>ML784455.1:104739-131025 GCA_009831015.1 Picea engelmannii | reverse complement strand
CCTTTGTGCTTAGAGACTCATAAGCACATGGGGACCACTTTCCAAGGTATCCAAATCTCAACAATCTCTCCCTTTGGTGCACTAATGGTTATGGTTATAAATCTATTCTCTAAGCACTCTTATACTTTCTCTTTCTAGCGCTCGAATGCTGTTTTGCTATTGTTGTTGCAATTTTGACTGGATTAGGGTTTTACCAATTGGTTCACCTTCAATCTATTATCTCTTGTGATCTCAACATGGTTTCAAAGCTAGTGTGAAGCTATCTCACTCTATTCAACATTATGCTTCTAGAATTTAACTTTTTTAAAGACAACACCTTCTTAAAGTTTTTCTACGGCTTATACCCTCTTCTAAGAGTAGCACACTCCTCTACTTTCCAGAAGAATATCGCAAATATGCTGAAGTGTATTGCAGATTTCGGAAAGAGATTGGTATTCTTATCTTTTGGGTGTATAAAGCCAATTTAACAACTATGGATGCAAAATTGTTGTTTGCCCACTTGAATAGGGTACTTTATCGTGTTTCAGCAACCCAAATCATTCAAAGTAAAGGCTTATGAATGTATCTAGAAAAGCATCTTCCTCCCACCACTAATGATAGTTGTGACCTCATATGTCTAAAGAAGGATGAATTCCTTGGACTAATCACCCTATATATTGATTAGGGTTTGGTTCATCAGACCAAAGATAATAAAAGTGCAAAAGAAATCCGGAATAACCTCCAAAAATTCTTTAGGACAGTGAATACTACTCAAGTCAATATACTTGAAACCAAGCTTTCAAACATCAAGATAGGTGACTTCAATAACATTGAGTATATTGCAAGGTTCAAGAACCTAAAGGTTGATATCATCATTTCCTGCAGTAAGGCAAACACGGCTTTAGAATATTTAAGTATTGTTCCAACTAATCTTTCTCCATCATTCAAGTCCTTTACCATTATTTTTTATAGCATTTATCTATTTGTAAAGGGATATACTACTCCCTCCCTAGACGATGTCTTTGTTAATCTAACCTCAAGTAACTCTAAGGAATATGGGAGAATTGCCCCCCTGATATCAAGCCCATCCTAAGGAATCTTCGACCCCCTGTAAGCATGAGATTAAGTGGGAGAACTCAAGATCCTTTAAGAAGAAGAAACCCATATGCACTCACTGTTATAAGGAGGGTCGTGCCTTCAAAATTTACCACCTCTGTCTTCGAAAATTTGAAGATCTTGCAAGGAAAATAGTTGGCAATGAGGATCTTTTTGAAAAAAATGTTGGATCTCTTCATAATGCACATTTGGTTGCGTGCCCTACATATTGGCCTTCCTCCTCTCTACAAGAATGGATTGTTAATTATTGAGCTAATAGCCATATGAGCAAACACAAGCATATTCTCTCAGATTATAGACAATAGTGTGGCTGGGGGCAAAAGTGATTGTTGGTGATAACTCAACTCTACTAGTCGATGTCATCATTGACAGTGCCAAAGTTGGATATGTTCACCATGTTCCTAGAGTTGGACCAAATTTACATTCTATATGCCACATCACACACAACAAAAAGGGTGGAGTTCTACCCAACCATATGGGTCATGAAGTATATGAATGATGATTTTAATGAGGTTAGCTTCGAATTTTGTGATGAATCCGATCACATGTATAAACTAGGGAGGGCTCCTTTCTCCCTAGCTCAAAATATGTTTATTGAGATGGTAGACAATGTCAATGACACCTCCGGGTGATATCAATTTTGGATCTTTGCAACATATGAGCCATCTATATATTGTTGATGACCTTCCACAAATTAAACCACCTAGTTTTGTTTGTGAAGGATGTATTGGGGAAACACCATAAAGTCTTTTCCAAGGAAACCACCTCAACCTGTTGGACCAATTCATAATGGCATGTGTGGCCCCATGGCCACCAATTCTCTTAGGGGAACCAAGTACTTCCTCACCTTTATTGATGATTTTTTATCCTTTCTTTGGATACAAACCATTACATCCAAGGATGAGGTGTTTGGAAAGTTCAAGGAATTCAAATATTTATTGCAAAACCAAAGCAACAAGAAGATCAAGTGTCTCGTGACTGATAGAAAAGGTGAATATACTTAGCAATGCTTTCTAGTTATTTTTCATGTATTAGAGCATCTCTTGGCAAAGAGTCGTTCCTTACACTCCACGACAAAATGTAGTAGTATGGAAGAATAGGGATATCATGGAGATGGCTTGTTGCATTCTTCACTCTAAGAAAAATGAACCCTTCCTTCTAGGGAAAGGCAATTGTTTGCGTAACCTATACCATTAAATGATCACCTACTTGCATTCAGGTATGAATTCTTATGAAAAATGGTATGCAAACAAACCCTCTATTTCACATTTCAAAAAATTTGGATCTAGTGCATGGACCCATGCTTCTAATGAACAAAAAAATATATCAACATCTCTAGAATCCTACAACATTCTTGTTGGCTACAGTGAATCTTTTCAAGGATATCACCTTTACAATCCCACCACTCATAGGGTCATTAAATAAAGAGAGGCTACCTTTGATGATGTTCTTACGATGGTCTACCAGAATCTCTATGATGACTTCTTTCAGAAGACTCTTCAGATGATTCTCAACATGCTTCTAGGGATCATGCTTCTTGCCATTATTATGTTGGTCCAATTTTAGATTACTCGTGCCATGTTAGTGGACCTTTCCCCTTCACAATATGATTTTGGTCCTCTTTCTAATTCTAAGAGTGCTTCTCTAAGTACTCCTTGTACAGTATCTAGACAAATAGTTGGGGATGATTAGAACCTTATTGATGATTGATCTCGCTCCATACTCGTCAAAGTCTCCTCTTAAGATGTTCCTTGCAATCCACCTTCACTTGATGACCAATTAAATGCCAACACTCCTCCAACTGATGCGTTGTTCAATGATGGAACACCTACTCTAAATGAGCAGATCAATGATGATGATGACTTCATGAAGGATCCATCTACTTCAACTACTCTCCTGGCTAGACCAAGGTCTATGTCTAAGTGGGCCATATCCACTCTTAAGGGGGGCCATCAAAGCACCTTTCGAAGCCTACTCCATCTTGCGCCCTTCTTTCCATGGCTATTATTCCACCTATTCCACTCACTCATCCACCTCTAACTCTCTGGAGTACGATTGATGGAAACTAGGATCCCACTGGATTCATGCAAAAGCATTTTGGTGATCGATGATGAATTCTCCTTGGCCCCTCGACTCAACATTACGAAGGGGATATTATGATATAATGTCTTCTCAATGGCACCTTCTCCAACTTAAAGGGGGATGTTACACTTATGGGTTGAAGCTTTAATAGAGGTCTCGAGCCGACCTTAGTACATTTATTATGGCCACATGCCTACCTTTTATGTAACACTATATTATATATTTTTTTGGTTGTTTTAATCTAAGGGTGACCTAGTCAAACCTTCATGGGGCTTGCACCCTATCTCTTGGATGTTGTATAAATACACAACTCCTTATTTGTATTCTTTATTTTCAAGTGATTCGTTCATCATCATAAGCCTAAGTGTTAGATTATGTAGCTCGAGCAGGTACTTCCACACTAGGGGTGTCTAGTAGTGTGGAAGAGGTCCAACTTATGCCTAGACAACACTATATTAGTGGGGACCACTCAAGTCAACTTGAGATTAAGTCACAGTCATTGGATGTGACTTAAGTTGTCTTAATACTTGATTAAGTCCCCACCATTAGATCAAGATCTTGATAAGAAGATCCAAGGGTCAAGATAGTATGAGAGGAAAGGCTAGGGTTACAAATAACCTAGGAGGCCTCATTTCCTCATTATCTCAAGTGAAGGCAGCCATCCAATCTAGAGTGGCTCTTCTAAGGAGATCTGATAGCAGGGTTAAGTCGAACCAGCAGAGGACGGTCGAGTAAGGTCGAGGAGGCAAGCTAAGAAGGGCCAAGCAGGGCAAAGACTATAGACCAAGTAGGTTTGGTGAAGCGAGGAAAGGAGGTCAAGCTAACGAAAGGAGGCCGAGCTAGGGTCACCTGCAAGTAAAGCCAACAAACCTCCCAGAATTTGTTGAGAGCAACAAGGAGGCCGTACGAGTGGTACGGATCACCAGCAAGAGAGGAAAGTCATACCCAGGTCTGATACCAGAAGAAAAGTTCTGTTTGCAGAGTTTTTGCTTAAGATTAAAGTGAAATCGAGCTACTTTCTGATTGTAATTATGTTGTACGGTCGCCCAGTGATAAACCCATGACCGTACAGATCCGTACAGGTGGTACGGTTCCTGCAAATCAGCTTGGCCAGAACATATCTATGTATTAACAGACCTGTGATAAATAAACTTGTGTTAGATGGAGTGTTGTTTCCAGAATTTGTTTTTCATGTGTATCTTTTGTGTGGCTGTCCCAAGTATCATTAAAGAAAATGGCTGTAGCTTAGATCTGATGTTTGAATTTATAAGCTATTATTCTCTTCACTAAGGGCACCTTCTTTATATTGCACTCTTTTTGGCTGTTATTGTGCTTTGTATATGTGTGAATCTCTCTCTTTGGTGCACTTATGGTTATTGCTCTTTTTCTCTAAACACTCTTGTGCTTTCTCTTTCTAACACTCTAGTGCTGTTTTGCTGCTGATGCTGTTATACATTTGACTGGATTAGGGTTTTGTTGATTGGTTCACCGTCATCAACAATAGGAATTGAACTTTGAAGTGTTTTGTATAACCAAGGGCCAAAGAATCTCCAATTTAAAGATTTTCAGTTGCATTTAGAGTGACTGGGAAACGAAAGGCAATCTAATCCCCAGACCCCTCCTAAGACGTCTGACAGTTCATACTCATCACTGACTCCAAGCAGCAATGGAAATTAGGTTGTATTCAGCACTCTAAATCATTGGAAAAGGGTGGTCGCTTATAAGCAAGGAAATGTTGTGAATGGATCTCATGGTAAATAAGACTTGAATGTGAAAAGCAAATTTTGTCTCTCCTGAATTAATTTTGTAAGGAAAAATACCCACTGTTCAATGGCAAGGTGTTAGTCAGAAGTCTTATGGACAATTTCGGGTAGATGGTAATCCAGGTTGCAAAGTACTTATGTAAAGAGCCAAATACTAAATCAGGAGAACTTCTTGTTTAAGATTGTTTCAGCATCTACAAGTACAGCTGGGGTGCATGCAGTGTACCTGTAACTTTTTGTATTGTTAAAAATGAAAGATAAAAATTAAAAAGATGTTTCCTTTTAAAAGAAAGTGTAGCTACTAGAATAGCTTGCAGTTTTTTAAGTTTCTTTTTTTCCAGCATTCAAATAGCTTCTTGCTCAGGACACAAGTTGATGAAAGGTTGAAAAGGGGTTTCCAAAGTATGTCTTCTTTATGCAGTTTTAGATGGAAGTTGCAAAACAGATGCCATAGATTAGCCAGGTAATGAACAAATGTCAAAGTTTGCACAACCAGACACGTCCAATCAAACTTATCACTGGCTCAATACCTCAAAGAGAATCCTGTCAAATAATGACAATGGCTTCTAGAAGTCATTCTGCAAGCTTAGTGGCATTAACATGATTACTGTATGTATACTGGAATAAACAAGAGGAAAGTATGGACATAAACTGAAATGTGGCAGACATTTTAGTACAGCCACGCCTTGTAAGACAGTAAAGATAAATGCAGAAAAGGTTTTGATGTTGTGCTTGCATGAAGAAAAATTATCAGTACCATCCATCTGGCCAGTAAACTGATGCAAAGTATTAGCTCCTAGACACTGTTCCCAGCTTTAAGTAATGTGGTATTGGAGTTTTTAAAAAACTAGCATAAATCCCTATACAGATCAAAGATTGATCCAACTAAACTAACAAAGGTACTTAATACCATGGAAACATGTATTTCCCTCCAAACGACCTTAGAGTCTAGAGACAGTCGAAGGTCAAAGGTAAATGGGGACTCTGGCACCATCTACCTCAATTTTAATTTTAATCTATATACTTAGTGGAAGAAACCAGTGTCGCTCTTGAAATGTGTCCTCTTTTCATTTACTTTAGTAATACTGAAATATACTTATATTATGTACTAAATAAGGGAGAGTAACAGTGTCCTTGTAACAACAAAATCCTGTTAATAGTACAAGCTGACTTCAGGGTGGAAAATGCCATTTGATTTTAATTTAAACACTGGCCCTACAAAAACTGCTTAGAGCAAACATCATTAATGCTTGTCATATGTCCCTCCATGGCATCCTCTTAAGTGTAACATAATGTAGTAATATTATACTGTAAACAAAAAAAAGGTATCAATTATCCTTGTACTGCCAGAAATGTTATCGATAACCCTTCAAGATTTCAGGGTGGCAATAGGCTGTGGTATCTTCAATCACCTTTTCTATGATCACAAAATCAAGTATTATCCCATAATTTTGTCAGATTTACTCATCAAGTTCTCACCTTTATACGATCATCACTGCTAAATCCATCAAGCTGATTCAGTAACTCAAGCATAGTGCGTTGCACTTCTCTATCTCCACTTACTTCGCTGCAATAAGGATGATAACATTATGTTAGATACAACAAATTCAACAGAAAAAGAAGCAAGCAGTTTAACTTCATATCAACCCTTTCACTCAGATAAAAAGCTTCTTACTAGATGTGTTGATTTAAAATTTACAATAATCCGAGTTCCGGAAAAATAATGTTTAGACCTTAATTCCTTGGCTTAAGAACATGTGTAAAGATGTAAAAGGAGCAGAAACTAGACTAAATCCACAGAGCACAATAGATTACAAGGAGAACTTTGCAATGAACTAACAATTCAAGGTACAAATAATTCTAGTATCAAGCAATATGCATAGTGAAAAAGCACTTGCACTTTTCAAAATATGCACATCTTTAGATTCAAGTTAAAATATTAGAATATATTTAATGGCCATATCTACTACTTTTGAAAGTTAAGTTAGAAAGTACATTTTGAAATAAAGTCAACTATTAGGACTTTACATTAGGAGACATTTAATTAGTTTCTAATTATGGGAATATGAAAGTCACTTACTCCGTGTACTCACATAAAATATTTGTTTTGAGAATATGAAGTATGTCATCCTAATGGCTCTCTCTCATTTTGCTGATGTAACTTCCTGCTATTGCTGTATGCAATTGGGCATGGGGATACCAACAACGAATCGTGGCCAAGGAATTAACTGAGACACAAAGGGCAGATGAGGAATTCTGTCACCTAAAGGCAGTAGCACAAGTCTGGGTGAGAGAAGAGTTGTCGGCACGAGCACGCATCCGTAAGCAGAGACGGAAAGGACTTCTGTCACCTAATTTGGCATGGTTATACCAACAATGTATCATGGCCAAGGAATTAATTGGCACAAAAAGGGCAGATGAAGAATTCTGTCACCTATAGGCAGTAGAGCGAGTCAGGGAGAGAAAAGACTTGTCAGCACATCATGCATCAGTAAGCAGAGACAAAAAGACAGGCTGCAGAGGCTGAATCAGGGCCAGCGCAGATGCCAGAAAAGTCCCGGAACAGACCTGCAGAACAGTCCCAAACAATGAGTAGGATCAGAGCACAGAGCCCAAGAGAGAGTAGGTGAGCAAGGCACACAGCACGAGAGAGTGAGTGGACTAAAGCAAGGCACACGCAATCCGAGATTAGTGCCCGTGACAGGACCCAAACAGGTGCACAGTCTGAGGCAAGGTACAAGCCAGTACAGGCACACATGCAGATCAAGACAGACAAAAATCAAATTGCAGTAAGCAAGTGAAGTTGTCACAGAAATCAAGGTGCAGTGGCACAAAAATCAAGGTGCAGTGGCACAAAAATCAAGATGCAGTTGGCACAGAAACCAAGGGGCAGTTAGCACAGAAGCTTAAATCACCTACAGGAAGCTCAAAATTTCTGAGTTCAGAGATAGAGGTAGCACTGAACAGATTATATTTTCTGGACATTAGAAAATTAAATGCTGTGATACATTTCTGGGTGGTGGAAAAATTCAAAAGCAGTTTGAAATCTTAGTGGCAGATAAATTTGAAAAAAAAATATTTTTTTAGTAAATTTCTTTATCTATAATGGTGAAAATGAATACACTGTCTCATCTGGAGCCCAATCAGAAATTTAATAGGGTTAATTTCAACACATAGAATCCTCATCATTTTCCAGTGTAGGTGTCTTTTGGGAGTGGTGACAAAGAAACTTGTGAGAGACCCAGATGAGGATGAAGTTTAATTACAGTCAAACCTAGCAAGGAACAAGATGAATATGACTGCATGAACACACAAGTAGTGATGATCATCAAATCTCAGTTACAGATGAGCTAAGTCACATGACACCGGAACACAAGGATATGAGTCTCCAACAGAGGATGTGTGTAGACACACAGAAACAGACAAGAACTAGTTAGTACATTAAACAACACAAGAAATTAGAATATTCACTATACATAAAATAGACATTTAGAACCATAAACTGCAGTTTTCTCATTGAGTCATCTGATGTCATCAAGATCAAAATGTATTACATAGATAAGATAGTAGATGATAGTGACACCAATACTATAGGTGGACATGCCATGGAAAATACAAAATACGGTAGATACTAGAAGTTAGAACCATATCCAGAAGAATCTCATAGCTCGTCAATGCAGAAGCTTTTATAGCTTTTTACTTTTAATTGGATAGACCAAAAAATATATAATGTATATTTGAATAAGATATAAAAATGATGGATGCTTTACAATTGGAGTCCCCGTATATAAATACAATCGAAGAGGGCCTTGTGCCTTTTGATTGAAAAGGTATGTCTTTGCAGTTTTCTCATTGAGTTATTTGATGTCATCAAGATCAAAATGTATTACGTAGATAAGATCATAGATGATAGTGACACCGATACTATAGGTGGGAATGCCAATGGAAAATACAAAAATAGATAGTAGAACCATATCCAGAAGAATCTCATAGCTCATGAACATAGCAGAAGCTTCTATAGTTTTTGACTTTTAATTGAATAGACCAAAAAAGATATAAATGTATATTTGAATAAGATATAAAAATGAATGATGATTTACAATCGGTGGCCCTCTATATAAATACGATCGAAGAGGGCCTTGTGCCTTTAATAAAAGGTATGTCCTTTTAATAAAACATTTATTTATATATATTATATTTGTTTATTTTTACTATGTTTTTATATTACGTTATAGTATCTATGCCTATGCCCATGTTTATTTTTGTGTATATAACATTGCCTGCCCCTTTAAGATTGCTTTGTCCTCAAAGCAAGCATAATGAGTTTGTCTTCCATTATAGAAAGTCATCTTGACTCTCGATTTTCTTTGAACGCCGAGTCTTTACGACATCGGCTTGTATTACCTTGATGTATAGATAGGTTTTCTTTGGGTTCTTCTTCCTCTGCAATGATGTTATCTTTACCTTATGATCTAAGCTTCCTAACCCATATAGTTTATAGTTCTTCCCTTGCCACTTGAATTCCATAAATTGTTCTAGGAGGATTGTGGCATAGGTGCCGAATTGTATCGACCATTATGCTCATAACACAATGTCCATTCCATTAAGTGGTAGAGTGTAATATCCAATTTGTAGCTCCAAGTTTTGTACATGTAGAGAAACTTTGTGGCACCATCCTACTCCTTTGACTTGTTGACCATCAGCAACTGCAACCATGAGATCCTTCATAGGATATACAAAAAGATTTAGTTGTTTTGCTAGGTTGATATCCATGAAATTGTGTGTACTTCCAGAGTCTACTAGGATTGTGACATTTTTATTCTTTATGCTTACCTTGAATTTTATGGTCCTTAGTTCCACTCTTCTTGCAATTGTTGCAAGCGATATCATGGGTTTTTCATCCTAACTATTGTAGATAGTACCATTGTTCCTTAGATGAGGTGGAGTATATCTTACTGCAGGTAATTGTACTTCTTCCTTTTGGCCTATACCCTAGTTAAGGACCCTTGATCCTTCTTCCTCACAAGTCTACTTAGTGAACGTGATTGTTGCTAATGACACCTTCACTGAATTTTCGTCCATGTCAAATTCTTACAAGTCTTCTTCCACAGAAACCTCTACTTCGTTCCCATCTATAATTTTGCAATGATATGAGTGACTAGGTGTACATCTATGACCTCGAGTCAAATTCTTACCACATTGATGACAATTGTTTTCCTTCCCTTTTCCCTCTTCATCAGAGTCGTTGACGAAAGTGTCCCCACAACTTGTTTACCCATTTCTTTTTTGTATACTGGTGACGATATTTGCCATCATCCCTCATGTGGGATAGTTTACAATTGTTGACTTTACTTTTTTGTTCAATTAATTTTGTTGCTTGCCTAGCATCTTCAAGAGTTTTGGGATCCCATTATTTTTTTCACTACGAACGTAATCCTTCAACTTACAGATGTGCATTTTTAGCAATTGATTGTCTAAGAATCCAATCTATCTCGTTGCCAAAGAAACCCATTCATGTGTATAATCATTTACATTTCCTTTTTTCTTTGAATGAATGAACTTGGTGTAAAGGCCATCCTCTTCTTTGTCATGGAGTCTCTTTAATAACATAGTGGTGAAGTTTTGCCAATAGAAAGAACGAGCGTCACATTTCTCGAACCACCATAAGAACCAATCATAAGATACCCCTACCAAATTATTGGAGTTTGTCATTATTTTTTCTTGTTCACCGAGTGGGGGATTCAATTCAAAGATACCATCCATTTTGCTGACCCAAAAGATGGCCCCTCTATGGCATTTCCCACCATATTTCGATATTTCCTTTTTAATTTTGAGGTAATCTCTATCTTGAAATCTTAGGTTACTTGTATTTCCTAAAAGAGATATCCCTGGCAATTATCTATTTGAGATTGGTGAAGGTTGAGGTGTGATTTTCTCCAATCTTTCCATTATTCTATTGAATCTATCAGCATTCTCACTATTTACCTCCTCGGTTTCAATTCTCTTGTCCTCTTAATGTAATTATATTGTATAATGTATCGTCTAATCTTTGCAACATACTTTTGTGTTATGTTCCTTGCTTGGTCAACAATTCTTTTAATTCTTCATGTGGCTTGTTCATGCCAACCTCAATGCTATCCAAACAAGATTTCAAATATTTTATGTCTTCCTTATGGATCTGATATTTTTTATTTATTTCATCATTATGCCCTAGTTTTTTCTTCGATGTCTCCATTATGTTTTAAATTTTATCGGATCTAGTAAAAAAAAATTATTGGGTATGGTAAAAAAATTATCAAGTCCAATAAAAAAATTTTACTGGGTTTGATTTAAAAAAATTGACCAACTCTAGTAAAAAGAATTACTGGGTTTGGTAAAAACAGTCTAAGGCTTGGTAATTTTTTTCCCTCCCCTCCCGAGTCTCTCTCAGATCTGCTGCATTCAGAGGTTGAGGGACTATGTGTGGAGGTCAGATGCGGGTTTTCTTCTGGAAGAACCATTTGAGGGACTCTTTCCCTTCAACCCTCCTTTTTCCAAATTGTTGAAGGCTCCAAGACTGTTCGGAAGCAGTGGCTCTGGACCAAACTTCCCTCGTCTGGCTTGGTTTTCACATCCAACAGATTGTGATTATTCTCAGGAGTGAATCCCAACAGAGCCAGAGTTGGGTAAGTCTTTTTCTTTTGAGCCAAAAAAAAATTTGTTTCGCATCCTCTACCAACTTTCCAGGCCACTGGTGAGGAGGGTTCGATCCACGGGTCCTCTTTTCTCACAAGGTCACAGGAGGGTAGCCGAAGGAAGCAAATTCAGGGTTAGTTAGGGATAAGCCAATGGTCAAAAAACGGAAGACCCACACTGGAATAAAACTAGTCGCTCAGCCTAAAAAGTTGACCCTTGGGGACGCCATTAAGCTTCCTGAGATTTCAGACATGGCGGAAAGAGCAGCGATGGGTCGAGCAAATGGCCAACATCTAGGATTCATCTCACTGAGGGACTGGGTAAAAAAGACGTGGACGGGTCTGCTGATTTATGTGCCCTTATTACACTTATTATCCAAGGGATGGTTCATGTTAAAATTCCAGAGTGTTGCAGACGTGGCCAAGGTACTGAGAGCTCCATGGTGCATAGACTCGACATTGTTGCTCCTAAAGAGATGGACGACGTTCTTCGATGTCATTCATGAAAGAATCGACAAACTTCCAATTTGAGTACGCATGTCAAGTCTGCCACCTGAATATGGACAACGAAGAGTTTCGAAACTATAGGGAATGCACTTGGCCTATATGGACACGGACATGTCCTTCATCTCCACTGGAAGGATGTCGATGTCTCGTATACTGGTCTCTCTAAATCTTAGAAAAGGGCTCTCAAGAGAAATTGAATTATCCTGGGGGAAAAGAGCTTTTATGCAAAAGTTGGATTATGAGGGCATCTCGTTCAAATGCTAGAGGTGTCACAAGCACGGTCATCGGGCCTCCGAGTGCACCCTACCTATGAAACAGAAGAGTAGAGTTTTTTCAGAGGATGGGAACAAGAAGAGAGGGGCCTTGTTGATAGGGGAGGCCTGCTCCACTCATTTTTCAAAACTAGGCAGGACAGAGTCTGTTACTCGTGGAGCTAAGGCACAAAATCTTAAGGAGGTTTCACAGCGCCAACACGCAGACATTTCCACTTGTTTGGGTTCAGGTTCAAGCCCAAATAGAGGTTCCCCAACGTCATCTGAAGCTACTGAGAGATTGATTCAAAAACGAATAGCGGCACATTTTTTGTTTCAATCTTTATCTTTTATGGGCAATATGGGTTGGCTCTCTGAAGAATATCCCTTTTTTCCCCAGATTCTTCCACTATCTACTTTTCCTCTCCTTCCAAACCACCTCTGGCACAACTTTCCTTTGTCCATGCCTTTGTCCCTACCCCCCTACCGATCTAGCCCTAGCCAAGACTCCTCAAAATTATCTGAGTACACAGTGCGTTATCAGCTGAGATATCAACATATACCGGCTCTTGGGGAGTTAAATCACAAACTGGAGGGATTGCGGCTAAACCCTCTGACTTCTTCGTTTAGTAAGTGGAGGGGGAGAAAATCCTACCTCTCAAAAGCTCAGACCAGGGTTGCCATGGACATGGCAGTCGGTCGCCAATTATCCATCACTACGACCCTTAGAGTAGTGCAAATCGTAAAGGGAGGTGCAAAATGAAAGTGCTCTCTTTCAATTGCAGGGGTGTGGCGAGCCCTTCGAAGAAAATTTCCCTCCTTAGGCTAGTGGTGTACTCTCAGCTGGATATTTTGATGCTTCACGAGACTCTAGGTGATGCAATCTTGGTTGTCCCTCTCCTGGAAAATATTTTTAAAGGATGGAATTTCATTGGTTTGGATGCAAAAGGACGCTCAGGGGGTCTAGCCATGGGTTGGACGACAAGATTTATCAAGCTTGTAAATTCCTAGGGTTTTGACTCAGGGATGGCCATGACTATTAATGTGGAGGACATTGGAAGTAGCTTCACAATCTTAAATTTATATGGCCCCTCCCAAGAACGTGTGCAATTCTAGGACTATCTGTTAGTCAAGTCTTTTACAAAGGAAAGAAATCTCATCCTTGGGGGAGATCTAAATTTCTCCCTGGGAGTTGCAGAATCTTGGGGCCAAAGGGCCCATGTTAATACCCAGTCGGACTATTTCAGTCACAAATTGGGAGGATCTGATTTATTAGGTATTGTTCCCACAAAGCTTTGCCCGACTTGGAGAAACAAGAAGCTGGGGGAAGATCACATTGCAAAAAGGTTAGATCGCTTTCTCATTCATTTCTGAAAACCTGGTGGAGTCCCCTCTTCTCTTCAAACAATGGGTGGACTCAAGAGGTGAATATGACCGCTACCTAATATTTCTGAAAGTTGCAGGCAACACAAGGAAACCGGCAAGCCCTTTCAAATTCAATTCAACTTGGTTAAAGGAAGAGGAATTCATCAACCTAGTAAAGGAGTTATGGATCCCCATCAATCAAGAAGGTCGAGCAGTGATTCAGTTTGCTCAAAACTTAAAAAAATTTAAAAACGCCATGATTGAATGGTCTAGAAAGAAGAAGCAGTCGGACGAGCAAGAGCTTAATAACACGGAAGCAGAACTACAATCAATATACGACACAAAGGTTGGAGGTTACTCATATCTTGAAGCCAAAGAGGCCTTATTATCTTTAGAAAAGAAAAGAAGAGGGTTTCTAGAAGCAAGAGAAGCAGAGTGGAGGTTAAAAAGTAGAGCACTCTGGTTACAAAATGGGGACAAGAACACTAAATTCTTCCAGGCTTATGCAAAGGGGAGGAAGATGGAAAATACTATTTGGGGCCTTAAAGATTCCTTTTCTAGACAGCTTACATCTTTTGAGGATCTGGCACAACTGGGATCTTAACATTTCAAAAACTTATTCTCAACTAAAGGAAGAGTAACAATTGATGTTATTGTACAGATGGCCCTATTCTTCCCAAGGTTTGTAGAAGAGGAAGACAACAGGACTCTTATGAAAAAATTCTCTGAAGAAGAACTTAAAGAGGTACTACATAGTTTTCAAAAAGACAAGAGTCCAGGCCCGGATGTGTGGTTAATGGACTTCTTTGTGGGTCTTTTCGACCTCATTGGGAAGAAAATTCTGAAATTTGTGAAAGAATCTCGAAAAAACGGGCACATACATCCTCCGCTAAATGCAACCTTTATTTCCCTTATTCCCAAAAATGATGATCCACAGACCCTGGAAGATTTCAAACCTATCTCTCTTTGTAATTGTGTCTACAAGGTGATAGCCAAAATTATTAGTAGAAGGCTCAAAATTTTCCTCTCAAAATCCATATCAAAGGAGCAGTTTGGTTTTTTGGAAGGTAGACAGATCCATGAAGCAATCGAAGTAGCACAAGAGGCACTACATAGTATCAAAACCCAGAAGTTAAAAGGGGCGGTTCTCAAGATAGATCTCTCAAAAGCATACAACAGAGTCAGTTGGCTTTACTTGAGGATGATGTTAACTCATTTGGGCTTTAATCTCCCCTTTACAAATTGGATCATGAGTTGTATTTCGACAGTGTCATTTGTTGTCGTTATAAATGGTGTGGCCTCGATTTTCTTCTCAACAGAAAGAGGCCTAAGGAAAGGTTGTCCCTTGTCACCTCTCCTTTTTTTGTTGGTAGAGCAAGGGCTCGGTAAGGCCATTAATGAAGCAAAACTCAAAGGGGAAATTTTTGGTGTTTCCTTATCGCCAACCCTAAGGCTCTCTCACCTTCTCTTTGTAGATGATGTTTTGATCTTCTGCAGTGGACTAAGGCATGATGCGAAGAAATGGCCAAATATCCACTTTGTCAGTGCACCACATGGAGGAAGAGGAGGTAGGAGTCTACAAGGAATTTTTCCCTTTTGAGTCAAAGCCTTTCAATGAAGGTTTGAAGTATCTTGGCTTTCATATAAAACCCAATAGGTACAAAAAGGAGGATTGGAGTTGGCTAGAAGCTAAGTTAAGCTAGAAAAGAGACTAAAGTCTTGGAGTTTCTGATGGTTATCTAGAGCAGGGAGATTGGTCTTAGTCAAGTCAGTGTTGGAAGCTATCCTAGTTTATTGGACCTCTCTGGCATGGGAAACTAAAGGAACGTTGGAGAGAATCAGGAGAATTTGCTTCAGATTCTTAAGGGCGGGTCAAAAGGAAAATTTTGCTATGCCCTGGATCAAATGAGAAATGTTGGCAGCCTCAAAGCTACTAGGGGGTGGGGGCTGAAAAATATTCACCGGTTCTCCAAAGCCCTAGCAGCCAAAGTGGGATGGAGACTAATTACCATAGAAAGCCTCTGGACTAAGGTGGTCACCCAAAAATATATTTGCTCGGATCCAGTGGAGGAGTGGATCAGAAGGCCCACAAAGGAAGTACAAAACTGCACAATTATTTGGACAATCCTCTTAAAGTATTTCTCAGTGGTCGAACAAGGTCTGGCTTGGAGGGTGGGCAAAGGTACAAAAGTTAGAATTGGACAGGATCCCTGGTCGAGCAGTGACCAGGCTCATCTTTTCTCCGATCCACTAGTTGATCTCCTACATGAACGGGTCTCTTCCACCTAGCCCAGATCGTCGATAGAGAGACAACCACGATGTGGGGATAAGAATGGAAAGGAGCTTTACAGTTGGGTCTAGGAGAAGGATTTAGAGTGGAATGGAATGACTATATCAGAGCTCTCAAATCAAGGCACATCCGAATAACAAACAAGGAAGACGAACTAGTTTGGCAGCATAGTCCACTTGGGATTTATACGCGAAAAGTTAGCTACACACAAATAAACATTGACATACTCCAACAGGAACCTTCTTGGTGGTGGAAAGAAATCTGGAAAATAAGGTGCCAACCTGGGACAGAATGAAGCTTAGAGGCTTGGAAGGCCCAAGGTGGTGTCCAGTTTGCAAAGGCGCTAAGGAAACTAGCATTCACCTCATTTTAGTCTGTCCTTTTGTTCATCAAACATGGATTGAGTGCACAAGAGCTCTCCAACAGGATTGTATTTGGCGGGGACAAACCATTGAAGAGGCTTGGCAAGAGTGGCTGCAAAATCCCAAAAATATTAATATAAAAGCTCTTCCTCTGCTTATAAACTGGGGTGTGTGGTTGGCCCGAAACTCTATTATTTTCAAAGAGAAAGCCTAAGCATGAAGTTCTTCATGAAGAAAGCTATCTTGGGGTCAAGCCCCTCCGAAGGTGAAGCATAGGTAACCTGAATATAATACCTATAGACGGCAGGATGTGCCATGATGCATATAGAGAATACCTAAAAAGGAGAAGGTAGTCATTGGAGATGACCACTAACTAATAACCTAAAGGCTTTCGAGAATCAGCATTGGGCCTGTCGAGACAACCATGTAGAGGCAAGGGACACAGAGGAGCAAAGACCAAGATAGGAGTATCAAGCCATTTTCAAGGCCAAATCAACTAGATTCTAGATGCTGTGACAGAAAGAGACCAGTCTGAAAATGGCCTCTAAGCACAAAGGATGTGCCCCAAACTCCAGGTAGATGACGGCCTGGGGGTCATCTACTTGCACTAAATGATGTGTTATAACGTAAGGTAGTGGTCATTCATCCTAAACCAAGTTGGGCCCAATACCTTCTAGCCATAAAGCATCAGTTGAACCAAGGACTTATAAATCAAACCCCCAAGTAGGTGTATGTTGTGGTAGCCTCAATCTCTTCCCCCCATAACTGAAAGTGATATGAGGAAAGGGTATGTTGCGATGCACTGAAGAGAGGAGGTTAGGAGGATCACATCATCAACAAACAAAAGAATAGAGATTAACAAATGATGGAGGCAATCCATCCCATCCGAAATATGGTATTCAAGAAATGACTAAAGCCTATCAATATAGGTCCAAAACAAAGAGAGAGAGGGCATCCCCGCATGACCCTGATGGTGCTCCTAATGAAATCAAACAAGCCATGCATTAAGCAAGAATCAACACATAAAGTCTCGTGATGGTCATCAAGAGTCTTATAAATGATAATGTCACACAATCTCTGAAATAATGCCTCTTTCAAAACCAGGTTAAACGCCTTACAAAAACCAAAAAAAGGCAAAAGACTTTCGAAGAACAATGACATGCTTCCTTGATAATGGCTTGGAGGGTAAAGATGTGATCAGTGATCCGGTTCCCTGGGTGGAAACCTACCTACCCTCTAGCCCTGAGAATTCTTTGCTCAAGCTCATTAAAAGCCATAGGCAAAAGCACTGTAGCATTGATTTTGGCAAAGCTAAGTTGCACGAAACAGGGAAACGTTTCTAAATTTCCGAAACCGGGACGTTACGAAATAGGCCCTCAAAAAATGGAAACGTCGGGGGAAACGTCGTGTATAAAAAAATAAAAAAATCTATCTATCTATCTATCTATATATATATATATATATATATATATATATATATATATTAAATAAAACATTATATTGCAAGAAAAACATAATGATACACATAAATGAAATTTTAGAAGGAAAACCAATACACATAAATAAGAAAAAAGGGAGAAAATCAATTTTATTCTCATTGGAGAATATAGAAAAGGCAAAAAAATTATAATTGACTATTTGGGGGCCCCACAACCCCCTATCTTTTTTATTTCACCTCTATAGTGCTTTAAAATGCCCAAAACGTCAATCATACGGGCTGGTACGGCCAGGAAACGTCGTCGGTCGTACCGTACTGCGTTTCCAAATCGAGAAACACCATACGATATGGTCAACGGTGTTTCCTAGCCATATCGTACCCATACCTGCGTTTCGGCTTGTTTCAGCGAGGGAAACAGGGGGGTCGCGTTTCCTGCAACTTAGTGGCAAAGGAATGCCCAATCAATCTTGTAATTGTTTAGATCCAAGCTATTGTTGCATTATATAGCTTTGGAAGTTATTTTCCCTATTGTAACTAACCATGTAAATAAAGTTTTGATATAGTGTTAACTTTATGTCGAGCATCAAACAAATGACAAGTGTCAACCTTAAGCCAAGACAACCATATGCCATGTGTCAACCTCATAGCATCTCTAAGAGGGTTGCTTAGGGCGATTGTAGTGGCCAGCTTAGGGAGGTTGCTTAAGAGGGCTGCTAAGGGCGGTTGTAGTGGCCAGCTTAAGGAGGTTGCTTAARAGGGTTGCTTAGGATGGTTGGAGTGGCTAGCTTAGGGGGGCTACTTAGRGTGGTGGTATGACAGTTGTTATACTGTTGTCAAACAATCCTAAGACAACAGCATAGGGTAGCCTCTAGAAGAAACAAAGGAAGTGACCTTTGGGAGCATTAGGAGGTGGCTCTTGGGGGAGCTTTAGGAGGTGACTCTTGGCARCCAAAGGAGGGCAAGTATGACAGTTGTTATACCGYTGTCATACATTCATAGGGAGTTTCTTAGGGCAGCCAAACCAACATATAAAAAGGGGCATTCACTTCACAGTTGGATACCTTTGTTTTGTTGGAGTCTTTTACAGAGGCAAGGCATCTATTTGTTGAAGTATTTTGCTGGTATATGACTGATATCTACTAGAATCTTTTACTGGTAATATGATTGCTAGTTGTTGGAGTCTTTTGCTGGTATATGGCAGCTAGTTGTTGAAGTATACTGCTGATACAAGCACTCTATTCTTGCTTAAGTGTTTTGTTGTTCCTTGCTGATATAAAGCTGCTACAAATATTGTGGTAAAGTTGACATAAGTCCAGCGAGAAGGTAAATCAGTTATCTTTTGGTGGTTTTGTCAAGTTGTTACTGTAAGTGTTAGTTCAGCTATTTGTGAAGTTTGTAAGTGTTGAAACAGAAGTATTGTTTTAGCCCTCTGAGTCCTAGCTAGTTACTCTAAAGTCTTGTACTGGTATTGTACTTTGTTGAGGAATCTAAAGAGAAGTTTTGGCTGGGTTTTCTACCCCAAGAGGGTTTCACAGGGTATACTTGTGTTCTCTCTATGATTGTCTCACTTTCAATGATCCTCATACATGCAGATGTATTGGTATGTTGGTCGTATGATGTAAATCTTTTTAAATTTACCTACATGCATCAGTTTTTCAAAATGGTATCAGAGCTTCCCTGAAAGAAGCCATTTCTGCAGAGAGTTATTAGAATTGTGAAGGAGACTACATTATTTCAGTTTTTGAAGGAATTTAGAAACAAGGACAAGATGATGTCAAGCACTAAGCTTGATGAGAAACTTGAGAGACCTCATAACTTCAAAGCATGGAAGTACAGAATATCCCTTGTTCTGGAAGAAAATGACTTATCAGATTATGTTATGGAAGAGGTTTTAGAACCTGTGGAAGAATTAGATAAGGGCAAAGAGAATAATTGCAGATTCTATAAAGGACCATCTTATTCCTCATGTATCATTCTTGAAGACTCCCAAAGAGATGTTTGATGCTCTATCTCATCTATATGAAGGAAGGAACATAAACAAGAAGATAGCTTTGAAGACTCAATTCAAAAATGTAAAGATGCAGAAGTCTGAATCTATTCATGCCTTCTTTACAAGAATTTCTCAGATTAATGAACAAATTATAGCTATCAGTGACTCAATTGAAGAAGTTGAGTTCGTAATAACTATTCTGAATGGACTTCCGAAGTCATGGGACTCTTTCATAAGAGGAATCTGTTCAAGAAGTAAGTTAACAAAGTTTAGCAGGTTGTGGGAAGATTGTGTCCAAGAAGAAGCAAGACTGGGAGCAAGAGAAGAAAAGCTAAATGATGATGAAGATCAAGCTCTTGCAGCCCATTTCAGGAAAGGAAAGAAAAAGAAGGAAAATCGTCCTCCACAGAAGAAGTTTTAAAAATTTGAGAAAGGTAAGAGAGACTATTATAAACTCAAATGTTTTTGTTGTGAAAAGCTAGGACATCTTGCCAAAGATTGTCCTCTCATAAAAGAGGTCAAAGAAAGGAGGAAAAACAAAAGACATCATGCTCATATTGTTGAAGATGATGAACATGTTTTCAAGAGAGAAAGAAAAGAAGATTCAAATGAAGAGCATGTTTTGGTGGCAGCTCTTACTAATTCAATAAATTATGATGATGAAACATGGCTTGTGGATAGTGGTGCCTCCAGACACATGACTAGTTTTAAAGACTCTCTTTCAAATCTGACTAAGAAAGATTCTTCTCATCATGTGAGACTGGGTGATAACTCTTCCTATCCTATTAAGGGCATAGGGAATGCTTTTAACAACTTAGATTTAGGAAAACATTTGAAAATGGAAAATGTTTTATATGTACCTGGTCTGCAAAAGAACCTCCTATCTATTTCAGGATTGGAAGAGAAAGGATTCCAAGTAGCTTTCGTCGATGGCCAAGTTCTTATGTGGCCGAGAGGAAAGAATATTGATTATGTTATTATAATTGGTATACATGAAGATGGGTTATACAAGTTAAAAGGAAAGGCAGATCAAGCCTTAGTACGCAGTACTATAAACCCATGTGAACTGTGGCATAGAAGGTTCTCTCATATACACTATAAAGCCTTGCTAGTTGTCAGCAAGATGGTGAAAGGCCTTCCAGAAATTCAAGTGTTCCATGATGGTGTGTGCAAAGGATGTGCACAAGGAAAGAACGTGAAAATGCCTTTTCCAAGCAGTGATAGTAAAGCAAAAGGAGTTATGGATCTAATTCATTCAGATGTGTGTGGACCTATATCAGCCACTTCACTCAGCGGGTATCTTTACTATGTTTCTTTTATTGATGACTTTCCTCGCAAAACTTGGATTTATTTCTTAAAGAATAAAGATGAAGTCTTTAGTAAGTTTAAGGAATTTAAAGCTCTTGTTGAAAATCTTTCTGAGAAAAAAATAAAGGTTTTAAGATCCGATAACGGAGGAGAATTCACATCTGGTGAATTCAAGGAATTTTGTAGAGAAGCTAGGATTAAGAGGGAGCTTTCTACTCCATACAATACTCAGCAGAATGGTGTGATAGAAGAGGAAGTGTATGTGGAGCAGCCACAAGGATTTGAGACACATGACAATCGAACACATGTGTGCAGATTAAAGAAAGCCTTGTATGGCTTGAAGCAAGCACCCAGGACATGGAAATGAAAAGCTCATCATTAATTGCAAGAAGAAGCTTGCTTCGGAATTCGAAATGAAAGATCTGGGTCAGATGCACTATTTCCTAGGTCTGGAAATGTGGCAGAATCCAGGTGAGATTTGTCTTAGTCAAGGAAAATATGTTGTGGAAATTATAAAGAGATTTGGAATGATGGATTGTAAATCCATAACTACACCTATGATGACAAATCCAAAGTTATTATGCGATACTTCATCAGAGATGGTGGATGCCACTTTGTATAGGCAAATGATTGGTTCGTTGACGTATTTAACAAACAAGGCCAGACATATGTTGTATGGTTGAACCCAGACATGTTCATTTGATCGCAGCAAAACATGTGATGAGATACTTGAAAGGTACCAATGAGTATGGTATCAAGCATGATGCAGATTGTGAGTTCAAACTATAGGGATACTCTGATTCAGATTGGGTTGGTAGTGTCACAGATCGTAAGAGTACGTCAGGATGTTGTTTTAGTTTGGGATCAGGTATGATCTCATGGTTTAGCAGGAAGCAAACCAATGTTGCACTCAATACAGCTGAGGCAGAATATATGGCAACATGTTTAGCATGTACTGAAGTTGTATGGCTACAGAAATTACTTTCAGGATTATTTGATATTGAGTTAGATGCTACTAGTATCTGTTGTGACAATCAGAGTTGCATAAAGTTGTCAGTGAACCTCGTGTTTCATGACAAATCAAAGCATATTGGAATCAAGAATCATTTTATCCGTGATGTGATAGAAAAGGGAGCAATGAAGCTTCATTATGTGGCTACCAATGAGCAGGTTGCAGATGTGCTAAGTTGCTAACCAAACCTCTGTCAAAGGTGAAGTTTGAGTACTTCAGAGACAAACTTGGATTCGTCCCTCGTACAAACTTGCATGAGGGAGTAAAGAGCTGCATATGGGATTCTGGTGACAGTAGCGGGGCAAGTCATTTACAAGTAGGATGTGGGCTATTCTATTTTATTCTTATCCGGTATGAAAAAGGATTGGCTCTAAGATTACTCATCCATTATGAAAAAAGATTGGCACTGAGTAAGAGTTCTTGGTCAATTGACAGTTCTTGGTGAACTGTATAGCTTCCTCAAGCATATGGCTAGTAGGACAGTTCTTGGTGAACTGAGTGAATAAAAATCCTGTAATGACATCAGTGTGCTCACCAGAGATGCTACTAATCCCAATGCTAAGTATGGATACAAAACTTCTCTTGATGAACAGATTCTAGATGGATCAACAAGTCAATAGCCAAGTAAAGACAAATGGATGTAACAGTTGGTACTAGGAAAATACCTTCCTTGCTAAGAGGGAGTGTTGAATTATATAGCTTTGGAAGCTATTTTCCCTATTGTAACTAACCATGTAAACAAAGTTTTGATATAGTGTTAACTTTATGTCAAACATCAAACACATGACAAGTGTCAACCTTATGCCAAGACAACCATATGCCATGTGTCAACCTCATAGCACCTCTAAGAGGGCTGCTTAGGGTAGTTGTAGTGGCCAGCTTAGGGAGACTACTTAAGAGGGTTGCTTAGGGAGATTGTGGTGGCCAGCTTAGGAGGCTGCTTAAGAGGGTTGCTTAGGGCGGTTGTAGTGGCCAGCTTAGGGAGGCTGCTTAAGAGCGTTTCTTAGGGCAGTTGGAGTGGCCAGCTTAGGGTGGTGGTATGACAGTTGTTATACAAATGTCAAACAATCCTAAGACAATAGTTTAGGGCAGCCTCTAGAAGAGACAAAGGAAGTGACCTTTGGGAGCATTAGGAGGTGGCTCTTGGGAGCTTTAGGAGGTGGCTATTGGGAACATTAGGAGGTGACTCTTTGCAGCCAAAGGAGGGCAAGTATGAAAGTTGTTATACAGTTGTCATACATTCATAGGGGGATGCTTAGGGTAGCCAAACCAACCTATAAAAAGGGGCATTCACTTGACATTTGGATACCTTTGTTTTGTTGGAGTCTTTTGCAGAGGCAAGGCATCTATGTGCTGAAGTATTTTGTTAAAATATGATTGATATCTACTAGAATCTTCTACTGGTAATATGGTTAGTTGCTAGAGTCTTGTTGGTATATGGCAGCTAGTTGTTGAAGTATAGTGTTGATACAAGCACTCTATTCTTGCTTAAGTCTTTTGTTGTTCCTTGCTGATATAAAGCTGCTACAAATACTATGTTAAAGTTGCCATAAGTCTGCTACAGCGAGAAGGAAAGTCAGTGAGCTTTTGGTGATTTTGTTTCCTAGGGTATACTTGTGTTCTCTCTGTGATTGTCTCACTTTCAATGATCCTCATATAATGTATTGGTATGTTGGCCGTATGCTGTAAATTTTTTAAATTTACGTACATGCATCAGTTTTTCAACAGCTATCGCCCAATTTGAAAATCGAGTGAATGATGTGGTAGGACCATGACTCAAAAAATGCTAAAGAAACATGATTAGATACATCAACAAGCCAGAGAAATAAGTCATAACTCTAAGTGAATTATTGACTAAAACCTAATTACTTAATATACAATATATGACCAACAACACACTTCTCTCCCTCGTGCCCATTCATAGAGAAAGCGTAACTTACTTTGTCTTAGTGACCGCCTATCTAAGAGTGAGTCGATCGAGGTGCTTTTAATCCCAATTTGAGATCCGCCCCATTATTCTTCTCCGGGCTTTAGAATATGCAAGTCAAGAGACAAAGTATCATACATGAGGAACTCTGTCTTAAGGCCTTCCTCATCTACAACCTCGCTAGTGCTCATAACCTCGATGGCTTTCTGAATGTCCCCAAAACAAAAAAATATAACAAGGGGAGGGGGTGGTGATAGAGGGTTACCCCAAGATATTATGTAAGAAGGTACTGTGGGAAAACATGGATTGGGAGTCAAGAACGGGGTGAGGGTGTTTTCCCTCGTTAAGAGGGTGTGGCAAAAAGTCTTAAGTGAATGGAGAAGGGCTTCATGTCACTCACATCTCCTGCTAACAAAAACCCACTTTTTACAATAGGGGAGACACTAGTAAGCTTTGTGGAGGCGAGGGATGAAAGGGGAGTTGTGAGAGATATTAAATTGTCACTGCCTATAGAAGACCTTAATTTCCTCATCATACCAGCTATGCATGAGACAAAAGTCAAGTCTAGGAGCATGGGACAGTCATAATTAATGTGTGGATAGGAGTCGAGGGTAGCCTCCAAACTAGATTGCGAGAGGAGCTCATATTTGGCCAAAGTTGAATCAAGGGAAGAAAACCGAGGGACAGGCGACAACTGCAAGCAAAGGTGATAGGTGTAAGTCTAAAAGGCCCTCATTGAAATGGAAGGTAGTCCAAGTAGACTAAGAAGGGGGTCACTACGATGGAAGGACAATTGAAGAACTGGAGTTGGGGGACCGCAAAGCAAGAAGGTTATCAAAGCATGGTTGACAATGGGGAGAGGCGGGAAGACAAAGAGGTGTCAGATGCGGGAAAGCAAATCCTAGTTGACCAAGATATAGTCAACCACACTAGGCCCACAACCAAGAGAAACAAGCTAAGTTACTGGATCCATCCGCCCTGGGGGATAGATCCATGAAACCTCGGATTGGATCCGCCTAGGATCCACTCCGAAACGGATCTTGCATAGACGAAACGTTTCCCAAGGAATTGGTGACTTGCGCTTGTTCAAAGTCAACCATGTGTCATGCCCTTAGTCTGAAAATGAAGTTTATGAAAATTATTTTTGTGGGTTATTGAAGTTTAATAATCGTTCATTCAAGACAGAATAGATGGCGTTGGCTTAGCTACGCTCTTTGCACAACTAATGAATTAAGAAGTTGAAAGTGAGTCGAAAATCGATCTTTCCGATTTGATTTCCTCACTCGAGTCCTGGCCACCTTCAAGCTTTCAAGTGGCAAGTCAAGCTTTCAAGATGAATAATCGGAACAACTACTCAATGAATTTAGTAAGGGCCTTTTCTCAAGCGATATAATAATTAAGAAGTTTAACAAAAAGTTATATTAAACTTATAAAGTAACTTTAGTGTGTGTGTGTATATTCTAAGTTTATTATTTAAAATATATAAACTTTAATGTATAAGTTTTAAATATCTAAGTTTTGAAGTGTAGATGTTTTAATTTATATTAACCTTTTATATATTATAAGTTTATAATTTAAGTTATATAAATTAGTTAATGTATTAAATAATTATTATTTATATATAATAAGTTTATAATTTAACTTAAATAAAATAATTAATGTATTATATTAGTTATTATTTATAAGTATTATACTTTAATTATTTAATAAAAGTGTTATAATTTTTTTCCAGGTAATTCATGCACAGGAACGTAAATTTTATCAACTTTATCATTGTTGATGGATGGTAATCAGGTTAAACCTTCGACGTAGACTATAGTTCTCCTAACCTGACTATGACATCAAGTATTAACTTATCAACATGTCAAAATTCAAAAACAGTACCATATCAATAATAGGCCAACCTCATCTATCAATTTTGCAAGGTATCCAACCCATTGCTATATTTAATGAGAGTTAGCAACCACATTCAACTAATTGTTAAACCAACATCCCTATTTAGACAATTCAAGTTTTTTAAAATCTTTGTTGCCTCTCTAATTCTCCTTTTCGACCAATTATCGACTTTGGCTGCGATTTGTGTTTGATATTTTCCAGTAAATGAACTATTCTTCATTACATTGGTAACAAAACCCAACCTACGCTGATATTGTGGGTACACTCCCACCTAACCTTTGGTCATTTAGATTTTAGAGCTACTATGGTATCGACTTTTGGCCATT
>ML784455.1:85686-102946 GCA_009831015.1 Picea engelmannii | reverse complement strand
CAAGAACCCCAGTCATCTACTAGGGGCCCTCTCAGGGGTCTTAACTGCTTGGTACCAGACCAAGAACCCCAGTCATCTATTGGGGGCCCTCTCAGGGGTCTTAACCACCAAGGTACAAGACCAAGGATCAACCCATGCCCCAGGCATGGGTACCCTGGACATTTCCAGGGGCCCTAAACATATCTAGGGGCTTTAGCTGCTTGGTCCCAGACCAAGAAACCCCAGGGGTGCACTTGGGGGCCCTAGATCTCAACTAAGGTCTTTGCCATCCTCCCGGAGAATGGCTCTTGCAGCTGCTATAAATTTAACAACTACTAAAATAGTAAAATCTATTGTGAGATTCGTTACCTGAAGCAATGTATTGTCAAGATTTTTTAAAGCCGTAGTGGAATTTCATGAGGCAGTAGACAAGACTGGAGTCACTTTGAACAAATCCAGGACGTTGTTTCATATAAATTTATTCTTCCAAATCCCCATGCATGAAGACAGATTTGTCATCATTTGATGGGCCTCCAATCGATATGAGGCAAAAAGGGCAAGGACACAAATAATTCAATGTCAGTTACTATGAGTTTCATATCCATGCTACAACCTAATTAAATAGTTAGGTTGTGTCCTGGCCAACAACCAAGTCAACAGAACTCCAAACACGATGTAGGAGTGAGACCAAAGCTAAATACAGTTTCAAGTCAGTGGGCACCAAACTCTGCAAGGACAATGAATGGAGAAATTGTCTGCTTACATCTTATAATGCGCCAAAGGAGAAGGGTTTGGACACTCTTGGCAGTGGCTCAATCAAAAACCATAAAAATTATGGGCCAAATAATGGTGGTAACTGGTATCCATGAGATATATCTTGGACAAGAAGTGTTGAAAGTGATGCCAAAAACACTATCTTTCAAGCACATCCAATGACATGTATCCTTTGTTGACCTGGGGCTGAAGAGCATGCTTCAAACTAAAACAAGGCCCGAAGAATTGTACTCCCAAGTACATACAGGGAATTGTACATCTGACCACACTCTGGTGCAACTGTCAAAGTGTCATTAAGCTTGCCAAAGAGCCAGTTCAACATCAACGCAGCAAACACATTGAGCTACAAATTCTGATCATGTGGAAGCTTCTTCAGCAGCACATCCTTGATGTGTTCTATTGTCATATAGATGATCAAGTTGCTAACATTTTCATGAAGCCCTCCCCAAAATCCAAGTTCTTAAAGCTTCAGTCTAAGTTAGATGTTCAGAAAATTGTCAGAAATTTAGCCCTAATGCCTCCTTCCTTCTCCTTTTCGGTTTTGTAAATCCTTCAATCATATCCCAAGTTGTTCTTACAAGGGGAATGCTAGGATATTTCAATACTAGGACTTGTTCAAGTTGTTCTTTAGTGTGCTTTTGTACTTTATTAATTTGAGGGTCATAATCATGTCTTACACATAAGTGTTCTGACAGTTCAAACATCTCGATAGTAACGACACTTGATCTGTGGCTTAAATTTGAGAAATATAGCTTGGACAGGGACTTCTGCATAGGTTCAATGTGTACACGCTAGAATTACTTTTCGAGATATCTAGAAAAGTAATTCTATTTTGTAATTCACTTTTGTAAAAAGTGAGAAGTCCTATATTTAGATGTTGAGTCTAATAAAGTGTATTTCATGCATTTATGAAATAAACTAGGATTAATCTCTACCGTAAATCTCATTGAGAGATTAGGGTTTTGATATATTAGGGTTTCGGCAAAAAATATAAAGAGAGGTCAAGATAAAGAGTTCAAACACAGTTTAACAGTTGAGCAGGTTGAGCAACCAGGAGGGAGAGAGAAAGCACATGGCGATTCAGAAAAGAGGCAGCCATACATGAGCAGTTCCGTACAGTTCCGTACGGATCTGTACATTCCCTATGGTCCATACAGCAGGCAAATCCGTACATTTGTATGGATCCGTACAGCAGTTTTATGTATTTCCAGCAGGCCATACCTCTCTCAGGCCAGCCATACAGCTCAGTTTCAACGTGATTTATTAACCATGCAGCTGCTGGTTTTTAGCAGACAGCAGAGATTGCTTTGTAAGCTTTCAAAGGAATGGAAAGCTGATTTTGAAGGAGAAATTACCTATATATGTGTGAAACTGTTTTATGCTTCCGCTATTTAATTTTCCAGGTATGGTGTGATTCATAATATGGTGTGAAATTTAATTTCTGCATGAATTAAATTCAGAAATTTATTGGTTTAATTGAGATCATAAGGACAACAGTTATCTAGGGCTGGAAATTTCTACACTTAACACCCGATTGGTCCATGATCTCTATCTAAAGACGTGGAGGGTCATTTGTTGATGATCGATTCCGAGAAATGTTCATGTAAATATTTTGTGCATTACTTAATTGCCCAAGTATTGTGGACTATTTCCTATTTAAGGGTTTTAACCACATAAATATTGGTGTTTTAATCTTTGATCTGTGTGTGAGTGTTTGTCTTAAGTTGTTTCACCTTTGTGGGTATACCCTGTTTTTTTAACATAAAATGAATGTAAACAGTAGTGAAGTTCAATAATAGGTGTAGTGGAAAAGTACAACTCTTTAAAGGGCATGGCAAGCTCCAAAGGACTGAGTCTTCGGCATTCATATATTGTGATACTGAGGTGTAGACAAAATGTAGTTATTGGAGGAAAAATCAGATTTTGCATCAATTGTGGTGGGTGAATTTTTCAGCCATTGTTGAGCCGAATCTGGCTAATGAGTCAATGGATGAACAGATGGTAGATGACTTGGTATCAACCATGTTGGATATAGATTTTGCAACCAACTTTATCTCATGTTGCAATAGCATTAAAAAGAGGCATGTGGTGCATCAAGAAGATCAAGAAGACATCAGAGTGGAAAGTCGTGAACCTTACTCTATCATTGATTGGTTGCCTACTTATAACTTACTTGCTCAGGATAAGTTGGTTATATTTTGCAAAAAGCAGTTGTACATAATATGACCATTAAGATGGGGTATTAGAATATAGTTAAAGGTCATATCTAGTACTTTAGTTAACTTAGAAAGTATGTTTTGGAATAAAGTCAACTTATTATGACTTTAAATTAGCTTAGACATTTAATTAGTTTCTAAGAGTAACTCACTCCATAGATAAAATATTTGATTTCAAAATATGAAGCATGTCCCATTGACCTACGTTTATGGTCATTTGTTGGACATTAATAAAATTATCTTATCTTATCTCTCTCCTTTTGATGGAGTAAACTTTATGCTATTATTGAATGCAATTACTAACAGAAACATATAACAAACTAGCAGTAATCCAATTATCCAACTAAGCAAATAGAATCCAATAATCCTCAACATGTTGGAAATATTTTCATGAACAATGGAAACTCTTTTAAATAGTATGACTTGGGTCATAGAACTGTAAGACAGCAGGGATGGAGAGTCTGGTTAGCAAGGAATGCTACAATTTTTTAGGAGCAATCTGTATTAGACTTGCAGTGTGCTACACAGGGACTGAGCATCTTAAGCACTTCCCACAGTCAAATCCTGAAAAGCCCCCAAGAAAATAAGAATCGAAGTGATTGACAAGTCTAAATGTTGGGTATACTTGGATGGTGCATCACACAATAACTCACAGGCCAGTGGGGGAGGAGGTGTACTATATCTGAAGTATACTCATTGTTTAAAGTACAAAGCAACATTTGGGAGAGGTACAAACAATGTTTCAGAGTTTATGGCTCTCAAAACAACTCTCATGCTGGCAAGATGAACATGGGGCAATAAAATTACAAGTTTTTGGAGATTCACTTATGGTGATAAATTGGATGCTGGGTGTGTGTGTGGTGGAAAATTTCTTGTTGAGGCCCATTTATGAAGAGCTACAAAGATTAAAAGATTTATTCACAACTCTCATTTAGTCATGTCTACAGGGAACAGAACACTGAAACTGACAGGCTTTCAAAAGAGGGATTGCTGCTGGAACCTGGGAAATGGATCATAGAAGAAGTGGTGGAGGGTAACTCCACTACCTTCGAACATGCACCTTTCTTATAGGGTTGTTTGAAGTTATGCTACTCTTAGATGTTTGGAACTTTGAGGGGCAGGTTTCACCTACAGGATACTCTTTCTAGATGATGCACACTACAATATTTTGATTTTGATGGGGAAGACTGTTTTACAGGACTTCCTCTGAAAGCTTTTGTAAGAAAACTTTGAGCTACAGGATAGTATCAGACTATCTAATGGACATATGATTTTTATGTAAGACAAACTATGAGATACAGGATAGTATCAGTATGTAGACAAACTGCATGGGTGCTGGCATAAGAAAATGTCAGATTTTATTTTAGTGGCTTAAACTGTTTGAGAAAGAAGTGGCCTCTATGATTAGAGCTACATGGAATGCTTAATGAACATCTCAGGAATGTAGTTTTGCTTTTGACATAAATTAAATTAAATTTTTTTTCTGCGGAAAAAAAGAACTGTAGGAAAGCATACATAAACATTTGACACAATACATATCTTTGTTTGTTGTCAGTTGTCTATAGGATATGCATTCCCAGTGACCATGCCCACACAAACTTCAATGTAGATTTACCAAGAATACTAAGGAAAAGAATTATAATAATCTTTTCAGAAATGAAGCATGTAAATGAAAGAATAAAATACCTGTCAAAACGCTTTGTTCCAATTGCATCAACCTCATCTATAAAGATAATACACGGAGATTTCTCCTTTGCAAGTTGAAAGGCATCACGAACAAGTTTGGCACCATCTCCAATGAACATCTAAATTGCCCAAAAGGGTGCAGTATTACATTTTATATCAAAGTCTCCACTGAAAGAGTATCGCATTTTGTATGCATCTATATTATGCTATTCTCAAACAAGGGAATAATTACTTGACACTCTTCACCACTAAAACTAATAACACAAGTTTCCTTTCTAAAATTACACTTCTGCAACAATACAAATGTTATCACCAATGTGTTGTCAAGTTGTGTACATCGCTAGTTTGCCTGGAGAAATACAAATATGCCTTTACTCATCTCATGAAATATTTGAAAGATTTTACTGATTATAGTGATTATTTACTTCATAGTTATCGTCCACTAATCAGGACTAAAGACACTATCTTAGTTTATCAACCACCAACATGAAAGAAGTTTGAAGTGGGGCTCAGTTCAGCTGGGCCAAAAAATGTACACTTAGGACTTCAGGGTCTTTTTGACAAAAAGGAAGACTTGTAGGATGGACTCTTAAGGCTAACATTAATCAGATAGTACAGAACAGCTAGTCCAAACTTGAGAACAGTGGACTGATGTGAAGAGAAAAAGAAAAAAGGATTTATGCAACGTGAAAATGTGAACATATAAAATTTTAAGAAATAGAATGAACACAGCCAATAAGGTTAATCCCAAAGTATTCAGATAATTGTTTTGTCAATGTGCAACATGCAAATGTGAACAGTGATCATATTTTAAGAAATAGAATGAACAGGGGCAATAAGGTTAATCCCAAACTACTCAGATGATTGTTTTGTCAATGTCTTACTCTGCATTACACTTCGGTACAGCTCAAGAGATCTATGAATGGTGGATTTTATATTTAGTTTAATGTTACTCTCCTTCATAGGGTCTATTGAGAATATGTGGTAATCTTCACTTGTAGCCACGTGCCAGCACACTATGTGGGTAGCTGAGTGTAGAAATTTAATGACAAAATCAGCATGCACTATATTCTGTCATACACTTAGCAGCCTAGAGATAACTGTCATTTATGAAATCTGAAATATATAAACTCACATTCAGAAAATATTATGAGCAGAAATACACATCTATGTAATACTCAGAAATTTAAGCAACCAGCCAGGGAAAAACCCCAATGTGGGGAAACCCAAAGAGAGAGAGATTATATTAGCTTCAGAAAAGTTATATCAGCAGCAAGTTACATTTTCCAGCAAGAGAATACCTCTTACAGCATCCAACAGTCCCACAACAATCTGCCTAGAAACCCGTGTCAAATCCATACTGTTGTATGGCCCTCCTTTTCCGGACAGCACCTCGAAAAATGTGCCAAACAGCGGCTGTACGGCATGCTCCTGTATGGCCCTGCTGCAGCAAGAAACACTCCAAACGACCTCGAAATTCGTGCCCACAATATGCCTCGAAATCTGTGCCCTCTTCATTGTTGTACGGACTGTACGGATCTGTATAATACAGCCTCCTCACAGCAATAAATATTAGCCACTTCAAAATAGAAAATTTCCCTGGGAAATGCTCCCAGCTTGCTGCCCTTTCCTCTCCTCCTCAAAGCTCTCTCGGAAATCTCTCCATCTCTTCTTCTCATTGTTTTGCACACTACCCAATGCATTCTCTTATAATTCGAAAGTGACCTTTCACCTTCCAAGTGTCTTTTCACCTTCCCCATCCCTAAATCCAAAGGCCAAGATCTAATCTTGTATTTACATGATCAAGGTACATGATTCATTCCCTCCAAAATAAATCACTTAAAATATAAAAGTACAATTACACTTTATAACATAAGCGCACTTTATGAAATAAAGTCACTTTAATATTAGAAGGTACACTTAATTAAAAAGTCCCTTTAATAAAAGAACCACTTTATTACAACTTTATAAAAACTCATTACAAAGTCAAGTGTCTAGTAATGCAAATATAAGGCTACTTCGACATACAAGACAAACATGCGGAGTACCTCCCAAGCTATAAAAGCTAACATTGAGGTCCATAATGGGCTGACCTTTGGGTAGTTAAACACACCATTATACTTTATTGTATTTTATTCTATTTTGGGCTAAGGCCAACCTAGTCTCCTCCTTGGTGCTAGCACCTTAACCCTAGTGGATTGGTATAAATACACTACCTCCCTCATTTATAAAATCGTCTCATTTGAAGTGATTTCATCTATTCTTTGCTTAAGGGAAACTACAAAGAATTTGATCCTCTTGTTATGTTTCTCACTCTTGGTTATGGCTGATCTATCATGGTGAATTTATGGTATGCGAACATTTTCTTGTTTACCATTTAAGAACTGTTATAAAACTGAGCTTTCTTTATTTAAGTTATGGTTTGGTAAAGAGATTACTATAGATCTACTATCTCTTATGGCTTCAACAAGGTCGCCTATTAAAATGTTTTCCTGCCATATAATGTATCAAGCTTTCTTAGTCCTTGAAGGCTTACTCAAGAAGTGTTGGGAATCGGTCTCAATATCCCTAGAAATGCATCAAACAGCATAAGGCAAAAGTTTGTTTCTAAGGTCTTTCCCTTCTCCCTTTATTTTTCTCCATCCTCATATTATCCAACTCTTCCACATTCCAACCACTTTGTTTATCCCACCCCACACTTAAACTTTCCAGTTCATTTCCTTTTGGGGTGGAGGGAAAAGGTTTTCTTCATTTCCCACCCATGCTCTTGCCCTTGTCGACACTTCATTCCCTCACCTTCACTCTGTTAAAATTAATGCAGTTGCAAGAGTCATTCTCTGAAAGAATGGCAAAGACCCTAGTTGAGATCTAGGGTCCCCAGTACATTCATGGGGTTCTTGGTATGGGACCAAGCAGTTAGAGCCATGGCAAAAGACCCTAGTGAGGGCCCCCAGGTTGGGGTTCTTGGTGAGGGACCAAGCAGTTTGATGATATAAGTCCCTAGATGTGTTCTAGGGCCCCTGGATGTGTTCCAGGGAATCCTTACTCAATGCTTGGATTGATCCTTGGTTGTGTACCTTGGTAGATATAAGTCCCTAGATGTGTTCTAGAGCCCCTGGATGTGTTCCAAGGAATCCTTRCTTGATGCTTGGATTGATCCTTGGTTGTGTACCTTGATGGATAAGACCCTAGTGGTGATCTAGGGCCCCCAAATGTGTTATGGGGTATCCTGGTCTAGGACCARGCAGTTCTTGGTTAAGTACCTAGAGGAGATGATGTGTGATCTTCTTCTCTCTCGGGATGGTCCATGAGATCTGGGAGCAGTTAAGAAGGACATGATCACATTAGTGACCTTCCTCTTATGTTGGGATGATAAAAGCTTATAAGTTATCATGAGACCCTTGTAGACATTTTTCCATTGAAGAAGACCCCTTTGACTTTGTCTTGTTGCATCCCCTTGCTTGAGCCACGTCCTTCTTAATGTTTATGTGGTGTTGGTCTTTTCTAGTCACCTTGACTTGTTGACTTTCTAATTAATATTTTTAKGATTAAAATATTAATTATTTTTAACTTGTTTTATTATTGGGTTTTAATTTAACCCTAAAGATAGGGTTAGCTTAATTAACACTAACCCCTACCTAAACTATAAAAAGAAACCTCACCCCCTCACTCTTACACTCACTTATTATTCTTCCTTCAAATCTCTTCTTGGTCAGAAATTTGTTGCGGCTCTCTTCTTTTGTTGTAGGGTGTGGCCTCCTTGGTATTGGCCCCTCCTTGTTTCAGTTTTGTTGCATCTCTCTTCTTTTGGTGTAGGGTGCGGCCTCCTTGGTCTTGGCCCCTCCTTGTTTCAGTTTAGGTGTGGCTCTCTTGGTGTGAAGCCTTTGCTGGTGTGTGGTGCAGCCCATTCTTGTTGAGTCTGATTTAGTGGTACGGATACCTCCTTGGCTGCTGGTATGTGTACGACTCCCTCTCTTGTTGCTGGTTTGGGGTGCAGCTCCCTCCTTGGTGGCTTGTATAGTGTTGCGGCTCTCTAGGAGTGGTGCGGCCTGCTTGGGAGTGCCACCGAGGGTTTATCCCTCCTATTTGTTGTCGCCAACCCCCTAAGGGTATTTTATTCCATCCTTCAGCTATCTTTTTCTGGTATGGTCACCTATACCTTGTGATGCCACTGTCTACTTGATACTGTTGTTGTTGGTACACCTATTTGTTGTTGCTATCCTATTTCCAGTGTTGCCTCTGTTGGTGACCTGTGTTTTTGCTGGCCTTAATTTGTTTTTTTGGACAGCCCTCTAACTGTTGTTATCACTATAGCAGTTTTTCCAAGTGGTTTCCTTTTATTGGATAGTGGTGCCCTTTTGCTTCAGCCTTGCTTGTTTTCTGATTTTGTTCTCAAGTCCTTCTTGGCAAAATTGTTCACAAATTCATGATGAGATCTACCCCTAAGGATTTGATCCACGACTCCTATAGCTTTTTCTGAGCATACAGAAAAGAGAGCTACAGCAAGCACATCAGATAAATCTGTTCCTTGTTTTTGGATAAGGTAATGTTCAGATCTGTTTTTTCTCTGTTCTTTGTTCAAGTCAATGTTCAGATATAGTTCAGAGTTGTTTTCGTTAGTAATGTTCAGATCTACTATATTATTTCTGTGATTGATTTACTACAGAAATTTTGAATTGATTGTTGATCTATGTCTACTGATCTATATCTACTGTAGTAAATAAAAGAAAAGAATATTTATGTTTTTCCCTTGAATTTCTAACATGATATCAGAGCTTAGGGCGTGAAAAGAGTTCAATTGTGTCAAATTTTTTTGCCTGCGTAGATCCACATCTAAGGGTTTGTTTTGCAGATCAACAGTAAGCTTGTTTTATATCATATCTTGTTTTCAGTATGACACCATCATTACTCATCTGTGGCACTAGAACTCGGCATGTTCTAAGGATGAGGCAGCCGCAGGTCCAAGACAAATCTGAGGCTATTGAACAGCAGGTCCGAGCTGATTGTAGGAGCAGGTCCAAGCCCTATTTATGGACATTACCAGCAGCAAATCCCAGCCCTGTTGTGGGCAATCCAATTGCAGATCCAAGCCACTTCTTGAGGGAGAAGAAGGGCAGTCCTTGTGGCAGCTATCCAGACCAGATTGAGGATGACATTCTGGACAGGTGTATAACAGAGGCATATCAACAGAAATAAGGAGACCTAATGCTCCTAGAAGCTACCCCAGCCCTAACCGCAGCCACAACAGGCCAAAGAAAATTGCGGACCTATCCTAACTTCAAATCTATCAGGCCCAATCCCCTAATCAAGCCCTCGTTCCCCTTGCTTCCTCCCCAATTTGGGAATCGTGCCCCTTCTTTCTTACCTTCAAATTTTTTGCCTTTTTCCTTTAAACTCCCTATCCCGACTCCCAATTTCAAAATCAGGCCCAATCCGGGGATCAGGCCCTCATTCTCTTTGCTCGTCTCCCAATTCCTAAATCGAGCCCCTTTTCGCCTAATTTGAATGTGTTCGAAAGACTCCTTCCCCCATTTTACAAGTGGCTCCCTTTTTCGAACATATTTCCCCTTGTTCAAAATTGGCCTCAATATACCTATCAGTCCCAATTTTGCAATTGGGACCACCGATCAAGCCTTCAAAAAAGGGATCCAAAAGCATAAATAAAGGTCAGTACTCCGACGAAGCACATGGTCATGTTTACCGTAAGGAAAACCGAAAGAGGAGAAGACACCTAGCAAAATAACAAACCAACAATCAAGGAATTGTCATCTGGGCAAAAATAATCGTTTTCGATTAGACCTTGCATGTGTGGCCCTAATTCCATGGGATGAAGAGAATATGATCTCAAAAGACATAGATAATGGGATTTATGCAGCATATTATTCCGCATGTTGTTGTCACTAATATGGTGTTAGATGACATTAATTTAGTCTCTTTATATCAGATATCTCAAAATGCACTTCTATTTATTTGGCATGTGAGTCAATATGGGTCAAAAGAGCAACTTGGAATGAAAATCTTAACGACTAGAGGTGTTAAGAGCTGCTTAAAGCTAAGGCTATTTGTCTATAAGATAGTCCAAATCAGATTTAAACAGCTACCAATTCAGCATAGTTGCATTCTCTTTGTAGTATGTACTAACAATACCAAAAACGTATGAATACATATATGATGACCTGCATTTCATTTAAAAGAAACCATAAGAAAGAAGAAAACCTAAGTCAGCAGTACCAGTAGTTCCTCGGAGTTATTCTTTTATACATGTAACCTTCACCGTTCACAAACTAGAGATGGTCTCTCTTATCTAGCATCTATAGAATTGTTTTCCTCTGTCATCTTCAGAACAAAACCTCTTCAAATCAAAAATAAATAAAAGCATTGTAGAGCATAAATTCACAGCATGCTCTCTAATATACTGCCTCGTAAAAAAAAAGCTTGACAGCAGAATATTAATGGATAAAAATTAAGGATTTGGCTGCAATTTCAAAATACTAAGCCTGTGACATTAAGACAGTTCCTGATAAATTAAACAAAACCTTAATTGTGGTACTACCACAAAGACATGAACATATAGCCAACCCAGAGATTAAAAAATAAAAGGCATAGATGAACATAACTCACCATCCATCTATGCTGGAAAAGTTAAAATATGAGATTACCTTACTATAGCTAAATGAAGGAGCTATCTAGCACATAAAATTACAGTTCTTTACCTGGACTAGTTGTGGACCAGCAAGTTTTAAAAATGTTGCATTTGTTTGTGCAGCACATGCACGAGCCATAAGTGTTTTTCCCGTTCCTGGAGGCCCATAAAGTAGCACCCCTTTCGGTGGGCGAATACCAAGTTTCTGAAACCTCTCCTTGTGAGTCATTGGCAAGACAATGGCCTCAACCAGCTCTGTAATCTGTATCAAGGTATCTACCCATTAGCTTTGCTAATAATGCAAGGATACACAACTATAATTCAAGACTTTTAAGTTTTATGTCACTATCATAAGCAAAAAGGTAATTCAGTTGACATGTCGATATTGACCCCCCCCCCCCATACAAAAAAAAATCAAGGAATGGTAGTGCCTTTGAGTATTGAAAATTCAAAATTCAAAAGGGGGCCAAGAGCCACCACCAATTGCTCCATTAGTTAATGTAACTGGAACAAGTTACATCAGATTCACTATAGCTTCCAGCTATATCTTGGAAACAGATTTTATTAAGGTTAAATCAACGTGACTATTAATTCCATATTTTTCCATTGTTTATTAAAATACATCACAAAGTAACCATGGAAAAAAGTTCATGGCTTATAATTCATTTGGACCTTTCCAGAAAATGCTATATTGGACTTATCCTAGATATAGGTGAATGCAAGCATCCTAACAAATAAGTAGTCCCAAAAATTCAATAATGCCAATTAGAAAAAATCCTAGTATAAGTTGATAATAAGCAATATGAACACAAAACCTAAGCATCAATTTACTGCAAAGAAACCTTGCAGGGTGAACACAAGAAAAGGGGAAACATTCCTTTTACTTCAGAAACAGATCCTTCAGTACCTGCTTTTCAAGGCCTCCAATGTCATTGTAATCCTCAGTTGGCTTTTCATCTACTTCCATAGCCTTCACACGAGAATCATATTCTGATGGGAGTGTGTCAAGTATTAAATAACTGTCTTTATTCACTCCCACTAGATCCCCAGGTTTCAGTTTATCTGGATCTACAAGCCCTACCACGGGCAAAAATATTGTCTGCAAGACAGATGCAAATGAAAATATCCAGTATCACTCTATAATGCTCACTAGAAATAAATACAATAACTCCCCAGCAAAAGAAATAATGAAATATTAGAACTTGGAAATTTTATTTTAACGCATTATAGTAATGAAAATTTAAATTTCCTATTTGAGACAGAACTCTGAATCAGAGCAAGAATAATATTTACAAATTTGGAGTAAAATTTGGACAAAACAATAACAACTACTGTAGAAAATCAGACATTTGTTTCAATAAACCTCCAAAGAACGTCAATCTTAATACCATATATATTTGGAAACTTCAACTCCGATGAATTTTCTCATCCTTACAAGAACTTTGATAAACATGGCTTGGATCATTAAAAATCTCACAAGGTGAAAACCCATCAAAATCAACCAGCATTAAACAAGAAAGTTACCTAGCTCAAAAGCTTGAAGTTTAAGATTCCATGTCTTCTGTTGTGTCCAAGTTTTTGTTAATATTTTTGGTGTAACTATGGAAGATATTCTTGTATATTTGTTTTGGTCAAACCTTTAAAAAGGTTATTGTAATTATATTGTACAAGTCGGCTCAACAGAAATTATTATATTATTGGTATTTTACTTATAATTGTAAAAAGCCCCATTGTGGCTAGTCAGCCCTGTTTTTATGGGTTAGTTAGGTCAAGAGTCATGTCTCTTCAAGAGACACTGTTGTGTATAAATAGAGGATAGGTTCCTCCCATGTGTACATTCACACACTCACTTCCCTTGTGCATCTTGGAGCACATAAGGAGGTCTAGCACACTAATCTTGGAGACTGGTTCTCTTGGTGTTTTTGGTCTTGGTCTTTCTTGGAGAGCTATAGCGCATCATTGTACTGGTTGAAGGAATCTATATTGAGGATTTTGGTTGCTGGATTTTCTCCCCCACGAGGGTTCCCAGGATAAACTTTGTGTTCTATTGTATCTGTGATTGTCTATCTTTCAGTGATTTTATTACAGTTGCTATTGGATTAAACAACTGTAACTGTGCAACTAGAAATTTTAAAATTCTAACAGTTTTAACTTTGCTCATTGATAGTGTATGGGAATATATTCACATATGATGCTGTGCCAAAATATTTTAGAAGACAGGAAAACAGAATCGAAACACAGACTATTCCAACAAGTGAGGAAAACCAGAAACTGTACTCGCCTTCACATGAACCTATATAACCCATGCATCATATGCTCTAGGAAAGAGCATGAAGGCTATAGAAAATATGTCTAAGAAGCAACAGAATCAAATCAGGATCATAGATAGTGTATGGGAATATATTCACATATGATGCCGTGCCAAAACATTTTAGAAGACAGAAAAACAGAATCGAAACACAGACTATTCCAACAAGTGAGGAAAACCAGAGCTGTACTCGCCTTCACATGAACCTATGTAACCAATGCATCATATGCTATAGGCAAGAGCATGAAGGCTATAGAAAATATGTCTGAGAAGCAACAGAATCAAATCGGGATCATTCTATTGATAGAAGGTCTAATTGGTGTCATGGAAAAAACACTTATAAAGATGAAATGTTTTACTCATATGTTTACCACATTGCTGATAGTGTAGACCCTAGAATGGAGTAAAGGGAGATGGAGCCAAAGATCCCATTAAAACAATTAGATGTACTGGTTTGTTGTAAGCTGGACTCAGATCTCTTCTATTATGATATGATTCCAAAGCTTGCAGTAGGTCCACCACCGGAAGCTCAGGAAGCAAGAACTAGACCGTAGGATAGGACTTCCTCCACAATCTCATATTGAGGAAATAATGTTCAATACAGGGACAACCTCATGAACCATGCATTGGAGAAATAAGGTCAAGGGAACGAAAGAAGCAAATCTTGGAATCATCCACATTGAAATTCATAGTTTATTATTTTATAAAAAAATTACAATATTAAGATTTATGTTTGGGTATAAGAGAAAGAATAAGCATTATTGCAGAAATATACAACATAAGGCTTCTTCCTAACTACAAAAGATAATCCACCATCTTAAAAAAATTAAAAATAAAAAATCAAGGCAAAAAATAGCATTGATTAGATTTCCATTAAAAGGAGAAATGGAGAAAAGACAAACCATACATATGAATACCATCCAAATAACTAAGCTCTTACAAGTTAAAGATTGATAAATAGATAAGAAAGACATTAATAATAGATGTTAAAAGATTAAGAAAAAAAGACGAGAAATCTAGAAAAAATTCAGATTGGCAACAATTATATTATATAACAGTAAATTCCTGCAATAACAAAATAGTATGGAAAATAGTAAATACCTTTAAGAATCTTCAAATTGGCTCACAGCCTTTGCAAAACATATTTACAAATGATGATGGTATATATTCCAAGTCATATGGTATGTGTCATGTCTCAGCAGGATAGTTGACTCACCAAGTAAAATTGGCAACTCTGAGTTTCAGTGACCATATGAACTTTGAAGCCTATATGTACTTTATGTTCCCTCATATAAAAACAATGGTAGACATGTAATATTATATATCTTCCCTGAGAAGGAACCTTCTAGAATGAAATTTTAGATACAGCAAAACTTTATATAAAAGGTATGAAGTGTGTAGTTGGCATGAGATTTGGCATGTTCCTTGAACTAAGGGCATAACTAGAATGAAAGATCAAGATCTATTGGAAAGGGAAAACACCTGTTTTCAGGGAAAGGTATATTGAAATGTGTGGTTGTAGATTTAATCAAATAATTGATGATCTGAGGAGAAGAAATTACTACTCGTGAACATGTATGGAATAAATAAGACCCAGCAGCGAGACATGGAAAAGACAAAAATAAAACAGAACCAACTGGAGGAGAAAAGCAGGGGATCTTAAAGTTTAAACCTGAACATGTATAAAAGGAACCTGGCAATAAGCAGAATAAAAAACTTGATGGAAAAACCAAAATGTTCATGTAAACAACTGATCTGATGACCCAGGAGGAATCTGAGGACAGACTGTCAAAGAACTAACTGCTTATGATACAGTCTAGACAAATTCAGGAAAACACAGAAAAGCTGCAATTAATGGAAATAGGAAAGCTCTATCTTATTTATTAATCTGCAATGAAATTTACAAGATCTTTCTTCGGGATAAAAATCCTGGACAGGAATATCATCTATGCTATCAAATTTATAATGAAGAGGACAGTTACAAATGGGCAAGAGCTGAACCAAATCATCTGCTTTGTAATTGAATGACCCAATGAATCCCAAACAGCTCTTTACCTAATCTGCTTTATGATTGGCTGATACAACAAATCCCAAACAGCAAACCCAATGGCTGGCTAATGTTGGGTAATGTTGGGTAACAGTTGTTGGCTTTTGGGATTACTCCAAAAGTGTTTTCACCAAGCAAGGAGAGTGCTGGCTCTCCTAATCCCTTGGTGATGCTTGATGGACATACGGATGCTCAATTTGAGTGGATGCTTGACCTTTGATAGCACACTTACATAGGAGGTTGTTATCCTATGTGGCATGATGACTAACCCATTGGGTACACACAATGGGGCAGTCGGTTGCTTGATTAGGAGAGGTTCCTAACTACGTGGATAAGCGCTAGGCTCTTGAAGAAGGGCACTTAGCTGTGAGAGCATGGGACCATGTGACATACACCTTGGAAATTGGATACTTGACTTGAGGACACTTGGGTTGAGGAGAATACTTCATGGAGGTTGGTTGTGGACCCGAATGCATATATGGAAAAGCATTGGAGCAAGCAACTACCTTGGCACACATGTTGAGCTGCGTTGGGCACAAGAAGACATGTAGCACACAATTAGAGGACCACCTTGCACGAGGACACTTGGGGAACGAACCACAATGTAAAAGGGAGTGTTGGGCTAACAGCTTTTAGATAGCGCACCATCTTGGAGGAGGGGCAATGGGCCCAAAGGGGCATCATGCTTGGAGGGCACACCACATTGGGATTAGGTAAAACCCTAGTGTGACAATTGTAAAATTTCGAGGTATTAAAGGCTGCCCAACAGGTCTGTCTTATGACCTCTTGTTGGGCTCTATGTTTAAGGTTCTCAAACTGTTCTTGCTGCTGTTTTAGGACAGCAAACAGGTCTGACTTTTCACCGCCTCGAATCTGCCTTTAAACTGATAATAGGATGTTCTTTTAAGGTGCTCTTGCAAGTGTTTTAGTGACCAACCTTAGCACATGCATAAACCTTAAAACATACAATACCCTCTAGGATCTTAACAACTCCTAATGCTGATCAATAACTAAGCATACATGAAAATTGAACACATTATGTTTCTGGTCAACATGACCCTGGAAAAACTCCCATGGGGAAAACCAGTTTAGAGAGATGTATATATATGGAGATCTTCTATCAATAAATACAAGGAAATCGATACAAAGAAACCTGTAACACTTTGCTAGCTCCTCTCAAGCTTAGCAAAAGGCTCCTTGAGAAATGCACCCCTCCTTCCTTGACTTTGCTTGAAGATACCTTCTGCCCTTGAGATATACTTGGCTGATTGAAGAACCCTTGCACACCCTTTGCTCTCTATGTGCGCCCTCAATAACCCACAAACCAGATCCAAGTGTGACCCTCTCCAAAGTGTGCCTGCTAGTATGTGCCCCTACTCCAAGGATGCACCCTCCAACTAGCTAACACACAAATACTCCATGAAAGATGCTTCAAACTAGCTTGCGCCCTCCATGAACAACTATGCCCTAGTTCTCTCCTTCAAACCCTCTCTTCTCACATCTCTTCTCCTCACCCAACTCTCTCAAGTGATCAAGTGAACAAATGGAGCCTCTCTTGCCCTTTGCGTCCCCTTTAGCCATCCAAGGCCAAACCTAAAAGATTAGTG
>ML784455.1:48668-85613 GCA_009831015.1 Picea engelmannii | reverse complement strand
AGCCATACTCACCGAGTATTTTCCAGCAGGCAACGATGTCCACTGCAGGGACAAGATTGGAGGGGTGAGTAACACCTTCCTCGGTAAGAGGGAGTGTTGAGATTTGGGTACCTTGGAAAGTGGTCCCCATGTGTTTGTGAGTCTCTAAACACAAAGGGGGAGACTATTACCCTTAAAACTTTACTTTATGATCTAATTTGTCACTTAAGTCATAAAGTGACAATTAATTCACAATGTGGGTGAATTAAGAGACATACAGCAACCTATGGAAACTTGAGTAAAGTGGGTTTCTAAGTGAAATTTTTTGATATTAGATCTCACCCATTGATTAGACTTGGCTAGATTGAATCTAGGCCATTGGTCTTTCAGGTTTGGCCCAAGGGAGGCTAAAGGAGGCAAAAGGGTAAGGATGAGGCTCATTCTTCACTTGAGAGAGTTGAGTGAAGAGAGGAAGAGAGGAGAAGACTTGGGCGCACTTATTAAGGAGGAGAAGGGCACATGAGGTCGAGGTTTGGAGAAGAGCAAAGGGTGAGGGCGCACCATGGATGCTTGAGCAAGGTAGCTTGAGCATGGAGTGTCTTGTTTGTGTAGGGGCGCACTAGTAGAAGAGGGCGCAACGAAAGCTTGAGAGGGGCGCTTCTGTGAGAGGGGGCACCAAGAGCTTGAGGTAGGGATGCAAATGGTTGAGGGGCACACTTCATCTTGAGGAGGGGCGCATATGAGGGAGAATTGCTTCATTGTATTGGTGGAGGCGCACTTGTGAGAAGTGTTATCCAACACAAAGGAAGGGGCGCCTACTTCATCCCAAGAGCCAAGGTTTCTAAAGAGGGTGCAAGCACAAGCTAGCAGGCACATATTCCAAAAGGGGGCGCAAGTCATCATTCAACAAGCACAAGCTTTGAGGGACTCCATTACAAGCTTGAGGATAAGCTTGGATTGTATCAAGTTCCTTGTGTATTTAGTTGTTGTAACATTTGCTTTGAGATCTCCAATATATATCTATCTCTCTAACTGGTTTTCCCCATGGGGGTTTTTCCAGGGTCATGTTGACCAAAAACATCATGTGTTCATTTGTCATGTATGCTTAGCATTTCAGTTGTAGGTTGTTAAAGATCCTAAGAGGGTATTTGATGTTTTGAGTTATATGCATGTGCTAATATTTATGGCAGCCTAAACCATACATTTAACCCATGCAAGAGAGCCTCAAATGGGCATCAAATCACATGACTAAAGACAGATTTTCAGAGCAGAAATATCAAACTTAGTGGCTGTCCCAAAACAGTGAGTAAAACAGTTTGGTAAACCTTGAAAATGGTGTCAAACAGCAGCTCAAAGACAGACTTCTATTGGCAGCCTTTGGTGCCTCGAAAATATTCAACAATTTCCATCCTTTTATCCTTTTAGTGTAGAGCACTCCATGTGGGATTGCCTTGTTGACTTAGGTCTAGGGTTACTTGTGTGGACCTTGTTCATGTTTTATGTTGGCTTTGCTCACCTATTCTATATAAAGGGAGGAGAGAGTCTTTTCCATTACTCACTATTGACGTGCCCATCACTCTATCTTTGTAATTTTCTTGGAGAAGTCTTGTTCGAAGCAAGACCTACGATTTGTGAAGTAAACCCTAGAAGAGACATGAAGATGAATGTTAGAGCCTAGTTCTTAGCACTTGTGTGATCCAAGAGAAGAAGACTTGGGGTTTCTATGATGTAAACCCTAGAGCAAGAACACAGAGCGCTAGAGGAGTAGAGGAGTCTTGGAGCTTGGTATGATGCTTAGCTTGAAGAAGACCTGGAGCTTATGTTGACGTACTCTTCATATTCCATTGTAACATTGTCTAGAGGTCTCGGGGCTTGTGTGATGCAAGAGGAGAAGAGCTAGGGTTTGTGGAATTGCAAAGCTTAGGATGGACAAGAAACTTGGAAGGCTAGCGCTAGGGTTTGTCTTCGAGCCTTGGTATTTTGTGAAGCAAGAAGGCCTAGAGTTTGTATGTTGTAAACTCCAGAGTAAGACATGAGCACTAGAGTGAAAAAGACTAAGAGCTTGTGTGATACAAGCTTGGAGAATCGCCTAGAAGACTTTTGTCCTACAGGAACAATGAGTTTGCCCCTTACACACTAACCCATTACTCACTGACCCATTACAAGATGACCCCTTACACAATGACCCATTACTCACTGACCTTGTCCTACAAGAACTCACTAAAAATGACTCCTACAACAGTCCGCTCCCACATATCTTACTGCTTAATGACAATACCCTCAGTCCTTTCCCACATATCTTGCTGCTTAATGACAATACCCTCGAATCTACCTGTGTAAAAACTGATCTGCGCGCTATCTCATAAGAGAAACGTGCTGCCAATTGCTGGTTAGATAATTAAAAAAACTGCTGGTATAATACACTTAAAATCAACATGCTGGTTTCTGAAGTAGTTTACTGATTGAACAGACCCAAAATCAGGTTTCTGATATAGTTTCCACAAAGGCTGCATACTTCTGAAATGATCCCATTTCTAGCAGTGGTGATGAGTTTGATAATTGATCATGTTGATCAATGATATGATTGTAGCATGTTTTATGGACTCTAGAGGCCATTTAGAGCTTCAGTGATTGTGTATTCTGTTGCTGATATGTATTGCACTTGGTGCCATTTTGATATATACAACCTTACATGGTATATAGATGAGCAAACTTTGCATATTTTGTCTCTAATGGTTTGGAATCATGGTTTGGAATCTTTAAAATAATATTTTTCATTAAAATTTAATTACTTAATGTATTTTTTAGTGAACCGAGTCACTGAAATCAGATTGGTCCGTGTCGAAGTCTGAATTGATAGGTGACCGAGTCCAAGTTTAAAACCATTGCCTTTAATCATTCACATAGCTTCATTGTTAAGATATAGAGATTCATTTAATGATACCTTTAATATTAAGTGGAAGCACAAAGTACAAGGTTCCCTTATATAATGTCAATTGACTTGCTCAGTTAAATCCGCTTAAGCCTTTTATCAAGTTGAGACTTATGGATATATATGTTTTTAAATTGCCCCTCTAAGATGTCAAATTAGGACTTAAGATTAACTTGCCCTTTTATATAAATTGATATTTTTGGCACAATTGACTAAAAGGTAAACCTTCCAAATAAATCCTTTCATTACTTTTTTACTTTATAACTCCAACTAACAAAAATTTTGTCGACTTTATAAAAAAAATATACTTAGGTTAGTGCATGATTATTAACTTGATCAAACTCACCTTTAATTAATCAAATCTGTGACATACTTTGTTTGTTGACTGGTTACGTCACCACTATTTGTCTGACATGATTTGTCTATTCCCCCAGTCCCCTTAGTCTTGAATTGCAAGGTGCTCTGTTCTCTCTAGAATTAGTTATAATTTTGGCATAAGCTTCCCAAATGTTATTCACGACACATCTTATGGTGGCATTGTTGTGGAAATCTATTCACGTATACGCTACATTTAACTTCCAGAGCAATTTTTGAAAGGCCATGGTGAGAGCTACATGCACCACCCTCGACGGTTCACACATTCCGATTACGAAGAATTTGGAGAGGCATTGAGATTTCTCTTCAAGCCGCTTCTCCTTCGTTCTATAAATATTTCTAAATTTTATTTTTGTGTGGCTTATGGTACCCATGAAGACAACAACTATCCAACAAAATCGGAAGGTTACTATCATCTGAGAGTTTTTACCACAGTTCTTCTTTGGGTAACGTGTTGCCCATGTGCTCGCAATATCTCTCAGGACAGTAGTTTATGTTATCGATGATATCCCCACAGAAGCTATGCAAGGTTTTGGTATAGACGACTAATAGTTCTATCTGTTGCATTGTGCCATTGCCATGGGAATTCCAACATTATTTATTTTTAAACCTTACATTTCAGACAACTTTTGATTCTTCTGCAACTATAATTGTCCACTACTTTTTATGTTTAATTTGTCCATAGAATAAGGGAAGAATGACAAAAACCAAAAATGTTTCAATTTTTTATTATCAAAGCATGGCAAAACCGATCTATCTTGATATAAATTAGTTGTCTCCTCCACAGTCTAAACTTTTATATTGAAAGCCTTGCTCAATATTTTTCAGACTTCACTATTCTTTGTAACATTTAACGTAATGCCCTAGTAATTTTCCCCCTGCTTTTATAGTCCTCTGTGTGTTATGTTGCTTGAAACCAATATTGGCAATGGAATAATCTTTCTTCAATGGAAGAAAGACACTGATCAATTAGTGGCCAATGACCAAAATCAATTCACAACAGCGGAAAGGTCATAGAAGGGATTTTGATACCACTGTAATGAACAATATCTCATTTACAGGAAAATATCCAACATGAGAAGGATAACATAAAAGAATCTATCTAGGATATAAATAAATAAATAAATAAATATATATATATATATATATATATATATATATATAATGAATAAGTGGGTGAATACTATAGCATGTGACGTTGTATAAGTATACATTGAGTGGTCACATGCGTGAATAGAAATGTCTTTAAAATGTGTGCCCTTTGAATATTATTATTATTTATTATTATATGTACTATATGTTTGTTACAGAATAAGACATCAACAAGGTTGGATGGTTGGAAACCAAAACAAGTCTTCAAAGGGCTATGTTCTATGGAACTATGTCAAGGTCTGTTATAAGCATGTTGAATGAAAGGTATACTTTCACCCTAGGTGCGAGGGTGTGCATCGTTATACATATGCATTAACCACATTGCGTCCCAAAAATGAAAGAGAAATCTAGAATCATGATCAAAGACTATGAAAGATGGCAAACCAAAATGGGACCAAACATGGATTAAGTACAAAGGAATTGTATCACGAGTTGCAATCGTCTTCTTACAAGGGGATCGTGAGAGCCATTTTAGGGAAACAATCAACAATAACTGATACACAATCATGTTAGTGTTTGGTTATGGGAAAACCTAAGAGAAAATCAAAACTGACAAATCCCCAAGATCTAGAAGGAACATACAATGGTGTATACATACCCAAATTGCAATTGGTTGGTTTAGAAATGGAAGAGGAAACACATGATCCGAGGTACCATTGAACATTTTATCTCATGAGAGGGATTTTACCACCTATAATAGCACCCTTGTGAAAAGTACCAACACTGGTGCTAACTTGGGGCAACAATATGCGAAATGCACCATCGTCACCCGAGTACAATTTCCCCTTCAATTTAGGCCAGCTCCAAGAAGCCGGGGGGGTATCCCTATTTGATTAAGTAAACCTCTTAGTGAATTAATTACGATGCAATCCTATGATTTACTTCAAAGAATCCACAAAATGCATAACAACTAGATGAACAAGGATTTCAATAAGTGATTAAATGCTTGAAAGATAACAAGATAGGAACAAAGGCATAAACCACCAATATATCCACTTGAGAAAGTGGATTAGGAGCTAGTGGATGTGTGTGCCAAATCTGATATGAAAAATCAACAATGTAAACAACTTCAGATTTCAATTAAATGATTATCACTCAACAAATGAAACTTCAAAGAAGCATGAACCACTTTAAACTACTTTAGGGCACAGAGTGAAATCATTTAGCATAAATTGATAGTGAGATGTGTGCTATGAGCATTAATCAAGTATATGCTAGAAAAGGACAAGCTCATGGCTGTCCACATCTTCTAAATCTATTTTATGATCAATTAATGCAGAAATTTCAGATTTGAAGTGAAGAGAAAACCATCCAAGAGAGAGATAATCCACTTGAAAGCAAGAAATCTTGGATGTTTTCACTAGGGCCAATGATATACAACAAAATAACAGCCCAATAAATGTTAGAATCAAACTCCAAATATATATAACAATGAACTAAGTGTGAACTTGATAAAATAGATGGTGAATCCCCCGACGGGTTTCCAATGTTAGAACTAGAATTCACCAATTCTCTCAAAGCAAAAGATAAGCAATTATTAGCACTTTAGAGATCAATTTCACCACTAAATATGTAAGACAAACTTGTAATAACAATCTAAAAATGAAATATAAGGTAGGTATGAGTAAATATGAACCTTTAAGCACCAAACCCTAGCCTTAGGGTTTCTTCAAACCTGACTTTTATTGTTGTTATGAGTTTTCCAGATTTGAGAAATCCTTAAAGCAGCCAACGAGATGTTAGATAACACCTTGAAACACAACTCTATAGTGTTGTTTTGCCTTTTTAGGGATAAAGATAAGTAACTAAGCACAAACCCTTAATAAAACTAGTCTGGGAAATGAAATAATCAATGATCTATGCAATAGACTAGGAAAGAAATCCAAATTCAGATTTTTCTTTGATTTTTCACCATCAGATTTCTTTCTAAACAAACAAAAATAAAAGATTTAGATTTTAGGGTTTTTTTGGTTTTAGATTTTTGGGTTTTTTTGGTTGGTTGTTGGGAGAAGACAAGTTCCTTATTCCCAATGCCCACTAGGGCTTATGGGGTCAAGAAGAATGCCCATCTAAGAATTGGCCCTTCTTATCTTAAGAATTAGGGTTGAGAGATTACAAGTTACAACCCCTAAGATAGAATAATCCCTTATCTAATCAAGAGAAGGTATGAAGACTAAGGCCCTATAAAAAGGGATTCCACAAGGAAAAAACCTTCACAAACAAGATCAACTATAACTTGAATAAAATACTTAAAACCCTTGCCAAGAGACCAAGAGGGAAAAAAAGCAAAGGATTACCCAAACTAACAAAGAAAGGAGGAAGGGATGAAACCCTAAAACGTCTTCCTTCCAAGTGGTAGACTTAACCCTCAAATGGATCAATCTTGAAAGCTTGCAGAAGTCTTGAACTATCACAACAAACATTTGATACACCAAGAAATAAACCAAGAAAGAGAGAGCTCCAAAAATTAACACCAAAATCTACAATAGGTAGATCTTCAACAAATTGTATTCTCAAAATGATATCCAACAACAACAACAATTTGGAATGACAAGAGAGCCTCTCTTTGTAGAGGAGGCTTCTACATCCCTCTAATTCTTTATTACTTTCTAATCTCCCTAAATTTAGCCCAAGAGAATTACAAAGAGTGACTTGTCATCAACAAAGTAAAGGAGACTAAGTCATAATACAATAAAGATGTGCCAAATGTACAATATTTCCCCCAAAAGAGTGGAATGTCTCTATTAAAGAGGAAAGAAAATGAGTCAAAGGTGCAATGTCTAGCCTCCAAGACCTCCAAGTGGATAGATCTACAATCAACTCCTCAAACTAAGAAAATGCTCAAGAAAAAGATGTGGGGCGTTCCTCCAACAAGTGGTCAAAATCGCGACGAAAATTTTCCCGATTTTCTATTATGACCACATTTTGGAAATCCCACAACTATTATGCATCTAATGGTGTTGATCTAGCGGAATTCTAGGCACTTTGTCAAAAGATAATTGCTCCTGAAGCTAGGCCGCCCTTAAAATATGCAATGCAATCCTAGATTTAGGGCTTCCAACCACTAGATCTTCTCCAAGGTGAGACATCCCATCAAAAAGCATGATACAATGTGAAAGGTAACCTCCAAAGTGGATGTCATCCTCAAATCAAGCAAGTGGATCCATGATGCAAAGCCTCAACATGTGGGATGTGAATAATGCTCAACCATCTCCGTGAAAAGAAGGGACGACCACCCTAAAATTAGCTCTAACGGTCATATGTGAGGTCTCCAAGGTGAAAGAACATCCTCATCATGCAAGTAACCTTCACAAACCATGGAATGACCCTCTCCAAGTCAAAAAGTGTTCACACATGCTAAACGGCTAGTAAATAAGTCCTCCAAAAGGGTCATCCCTCAAATCAAGTGAATGATGTGTCCAAAAATGATGAAGGAAGAGAGCGCTCAAGGATCTAGGACATGGCATGTCAAGAGGTGACCCATGCAAGTACAAATAGCCCCAAAATGCCTCAAATAATGTGACTAGTGCCTTGGGATCCATGAACTACTTAAGATCAATGAAACTGCCTCAAGAAATGTGAAACTGAATGAGAAATTGTAGAAACATCTTTAAGAGTCCATGGCCAAAGTGTGTCAAATACATAAGATGGGATCCATGCTTAGGCATAAGATAAGTGTGCTCCAATAGGTATGACAACCTTTACAACATGAACAACACTTTTACATAGATACAAAAATGGTCTATAGGTACCCTAAGTCATGTGTCCTAGTAGATCCATCACAAGACCCTCACATACCTACCCAAGCCATAAATGACCAACATGGTGCCAACTTAATGCCACCAAGGGGTAGTCAGCTAAGCTATAAGAGCAATGACTATCTTGAAATGGGAACTAAGAGGACAGACCAAGACTAACCATCAAGGGTTTAGGAATACCATAAACAATACAATGCTTTTACATAAGTAATCTAAGCATGGTCCAATACAATACATGAGTAGAAAAGTAAATGGGATGTTTTGAAAAGTGTCACGTTTATTAAGCAAGTCTTGAAACCATGAGGTGGGGATTAAAGTCGGGGTCCCCAATCTTTGTGTGCAAAGTGTATTTGGCCTACCTTACTCGCTATTCAACAATCTTATAGACATGTCCACTGGGTGTGTCATAGGTCCAAAAGAGAAGAGAACGGATCGCATTAACGAGTATCCCCCTTGACTTAACACACTCCACCCAAATGCAGAGGCCTTAGACGAATAGCACAATAAAGCAGATTTCCCTAATTAAAACTAGCATGCGTTACTCATGTTCGTTTCTGGGTCACCGAATACCACCCGAAAGTAGCAACGCGATTGCATACGCGGTTGAGTAACTAAGGTTTATTCCAAATAATTGCAAAAAATGAACTAATCTAGCAATTAGTATTCTATGAAAAAGAAACTAATCTAAGATTGTTGTGGTTGATTTTAGAATTTGAAATTTAGTGATGTGAGTTCTTTTTATCTTTTTATGCAAATAAAACTAAAATACTAAGTAAACAACACGGGAAACAACCCTAAAGCAAAAAAAGGGACACCAACACCTGTTTCCCCCCTAGGGCTAGGGAAACGAAGAAAACACGAGCTTTGTGGCTCGCAAACTTATTTAACTTCTACACTACTTTCTTTTCTGGATGCTCTTGATCTTTATCATGCGAGATCAAGGCTTACAATGCTTTTTTTAGTGAAAAATCTGAACTAGATGGTTCCTAGCAACAACGGGGGGTTCTAAAAGAGGTTTAATCTTCGAAACTTGGGCGGAGCCTCCCCTTGTACCTGTTACTTCTGTGTGAAAACAGCAAGTTATTAGCTTGAAAGATGGCCCAAAACACTTTGGGAAGTGTCTTTGGTCAACTCCAAAAAATTGCAAAATTTAACTAAGTAATTCTAGGCTAAAGCAAGCAAAAGTAACTAAGGAGTGAGAGCTAGAAAGCTAGCCTCCTTAGGGTCTTTTTGGACTGATTTAAAATCAGCAAGTAAAGCACTTTATAACTGCTGAATAAATTATTTGAAAGCTCACACAGATTTGCGTATTACTAGCTTCAAAATCCTACTATGAAATAGTGAATAAAACAAGGCAAAACTGGATTAGATCTAGGTAAAAGATGATGTTCTTTCAATTAAGCTTTAGATCTGATCTTAACACCTGCATGCAACAGATTTAGGACAGAATTTATCTTTAACAAATCAAATACCTCCTTGCATGCAACTAGTAACCAAGGGAAAACAGACTTTTTTAAAGAAATTTTTGAGTAAGAGAGGAAGATACAACTCGCTGAGAAAGAGGACTTGGGCAATGGAGTCTTAGAAGTTGTGAAGAGGAACTATGTTGCTTCTAGATCATGGAGCTTGCGGAAAGTGTAACCAAACCCATCCACATCTCCAAGCAAATGAGATGTTTAATCCAAGAAAACCTTCATCAACTTGTTAAATATTTGGAAACACCTACAAGAGATCTCATGCAAAACATATTAGTTAACCGAAACCTTTATGAAATGAAAAAAAGTTTCTCAAGCAAATGAATTGTAGAATTTGCACATGCAACCAAGCTTACAAATTCAACCCTATGGAATAACAATATTCTTCTTAAGCCAAACTTAACAAAGCAAAATGCAAATAACTTAAATGATATCACCTCATGAGTGTAACACCATCAACAATTGACATTCACACATTAGAACACTCCTTCATAGACCTCCAAAGCCTTTTATTCAATCTCAATAGCAAAAGTATGATACAATACAATGATCGCGTCTTCCCAAAGCTCCAACTTACTAAATGGAGAGGGGTCAACCTTCCTTTATACAACAAACGGTGACAACTCCAAGGTAGATGCGCATGGGAGAGGAGGAGTGGCGCATGAGCTAAGGGGAGATGCGCATGAATGAGGCGGGAGATGAGTGAGGGAGACGGTAGGTGTAGTGGAGTGATGTAAGGGTATGTGGGAGTGGAGTGAGGGTAAGGGTGAGTGAAGTGAGGGTGGTAGGTGAGTGAGGTGGAGTGGTAGCTTTGGGATTGGCACCCCTCAAGGAGAATGTGCCAACCAAGCAAGGAGGTGTGTGTGAGGTCTTTGGGATCTCCTCCCCTCTGCCATGTCAACTAGACCATGCACCCTCACTAGGAGAAGCCTCTGCCAACTGTACTCGGAACTCCAGACAAAGCAAAACATTTTTCCAACATGTTTGCTAAATTTTACGAAAATTAATTAAAAATCCCTTTTGGCCTTTTTGAGAGCAAATTACATTTTTGAGTGATTAAAATCACATTTTTGCCTCAACAAAGGGGGGATAAGGATTTAGGGGGTGCTCTAGCTTAGAAAACGAGCACAAATATGGCATCTGACATCGACTGATGCCATTTTTTACAACTTTATTGACTTTTACATAAAAAATGCTTGTTTTACAAGAAATTTTTTATTTGACTAAAACATTAAAAAAAAAAACTTCTAGGGGACTTAGCGCAATTTCCATATGACTCAATAGACATGACTTAGCATGAATTCATATACATTTAGACACTAGACATTGGTTATATCATGCCAAGGCCTAACCACCAGCACATACTCCAGCTTTGGAGAAAATTTGAGTGAAAAAACTTAGAAATTATTAATCGCCAAAACGGCAAGAAATAATTAACAAGTGAAAAAAAACACTCTAGAGTACATGCTCGTGCCTAGGTCTTAGGTGGCGAATAGTCTTTTACAACTTTCATGCTCAAGTCATTTATTACAATGCCCTGGAGGGATAGAAATGCAGAAAAAGGGTGGTCTGATAGACTTGCTGAATTTGTGAACACTGAATTTTGAGCATCTGACTGTTCAGTCTTTGGCATCTCATCTGCAAATCCAGCTAGTGCAACCTGGTGGATAACAGGACTCTAAGCTCGAATATCATTAATGATAGGCACAAAATCTGCTCATATGATGGCTCACATCCGGTGAAAAAATATGAGGTGCATTGAAGTGAATCTGAGGTGTAACAAGGGTATTAGAAATGTTGTTGCAATGTGTCTACTATCTCCATCACTCTAAATTGTCAATCTAACTTAAAAAAATGAGATTCCCAAATCAACAAGTCTCTAGGTTCACCTGCAGGTTCACACAATTTATCAAGGCAATAAAGAAGATCATGTTGCAGGGAAAAATGAACCATATCTACAATAGATCCTATAAAAGTGACGTTGCATCCATGTTAGAGAGCGATGTAGACTTGGAATGGTGAAGATTCCAACATAGTGTATGTACAACCTACGACTTATACATGCCAATCTTGAGGTCTATACTTAAACTTCCCATGTCAATCCCAAATGTAGGATGTCCAAGGATGACCTCACATACTTCCAATGCATTACCTCCCAAACTTGCACTCCAAGATATTCAAGCCCATGAATAAAGTGCAACCCTGGGGGCACTTAAGAAAGTTGCCCATTGTCATCTCAACAACCTTTCCTCTCACTTTCGGCCAGCTCTCCTCCGGCTCATGGGGTGAATCCCTCAAATAAAACTACTAATTGTCCATGAAGACCAGATTTGAAAATCAGATTAGTAAAGTATGGCATTTTTATTGTTTTCAAGTTATAAAAGATGGAAGTCAAAAAGACTAGTGCCTTGTTCTTTTGAACTATGGAGTCAGGACAGCAAGAACAAGAGGGTTTGAAAATGGAATTGGAAAAAAATCGGCAATGCTATTAATGATATGCTCCTACTAATTTAGGAATTAACTTGTGAGATGAAATGAAATCTCTTAAAATACACATATCACAACCATATAGTTTTCAGCCAAAGTACCATGTAATTATTCAAATAAATACTATCAACAAACAGCCTTCAGAAATAGAATGGACAGCAGCAAATTCCTCATATAATTTTCAGTTTACGTCAAAGCCAAAGAGGATCATAGATCTCAGCCTTAACCTCTTCCCTTGAAGAAGAACAATGCTCCAAAAAGAATGAACAGCCTCCACCAAAAAGAGATAACAGCAGCAGCAAGCTAATGGCTCCCAAACATACCAATGTGATCAAGGGAAAAAGATGATAGATAATGGAAACTCCAACTTATCACTTACCCTTTCTCCCTATATCTGCAAAACAACAATTTACTTGACCTTTAGAGGAGTTTTCCTCCACTTGATCTTTGCCCATTGAAAATGAAATGAGATTTTTTTTATAGACTTCTAGTCCAACTACTCTCTTTTAAAATATTATTAGGAAAGACCTAGAAGGTCCTTCACCTTTTCCACAACAAGAAAAGGTCACACCCCTCATAAAATAATATTAAAAGGCCTTGGAGTCTTCCCCAAGGTGGGCATTCCTCTTTTAGTGGTCCTATTGCCATGACCTAAGGTTTGAAAGGTCCACCTAGCCACATGTCATCTACATATGCCACAAAATTCCTCAATACATGCCTTTATTGTGAAGCACTCCTATAGATGAATGCAGTCTTGCTTCTGAAGTGTGCCAAAGGGTCCACACTAACCATTTTAATGGTGAAATATGTCGCCAAATATGTGGAACATGCCTCAAACAATGTGTCCCTGCCCCCAAAGAGCTCAAAGGTAAAATATGCCTCCAAATATGTAGAAGTGCATCAAAATATGTGGAACTGATTTCATTTGACATATGAATGGTGAAGAAGATTGAGGTTCGTAAGGCTGCCCAACAGGACTGTCTTTGACCTCTTGTTGGGCATTGTTTTCAAGGGTTTTCAAAACTGTTTTAGGACAGCTACCAAGTCTGAAACTCTGCCCACTGAATCTGCCCTTAAGCTTGTCATTTTATGTTCTTTTGATGCCTCTTTGTGAAGGGTTTAATTAGGATAGTTTTGCTGTCCAAGTTAGCTCTTACTCATGCATCAAAACATAAAATACACCTCTAGGATCTTTACACCTACTTGCTGGAAAAACATGACCCTAGAAAAACCCCCATGGGGAAAACCAGTTGGAAGAGAAATTTTATTATGGAGATCTCAAGCAAAAGTACAACAAAAACAAATACAAAGGAACCTGATACAAACGGCCAACTCCACTTGAGCTTGGCCTTGAAGATCCTTTGATGAAGTGCACCCCCTCTTGGGACTTGCGCCATTGCTCTTGCTTGCCTGCTAGACTTGGTATTTGCACCCTTGTTTGGTCTAAACCCCTGCACCCTCGTTCATGCCTCAAAGAATAGTGCCCCCTCTTCAATGAATGCACCCCCCATCTCCTTGCATGATCTAGTGCGCCCTCAACCAAACTAGTGCGCCTTCCCTTCACCAAGTGTGCCAATCTTCACCAAGCTTGGTGCGCCCCTATTCCATGGATGTGCCCCTTGCTCTTGCTTGCGCCCACACACTAGCATACACCCTCCCTTCTCAAGATGGCGTACTCAAGCCTCTCTTGCACCCTTGCTTCTCACAAGTGCGCCCTTCTTCTCCAAACCCAAAAATCTCTCTTCTCCTCTCCTCTCCACTCTAATCTCCAAGTGAATGAATGAATGCCTCTTTTGCCCCTTTTCCATCCTTTAGCCCCATCCTTGGGCTAACCTAAGAAACCAATGGCCAAGACTAAATCTTAGGCCAAACTTCCAACCAATGGTGGAGATTAACTCTCCAAAATGACTTAAATCTCCTAAGTCACTTTATGTTATTAAAGTCACTTTGTGACTTAAGTGAAATAAAGTCACTTTGACTTTATAACATAAGGTAAAGTGGTGAGGGTCAAATATTTCCCCCTTTTGAGTTAGACACTCAATAACTCAAGGGGACCGCTTTCCAAGGTACCCAAAACTCAACAAATGGGGCTAGGGTTCACATGGTAACCCTCCTAGGCCAGATCACCTCTAAAGTGTGTTGTTTGCCTTCCAAATGAGCCTTCTATTGTCCTAATCAAGCCATGAATGAAGGATACAAGCATTCTCGGGCTGACATCAACCCCAAATGTGTCCTTCAAAGGGGAGCTAACCTTAGGAGCTTCCTAAGGTAGAAAAAAATGGCCAATGATTTCTCTTGAGGTGTGTAAAATGAACCATGCACTTTCAAGTAGTAACACAATGGAGCAACATCATAGGGAACTTTGACATGCATCCATCCAAGACAATAGGTGTTGAAATTTAAATATAGTTCAGATCTGTAATAGTTCTTAAAATATACTTCTTGTTGATTTATAATTTATTCCCGGTGAATATGCAGAGATACATGAACAGAAATATAATAGAAGCATGCACGATAACACAAAGATTTTACCCTAGAAAAACCCTCTCACGTTTGAGGGAAAAAACCAACAAATGATCGTTCTTATTAGCAAATGAATAAGCTAGGAACAAATACAAATTTACCACAACCACACATGCTTACAACCATGAGAGTTTGTTGTCCACATCTTGCTTTAAAGCTAGCTCAAATTCTGGTAGAAGTTAGCAACCCCAAACCTGAAAGCAAACTGTCCTTGCTGCAAAGATCCCACGAGCAGTAGAGGTTCCTTCTTTGTTGTGTCTTCAACAAGTATTCAATGTCACTCTGTCAAGCACTGAGGAATTCTATTAATAATAATTATTTCTCCATGGCTCGCTATGGAACTCGTCTTCATCACTTGATTTAACTAAGATAACTCATCTTAGTAACTCAACTTACCAACTCGACTTTACATGCAGACTACTTGATAACACGACTTTGTTTTGCAACTGAGTTGAAATGACTCGACTTTGACAACTCGAACTTGACGAATCAACTCTTTGACAACTCGTCTTTGTAACTTAACTTACCAACTCGACTTTACTTTGCAACTGAGTTTGCATGACTCAACTTTGACAACTCAAACTTAACAACTCAACTCTTTGACAACTCGTCTTTGCATGACTCGACTTTATGACTTGACTTGATAACTCGTCTTTGCATGACTCGACTTGCCGCTCATCTTTGCAACTCGACTTTTCTAAAGGCTCGGCTCTTCTTCTTTCTTCCAGCAATCAGAAGTCTTTCATGGCAGCCATGGTCTCACGTGCCATCATACTAGCTCATCACATATACATCATTAGCATCTCATGTATAAGAAAGATCATTTGTCTCAAGATGTGACCATTTGGTTCTCCAATCATGGTCAATTGCTTGGCCTAGGAGAACCTCACACACCAATTTTTCCTACACAAGGCAATACCTCAACACATGAGGTCACTCAGTCTGGTCACAAACAAGACTGATCAGCGGTATACTCTTGTCTTGGCTTTTGCGTATACAAAGCTCAAAAGACTTTTTTCCTTGTCTTAAATAAGGCTCTTCTCCAAGTCTCAAGTCAGCCTACACAAGGCAATGTTGGAGAATGATTCACTCTGCTGCAAACTTTAACAATAGGGCTAAGAATGATCAACAATTTCCAACTTTAGTCTCCTTGTTGCTTTTAGAGAGAGAATGTATTTTGGGCTTCCACTATCAAGGATAACATGTACAAGTTGTCCTTTCACCCAAAACTCGATATGGAATAGTCTCTCTCGCTCTTCTTCCTTTTCCGGCATTCAAACAAGCAGTTGTTGGACTTGCTATATCATAATGAAGCACTATGAGATTGTAGCACACTCGATAATAGCAATTATAGGCTTATTGCAATGGTGATGTGGTTGGATTGCTAGAGTTAATTGCAAGACATGTTGGAGGTCCATGGTTAGTGTCAATGTTCTAACCTATCTTCATGAGCATAGTTCGTTATGTATGCAATGTTCAACTTGTAAGGTTGCCCTTTTTCTCGACCATTGCGAGTCTTGAACTTCTCTTCCAATTTCGTTGCAAACCGATAAGCATCTTCCAACATATGTTTTGGTTCTACCATTTTACTAAGCCAACCCAAGAATGGGCCTCAAACCTACGATGTCAACTTCTTCTTGAGGCTTGCATTCGTTACCTAGAAGTATGCAACTTGTTAGAATAGAAATTTTGTTTTTTATTTGGAAAAAATGAAATGGTTCTATTTTTTAAAAAGAACAACATTGCTCCATGTTTACTTGAATTGATGTAACGTGAATATGTGCAAACCTTCACATGCAGATCCAAGGGTAAGTTGGTAAGGTAGAGCTCAAGTTAGGGCATCTTTGGAAGATTCTAAAATACTATGGGGTGGCTTTACTTGAATTGATGTAACGTGAATATGTGCAAACCTTCACATGCAGATCCAAGGGTAAGTTGGTAAGGTAGAGCTCAAGTTAGGGCATCTTTGGAAGATTCTAAAATACTATGGGGTGGCTCCTTACACCATGAGTCGAGCCCCTCAAGATGCTCAATCTCAACCTAATTCGGCCTATTCCCACATGTCTGGCAACCGATTGCGCTAAAAGATTAGTTGTCTAGTTCCTTCAACATAGTGAGCATCATAGCCATGAGAACCACATCTGACCACCACCCCCTTGACCCAACAATGACAAGTTCCCTTTGCTCAAGATACCATTTCTATGGAGAAGCGAACGGAACAAGATAATTACAAATGGGAACCTACCTTGTCTATCAATGAGCATAATGATGAGTGGCGCCCAAATTTGAATGATAAAGATCCTCTGGATGACATGGGGAGTGTGTCTGTCATCAGGATGGCTTGATGTTTATCTTAGTCTTAGTGAACTAGCCTTTATTTGCTTTTATGATGGTGTTGTCAAGTAGCCCTATTGCCCTAACCATACGTATTTTTAGGTGTTTTAAGCCCCTAGGGCAGGGACTATTTTAGTTTTAGCTAGCCCTTGTGGTTGTTTCTAGTTACTAGACTATGTGCTCATGGTAGCTTGGTGTTTATCTTGGTCTTAGCGAACTAGCCTTTATTTTCTTTTATGATGATGTTGTTAAGTAGCGCTATTGACCTAAACAAACTCATTGTTGGGTATTTTAAGCCCCTAGTGCAAGCATTGTTTTAGTTTTGCCTCCCCCATCTGTTTGTTTCTAGTTGCTAGACTATAGACTGTATACACATGGCGGCTATGGTACACAACCAAGATTTTTTTAATAGAATGCATACATAAGGTTTTTTAATGGTCAAAGGCAACATCTTACTAAAAAAAATTCTCAATTATCCATTTTTACACTCATGAGTCATAATCCATCACTTTTACTCTCTTCCAATCATGTTTTGCACAAAGAATTTGGTTAAAGTTTGTATAGGAAATAAAACAAGATTAGACACCTTCACAAATTGCATAGTGATCTCCTTCCTCTTTCTCAAAGGAGCACATGCATAGTGTTAAACTCATTTTTAGTTGAGCATTCCACCTTTTTATAATTAAAGGTATGGTCAAGCTTAAGAATCTTTGGAAAATTTAGAGGAGCCAATCTATTTTTGGTTGGAGGATGAGTGTATCTCCTTCCTCTTACTCAAAGCACAAGCTTGTTAAACACATTTTTTGTTGGGCACCCTGCTTTTCTATAATCAGAGGTAGGGACAAAGTTTAATAGTGTTTGACAAACAGAGGAGCCAATCTAATTTTGGCTTTGAATATTTTGGTTGAAAGGATGATACTCATCCTTAGCTGTCCATTTTTTAGACAAATTATGTTAATAGATCCATAGCATATGCAATCCAAATTGAACAAGATTTGGGGAAAATTGTCTTCTTCTGTGTGTACTCGATAAATCTAGCACATAGTAGTCACTCCAATATTTCTCAACTTCATAAAAGCTCATCACTCTTGAAAAAAGATGAATAGCTAGGATATGAAAAATAAACAAAATCCAATTATCAATATATCCCCAAATGAGCCATTCCAAATGACAAATTCATATACTTGAATCTTGATTAAATAACCCCAAAGAACAAAATCTAGACTAAATTTTCCTACCATATGCTTTGCTTCATATCACTACTTTCTTGACACTCATATAACTTTCCTCTTACATCAAGTAAAAGTTCTAATAAGTATCTCTTTCATTGTATACCTCACCAAGAGGATAACAATGAACACCCTCTACGTTTTCAAGTATTCAATCCATGCATTTACATATGTTAGTTTTTGGTTGCTCCAAAGGTGTTTTCACACTTGCTAGAAGAGCACTTCATGGGATGTGAAGGGCATCTTGGTCTCCTAGCCCCTCTTTTGTTTTGTTTGACATTTGGAGAGCTCATATAGGGTGAATGCCTTCCCTCGGGATCAATGTCGTGGAAAAAGTATTTTTCTTGTGGTGGTTATTGAATATGTGGAGCTTCTTGGGCGCTTGGCACATGTGGTACAACTACCTTGGAAGAGAAGTGCTTGACACTTTGACGAAGGGCGCTAAGCCTTAGTGATGTAGCAACCACTTGACACACAATTTGAGGAGCAGCGATTGGCATAAGTACACCTTTGCTTGGAGGGCACACCACCTTGGGGTTGAGATAACCCTAGTGTTGACATGTGGACTGGACACCTTAGTTAGAGGAGTTCTCCATTTGGAGCCCTTGCTTTGTTGACTTAGCTTAGGTTTCTTATAGACTTGGTCTAAGTTGATGGTTGGTCTCCCTTACCTTACTTTATAAAAGGGAAGAGAGAGACCTTACTTATGAGAGAGTTAGAGCCACTAGAGATTCGTAGTTAGTTGGAGAATCTTGTAGCAAGAGCTTTTGTAATCTCCTTGAGTAGATTGTAGGATGCACTTGGGGTAAATCAGTTGGCATGATGCTGACTTATTTTGGAGGTCCAAGGGTTAGCTTGTAGAGCTTGGTGGGATGCTTTGCTTGGCTAACAGATTATTGGCTAGGGTCTGTTGTGACTGGCATGTGATACCCTAACTAGGGTTTTGGAAGCATTGTAGAATCCTTGCTTATGATATGAAAGCACTTGTGTATACCAGCCTGTGATGAGCTGAGGTATTTTACTATAATATTTTTTATTGTAAATAAAAAGTGAATTGATTGCCATCCCAAATTATTGTTGCAGAGCTAATTTTCAGATTAGAGTTCTCGTGTTTATGGCTGAGTTTTTGGGCAAATGGGCAGCTTGGGCTAATTGCTTTTCAGATTTTGCAAGGCCTTTTCTAATTTTCAGATCTGTTATATTGTTGTTTTATTACTGTTGTAAGTCAATATAGATTCCAGATCAATTTAGCAAGCCCTTGTCTAATTTTCAGATCTGGTATATTGTTGTTTTATTACTGTTGCAAGTCGAGATAGATTCTAAATCTGTGTTGATAATTAGATCTAGCCCTTAGGGCTGCTGAATAGATCTAATGGTGATGTATTTACAGTGTCTACACTTTGAGATTGCCCAGAAGTGAAGTATTGAAGCAGATCTGAAATTTCTTGTAGGTATTTTGAAGAAATCAGATGCACTAGTGCAGAAATCTCTATGGTGCAAATCTGTGGCCTCTTGTGAGGTGGAAATTTCAGAGTTCCAAAATTTCTACAACATACCTCTTCAAACAAAGAACATTGGTATCATCCATCATACTTAGCATATACCCATATTTGGTCAGAAAAAAGAAAATACACTACTCAACTTGGTCTTAACATGCATCATCAAAAATAGCTACTTGAATTTCAATGAAATCCATTTATAATTGTAATTATATGTTGTATGCCTTTGATGATATGCTGACTATCCTTTTGCATGCTGAATGTATGGGTATCTACCCAAAACTATAAATAAAGCCCTGAATTATATGTTGACTATTTTTTTTGCCCTAGCCTAAACTATAAATAAAGCCTACCCTCTACCCTTCATACTACACTCTTATGATCTTTATAGTGTGCAGATCTCTCCTTGTGACTGCGGCCCTCCTTGCAACAGTAAGCAGATCTCCTTGTGGCTGCGGCCCTCTTTGCAACAGTGAGCGGATCTCCCTTGTGGCTGCGGCCCTCCTTGCAACAGTGAGCGGATCTCCCTTGTGGCTGCGGCCCTCCTTGCAACAGTGCTCTCCTTGAAGCTGCGGCCCTCACCCTTCAGCTCTGTTCAGCCTTGGTTACTTTCGTTGACAGGTACATGTGTGTGATGGAGGTCCTCTCTTGCTGATCTCAAGTCTGTGCTGATTGCTTTTGAAGCTGTCGTCTCCCTCCTGTTGACAGATCTGATTGAGACCTCTATCCTTGAGCCGCGGGCCCCCCTTTAAGCTGCCTAAATTTTCTGTGTATGTGAGGGTTTAACCACAGAATTTTTGTGTGAGGGTTTGGGTGGCTGAAATTTTCTGTTTGTGTGAGGGTTTAACTACAGAAAATTCTTGTGTGGTGTTTATGTGGTCTCTCCTCCTTGGTGGCAAGAAAATCTACTCATCTCTAGGCAAGAGATCTAACCTATATGGTAGATCTATGAACTTGACTTTTTCTGAGCATATTTTTAGTGATTTACATAACCTTGTGTGGCTGCTCTCCTTCAGAATTTGAGGTAAGGTTCCAGGTAAGATCTTACAGTTAGATCTGTAAGTTGTTATTTACTTTCTGAAGTTTTTCATTAATGAGATTTACTGTCTATCTATTTACATAGATTAGATCAGTTTACCTTTATCAGATCTGGACTTTATTTTGAGTTTGGTTGTTTCTTCTTTGTTTTTGAAGTTTGTTATATTGCTTATGATCAGATCTKTGTTTATTTTTAGTTTTGATCTGTATAAGACTTACACCAGCATTGTAGATTAGAATTGATGTTTATTCTAGATCTACTATTCAGCTAATATCTAAACTAGCTTAGATCTGAGCACATAATTTTGTTTCTCTGTTCAAGCAGTGTAGTTTTGTTTTCTGAATATAAGACCTAGTTGTTTTTCTCACTGAAATTTAAAAGATAATTTTGTTCTGCTTTACTGCCCTAATTCTAACAGAACTAGAAAGCTGTCCAACGGGTTTGTCTTTGACCTCTTGTTGTGCTCTAAGTTCAACAAACCAAATCTATCCTTGCTGTTGATTTAGGACAGCAAACAGGTATGTCTATTTCTGCAAAGAAAATTGCCTTCAACCTGATGGTTATATGCTCTTTTAAGGTGCCCTTGCAAATGTTTTAGTCATTGAATGTTAGCAAATGCAAACCTCAAAACATATAGCACCCCTCTAGGATCTTTACAAGCTCCTACTACTGATTTAAATACTAAGTATACATGAAATTTGAACACAAGTATTTTTTGTCAACATGACCCTGGATATAACCCCCTCAGGGAAAACCAATTTAGAATGAAAGTGTATATATGAAATGTCTCAAGCATGGAATACAACAAGTAAACAAATACAATGGAACATGTACAAGTAGCAAGCTCCTTTCAAGCTTTACTAGAAGGTTCCAAGAAGAATGAGCCCAAGTAAGTGCGCCCCCCTTCCTTTGTTGCCTCTTCCACTAAACTGATGCGCCCTTTATCCTCCCTTGGTTGTTTGAAACCCTTGCATGCAAATCTCTGTCTGAATGTTGTCCCAAAGTTCAAACCTCCACCAATCAGATCTGCAAAAGCTCGAGAACTACTAGTGCCTACTAAGCTTGCGCCCTCCTCCAAGAGTGCACCCTCCACCAAGCAAGAACCCACACCACAAAATAATCAAGCCCTTAGCCTCCTTGCGCCTTGCATTTATGATGGCGCCCAAGCTCTCCTCTCCCAATGCTTCCATTCTCTTCTCAATGCTCCTCTCCAAGTGAACAAATAAGTGAATGAGCCTCCTTTTGCCCTATGCGCGCCTCTTAAGCAATCATAAGGAAACCTAAAAGATGAATGGCTAGGATCACTCCAAGCCATCTCTAATCCATGGTTGAGATCTCTCCAAAAGAATCTCAACTCAAAACCCACTTTGGGTTAAATTTCCTTAGTTCACTTTATGTCCTCCAATTCACCCACAAAGTGAATTAATAGTCACTTTTGCCTCAAGTGACAAATTTCACCCTTTTGACTTAAGAAAATGTCAAAGTGAAATTAGACATAAAGTATAAGGCACAAAGGGTCAAATATTTCCCTCTTGTGGTTACAGACCCACAACCACAAGGGGACCACTTCCCAAGGTACACCAAAACTCAACAACTATGAGAATCTGGGAATGTTGATGGCAGATGCCTCGAGGCCTACATGGCCGAAGTGTGAAAGAAGGAATGTTGATGCCTCAAGGCCTACATGGCCGAAGTGTGAAAGAAGAGATTCCGGTGACGCTTCCTATGGTGAAATGGATAAGGGTCTCCCAGGGCAATAATCAGAACTTGTGCATGTAGATTAAGATAGTAAAGTGTCTCAGTCAATAATCAGAAACTTCTTGAACCCTAAGTTAATTGATAGTTGGGGCATTTTCAAGCCAAGAGAAATTAGTTTTTTTGTGTCATTATAGCTACAAAACTAGTCAGTTTAGTGAATAATGGATGACAGTTAAACAGAGAATTGTGCTAATCATGCTCATGTGTTACAGATAATGCCAGGAAATAGAAGTAACAAACAAACATCCAAGGTTGACTTGGAGAAGATAATGCTCCATAAGTAATGCTGAAGAAGAAGCTTTTTGGTCATGAGGCTCTGGCTAACCCTAGTTGGGCATTTTTCTACTCAGGGCAAAAACAGTCAATGATAGAAAAATCAGTTCAGGTTAGACAAACTCTGTAAATAGTGAGTACATATATCTGACATAACAGAGAAGAAGAGTCGATATTTTAAACCAGGAATTCTAAAGTGTTTTGCAACACTTGATGGGGCATTTTTTTGTCAAGGAATGGAAACAAAAGAATATAAATTTATTGACTAGAAAAAAGATTATAAAAGCAAGACTGTAAACTTTAAAGCACATCTATGGTTACTTACTTGCCGTGTCGATGTCTTCAACACTACACATTTGCCCTTCCTTTGTGAGTCCAAATCAATATTTGCACCATCTTCCTCGGCCTCCTCCTCAGGATTCATCTCCAAGATCTAAAGTTGTAGGCAACACTTAGCCAGGGTTGTCATAATATATTAAAACCATGTCACACAATATCTATGAACTCAACGAACTATGATACCAGTAGCAGAATATGTCTTGACAGATTGAATGAACATGTTAAAAAAATCAAGCAGCATAGATGAATAAACCTTAAAGAAGAATTTTATTTAAAGAGATTTACAGATGTCATAGAAAAATACGCTCTGCCCAAAATGTTTAAAAGGGAAAAACTGAGGGGTTCAGAAGTAAATACCAAAAAAAACACAGACAGCTGTAATAATTAAATTGTATGAAGAATCAGATTACTTTTTTATTTTTAAAAGGGAAAGACTCGAGGGTTCGCAAGTAAATAACAAAAAAACACAGCCTGCCGTGATAATATAGTTGTATAAAAGAATCAGATTGCTTTTTTCGTTATGGCTTTTTTCGTTATGGCCACGCCAAAGATGGACAAAAATCTCCTTCGATGACCACTTAGGGCCACCACATAGAAGCAAACATGTACCCTTGTGATGAATCTTTCACAGTAACTAATTTTGGCCCCATTTACAGGTGAAAATAATTAGTCAAACTGGAATTCCCGTCACCCATCCGCCCACGCTTCCGGCATGACGGTGCTTAACTACAGAGTTCTTAACTGAACTTCGTACTCGGTGTCCCATTTCAAAACTACAAAAAGAAGCAGATTGCTGCAATAAAACAAATGAGGATTTATTGAGCAAATCAGCCCAACAACTTTTATATAAAATCAGAAGGTTTCTGAGGCAACAATGGGCCAATCAAGGTAAAACTTTAAAGTTATTAGGTTTCTGTGGTGTCCGTGAGCAATTAACCTAAAAACAGGTTTGCATGCAGAGTTCGGGATCCAGATAACTTGAGAATCAAAGGTTATTAAACAAGGGACCTGAGCCATTTAACCTAAAATTGTGAAGTTAAAAATATGGGTTTCCAGCGAAAAGCCATTGAGTTTACCAGCCTGAATTGAACCAAGTAGCCTGGAAATCAAAATGCTTTACAAAAAGGGGGTCTTGTGTGGAGTCAAAGAATTGAACCCAAAAATCAAAATTAATTCATACAGAAAAAAATAACATTTGGGCTTCAGATAGATCCTGGCTTACAATGTGGTTCAGTTCAGTAAAGGTAAAAAAAAGATTCAAGATATAGAAGAAAGAAGAAAATGTACAGAAATATAAATAGCTGTGCGCAGAAACGTAACTTACCTCGACAATATTTCCGACCAAATAAGGAAGTTGCTTGTTCAATTTGATCTTCTCTTGGTTCTCCTTTATCTTATCTTTCGTGCCATCTAAGTCTAGTGTTGTCCTGTGCACTTCATCCTGCAATGTAGATCGCCATAGGAGAGTTAATAATAAAAAGAGGAGGTTAAAGTTTATGGGTTTCTCTAAAAAGGAGAAATAGATATTTGGGGTTGCGGTACCTTGAGAATGCGAATCTCAGTCTCGAGCAGGCGAGCTCCTCTAATAAGCTCTTCGGTGGTCATCGAAGAAAGCTCGTCCTCGCCTTCGAAAATACTGTCTTCTTCACTCATTGGCGTGGCCATTTTCACAGACGACGGGAATCGAACCGAGACGATACCACTGCAACTGGAGGAGAAAAAATGAAGTTAAAAAAAGGGCGCTACGAATGTTGCACTTTGCTTTAAGCAGCGCCTGCCTCTATTATAGTGTAATTTCTGTGACGAAATGCATGAGGGGCAGGGGATTGCTGCTGTCTGTAGTTTATAGCGTGTTTGGTTTGTGTTTGCTTTTATGAAACTACTTTCACAGTTATAAAAAGGCAGTCAAATGAGGGATGGAATTTGATGGTCAAATTCTCCACCGTGAAGTATTTTGATGAGTGATTTTGATGAGTGAATAGGGTTTACAATGTCAACATTATAGTGATAAAAGATTAATGATATGAGTATGTTGTCAAACACCACAACTTGGTGCTTTGATTAAAGCTTTGTATCCACAATCTTCAGTTCAATCCTCTAAGCGGGTCTTATTAGATTGTACCAACCCCGTATATAGTGATAAAAGATTAATAGTACGGGTACCTTTGTCAAACACTATAACTTGGTGTTTTTGAGATCGCAACAACTTTGTATATGGAAATAAAAGATTAATGATGTAGGTACATTGTCGAACATTTTGGTTTATTGTTTAGTTAAAGATCCATATCCACATGTAAAAAGTTCTTAATTTCATTTTTCGAGTGGTCTTATTAGATTGTGACAACTCCATATATAAGAATTAAAGGTTAATGATTTGAGTACTTTGTCAAACACCTCAACTTGGTGTTTTACTAAAGGATTCATATCAACAGGTGAAAGGTCTTAAGTTCTATCCCTTGAGGAACTCAAAAGGTTAATGGCATGGGCACCTTGTTGAACACCCTCGTCTTGGTGTTTTGGTTAAGGATCCATATGCATAGGTAAAAGGTCTTCAATTCCATCCCCAAGTTGTCTTACTACATTGTGACAACTCCATATATAAGTAAAAGATTATTGGCATGGGTACCTTCGCAAACACTTTCATTGCATGTGTAATAATAAATAGGATGATAAGCAATTGTACAAGTCATGTTTTACATCTTGGAATAGTTTCTATGGCTTTAAATCTTTTCTCCTCTTATGTGCTAACACACATTGGTTGTGAGATTTATGCTACATCAACATATAAGTCCCTACATACCATGATTCTTATACCAATGGTGGTGTCCATGGAGGTAGTGAGCCTCCTACTAACATAATGGTTGATTGCTTGTGGGATGAATATGTGTGTTTTCCTAGCCTCCCCCTCATTCTTTGTGGGTTGTGTTGTGTGCGATAGGGTTCTACCCTGACCTCCCTACTTCAGAGTACTTGGAAATTAGTCAACTAATGTATGAAACCATCTTCTTTAAATAAAGCTCGTTAGGTATTTAGTCAGCAGTGACTCGATGTAAAAGGGTCATTTTGTTAAATAAGGCCCACTAGGTGGTTGGTACTTGTTATCCCCTAGCCTAGGGATAACTAAGGAGATTATGTCTCGAGGCCCACAGGTCTTAGACATGGAGTACCAAGAGCCATATTAACCTAAGCCTGGCCCTGGAGGGCCCATCTTTCTTCATAAGCGCCTCCACCTTGTCAACAGCAGCAACATCCATCCCATCGGCCTGGTCCTTCAGTAGCAGTGGCTCTTGTTCCATGAGGTAATGAGTCTAGGTATCATGGTATGTGTCACTTTGATTCTCAAAACATTTGAATATGTGCATTCAATTATTTTTACTTCTGACGTGTGCTTGGACCTTATGCCTTTCCCTTGTCCACACCTGGGGGGGAATGACAGGATGCCCTAGTAATTTGGTTCCCATGGGGTTTGAGTTGCCACTGGGTGGGTTCATGAAAGGCCGTCGTCCATTCCCACCATACTTATCACTTTTCATCTTTTTCCCTCTCATCCATCCCCTACATTGGTTCGGGCATTGGGTTTGCCAAGCTAGCAAAGGGTTGTACCTTACCTTGTGGGAAGAAGGGGCTAAAGGCCCAAAGGGTAAAAGTAGTTGGCAAAAGATAAAAGCCAAAGAACAAAACCTTCAGATGCTTCGCCCAGGGATCCCCAAGAAAGCAATAAAAGGCTTCTCATCAAGAAACAGAGGGATGGATAAAATAATAAAATCAAGGCCTAACTAGAGGATAGGGGGTCTCATCACGAGCCAACCTATTAGGTCCATGGGCATGTAGTGTTATGACACTACCATCTAGCTGGTCACCACACAAGGGTAGTGGCTCTTGGTGGCATAGCCAAGAGAAAGGGGGTCTCATCACTAGCCGGCCTTCTCATCTCCGTGAAATGCTTGTGGGTAACATTGTCACCACTGGTCACCACGTCAGGACAGTGTCCCCTAACTAGTCTCTTGAAAGAAATAGTAATAAGATAAAATATAAAAGGCATTTGATGGGCTTGGAAACATTTGCATCCATGACAAGGTGCAGCTCACCCTCTTCAAAGGCACCCACAGGTAAGCCATGCATTCCCCTATCATCACTACACCCATTGCTCAAACATCCCTACACCACCTCATCCACTTACATGGCCTGGATTTGTCTTCACCTGGAAACATCCCACGTCCAATGAGAATTAGCCTAGAAGGACCTCCTGACGTCCTATCCAAACCTGGCTTGTAGAATAGCATAATGACTTTGAGCACTTGTCTGAGCAAAGGGGGTTTTATGCACATGTTTAGATAACTTGATTATTAGATGTGATTGACATTACTATGATCCCTGTGACTTATGATCCCATGAAGGGCATACTTTTTGTTGTTGCAGGGGCACTCCCGACAGACAGGTACACATGGGGAGATGATTAGTTCAGACCTCCATAGGGCTAAACGCCCACCAGATGGATGATCAGACCTCAGCCAGGGGCAGACACATGTCAGAGGATTGCACCGGAGAGAGAGGAGGATGTTCCACCAGAGACAGCCTCATAGGCCTGGACCGAGGGGGGTCTTGCCCTCGCACTATGATGTTGGCCTTGGAAGGTCCATGACGTCACCTATGTGACCCTTGACATCACCCAACGTTTGATTGACACTTTGGAGGCAATTGTGTGCCAAGTGGCACGTGTGGCTTGATCCAAATGCCTAAGGTTTTGTCCTGGAGGCCAACGTTTCACCATAGAGGCCTAACGTCACCCTAAAGGGGCATGACGTCACCTTTTATGCCTGATTTAGGGTCTAATTTGTCATTTTTATGTAAAAACTGGATATTACATGTAAACTGGCCATGTCAGCCTTTTTGACTTAATTTGTAAACTAAAGGTCATTGTAATTGTAAAAATAAGGGGAAAATCTCTCTTATTTTTCATCATCTTTCACTCACACTTAAGTGAGATCTGAAATTTGCGCCATAATTAGGGTTTATTGGCTAAATTTTGGTGCGCACTTCTTGAAGGAGGCTATTTTTGGTGTGTTTTAGCATTTTTCTTGGTGGAAGTCTTCAACTAGGCCTATTGTTAGATGATTCTTGGTGAATGTAAGTAAATTTTATGCAATTCTTCTTCGTTGAATGGTTATGGTGTATTTATCTTGCATTTACTCTAAGATTATGAAATTGTTAGCTTAAAACCCTAGGAGATTAAAGCACATGTTATTGTTCTTGCCTTAATAACTTTCACCTACTAGATTATGCTAGAAACCCTATTTTCTTGAAGCTTTGTGCCAAGGGCCTTGCCATTGCAACACCCTAGCATCATTTGCTTCATCTACTTCATCTTTGAGCTAAAGAAGGAGAAACACAGCCAGGGCCCAGGGTTACCTACTTCCTAGTGGTCATTTTTCCCCTAAGGTTTAGTGATTGAAGCCATGGGCTACCAACACTTCAATCATCAACCTTTTTGTCTCTAGTTCTCCCATTATCAATTTGTTCATTCAAGATTGTCGCTGCTAAAAGAGACTCCATTTACCCTAAAAGCACTGATCTAAGCCTTACAATTGAGTGATTGATGAAAACTACTTTCAAAACTTTGACCTAAATTTCTCTACTAACTTTTCCTAACCCTATAATAGACTAATCTATTAACCTACTTGTTGTTGTTAAAAAAGTAAGCTACAACCATCTATTGCATCATTAAAAGCACCTAAAAGCAATTGTAAAGTTTATTTATACACTGCCTAATTAGCTTCTGACAAATGTTAGTATTTTGCCATCAATGAGTGATTATTTTGGGGCATCGTGAAGCTCTTTCAATGCATTTATTGAGAAGCTATCATCTTATAAACATTGGTGTTATAAAATTATGTTTGCTTCATCATACATCAACTGTTTGTTTTATTGATAAGTCCATGGTTTTATGAAGTACTAACAACAAGTTGTACTTGCAAAAGATATTGTTTTCTTGTTGCTTTGTTCTAGGTAGGTACATCTAAACACTTCATTACTTCATTGGTTTAAACCTTGGGACTTTTTGATCAGTGTGACTTGTGAGAGGGGATACTCTATAGACACTTTAACCTTTGCCTTCTCAAACCCCCAGGTCATCGGGGACGTCTCCCCTGGGCCATCAACCCTAAATAGAAAGAGGTATCATGTTGAGGTGACGGTGATAGGATAACCTCCTGTTACGCCAATTTGCCTTCCCTTGACCTTTTTCCTATGGAATAAGTACAAATTGAGCGATAACAATACTCATTAATGATGGGACCACAAGTAGTTGGGGTTTCCTAGTGAGAAACTATTTATAAGGCTAGAAGGTTGCACAATGTTTTGTCAAGTATTGTTATTGTATTGGAGCTATGTTTAATAGGAGGTTGCCCCCTTGAAGAAGCCCATGAGCATTGCTCTCTTTTTGGAATTATCATGTTATATTATGTAGGTTTAATATTTGATATTTGATATTTGATTTTCTATAGTTTGTATTTCTTTAAAGATTGTCTATATTTTACTATTATGTTGGTTAAGTACACTACAAGTGATATTAGAGCTCTTTCACGTGGTAGCATATGCTCGAATTTCAAAGAAAATAAAAATTATAAATAATAAAATTAAAACTAATTAAAAAGTTAAAGATTAAAATTAATTAAATAAATAAAATTTCAGGTTGGAGATGTGTTTCGGGGTCTTTAAACAAAGAGATTATTGTTCAACGGGTAAAATTGCAACTAGGAGGCATACACGTAGGGAATACAAGTGGAGTCACACAGTTAGACAACCTTATACACCTTTGTACTGCATTAGGCAAAATCTATATATGGATCCAATCTTACACGTACCTTCAAGTACATCAGAAGCCCCCTAGGTGCACTTGAAACCAGTGTTACATAATTCTCTTGGCTATCTTGTTGCTATAGTACACCGAGAATGACACTTGGGGAGATCAATCTCGCATACCAGAAAATCAAGTAGTACGACTAAGGGTATAGCTTGTCCTCCTTAATTAGCACCATAAAAGATGTGTTTGAGAGCTATCATTGGAAACCCTCTAGCATATAAAAGAGTTATGGTGCTTGATGCTCCTTTGCTCTTAGGACCCTGCAAACCTCAACCTCTACAAAATGGGTAGTGGAAACAAAAATCCCTGGAATATCAATAATTTATAAATTTCGTTAGTGTTGTAATACCCAGACAGGAGTAATCTTTGCCAATAGTTGAAAAAAAGAGAGAGAGAAAAGTGTCTAGGGCCCACACGTACCATTATGGGAGATGTTGACGCCCTAAGGCGCAACATAGGGTACCTACTTGCAAATGGTTGCAACGCCTTATTATTTAATTATATTTAATAATATACTAATAGGTGGGACCCCTTGTGTGACTATGATGAAGAGACGACACTTATGTTTTATGTGCTTATGAGTTGGCTGAGATACGAGCTCTACAGTTTATTTGCTTTAAATCGCTGTCAAAATAATTGATTACAGGATGTTTTGGGCGAGGTGACTAAAGAGGAAATGATGTTGTCTTAATTGTCTCTCACGAGTATTACTATGTTACACTTAATTTGACGAAGAATCTACACTCCATTTTTAATTTATGTATGGTGTATGGTATGTGGAATGGTGGTTACTTTGATTTCGAAATGGCAAGGGTTGCACACATTGTTTAAGTGTGAAATCTAAAGTTGGGACCTTGTATCCCTAACAAGGTTTTGATATATGTGTTACATGGGAATTTTGACAAGGATTGGCGCAAGTGTAGGTTTGAACATTGGCAAACTATGGGGCATTTGGCTTGTATTTAATGGTTGATGAGTTGTATAGTTGGCTTGCTCGTACTAGCCATGACTGAGAGTGTAAGTGTAGATACAACGTGTAGTAAATGCACGTCACTCTAACCTACCTCAAGCCTGTCATCTAGCCATTTCACATTTGCTCTTGTTGGTTGATGTTTCTCTGCTTTGTTCAACCATGGAAGAAGTATACAGGCTTGGTCGATTCTCCTTGGCAATTTTTACACACATGTATGGGGTTTCTTGTTGCTCCATCCATGAATATTTCGCTCTGCTCTTTAATTAAGTCAACAGTTGGCTCTTGAGTTTGCTCACTGTCTGTGCATTTCCAAAGTTATGATATGTGGAAATTTTGACTGTGTATGAATTATTAGCAAAGTTTTGATCTCTGCGGCGTTTGTATGTGAAATTATTCGCATTGGAAAACTATGTGGGTGCCTATTACTGTATGTAGTTGTTCGTGCTTTGCCTATGAAAAGGGGTGTCATTGGGGAAATTCTCAAGCCTACCTTGCCTCTGGTTTTCTTTTTGCGATTCCTCTATGTCTGACAAGAACGTTATCGTTGCTCGTTACATGTGGGTTATTTGGAAACTCTGTATGTCACTTAATTGTTGGTTTTCGTGGCCATTATGACCGTGCCCTTGTATCAGCTCTATAAATGTAAATACAAAAACTTATGGTGGTACTAAGTTGTTCGTGCTTTTTTCTGGCCAACCCTCATCTTGGTTAGCTCGTCCTCCTTTGTCGCCTTACTGTTGATAGTCGTGTATTGAACCCTATGTTTGGGAATTACTATGGAAGGTGGCCAACCCATAATTTAGTAAAGGCACTATTCTTGCTCTTTTTAGTCATGGGTTTGGTTGATTATTTGTTGTGCGAAGATGAAAGAATGTTGAGCCCACCCATTTGTTTGGTAATACAGTCTGTCATGAGAAATATCGGGATCAATGGAAGAGTTACAAAAATATTGTTAAGATACGACTTGATGTGTTTTGTTTTCAAATGCAAAGAGCACTTGTGTATGCATTATGTATGCTTTAAACGAGTCTTACAAACCAGAGTGAAAGGGAAATTGGAAGCATGGTTATTTGAGGTTTCAGTTAAACTAGTGTTATATACAGGGAGCCCTTTTATGGACACTTCGTGGGATCATGTAGTAATTTAAACAGTAGTGGTGTTGATATTGTAGGCCACAACCTATCCACTCCTCGATTGTTGGTTGTGATTATTATGATGTTGTGCCTCCTCAACTCTGTTGTGCACAAGCTGTGTTTTTATTGTTAAATAATTCTTGGGTAATAAATTATGAATTGATTACCATGCAATGCAATTTCTAAATGCAAATGAGCGGCCTTGAAGAGAAACATCAGTTCTGGGTTTTTGGGAAACAAAGTGTTGAATCTCAATTTTGAAACAGTAAATGGTTTTGATTGTTAATTGACGTCGAGGATAGCATTATTTGATATATTAGAACAATATTCGTGGGAATCCCTTCCATTATACCATTTTCTGCAAAATAATCTCCCCTCATTGTCCTAATTGCACTTGTTCACTCCATGTTATGTGATATTCATTTTTAAAGGTCTGTATGGAAATGAAGAAAAATTGAGGTGGCAGTGATTGATGATCGATATTATGGGACATGTTTAGATACATAGTTGATTGTTTTTGTTGATTTCTTGAGCAATATTTGCAAATCTTTCCCCCTCCATGATATCACTTTACACTAAAATACAAGCCCTCCATACTCCCAATGACCCTATCAACTCCTTGTTCGTGTGGCAATTAATAAATGGAAGTTTTATGGATGGATTGCATGTGTCTTGTAGTAAATTATAGATCTAACTCTTGATTTATTTAAGTGGAGTTTCATGTATGGGTTATTAAGAACTTCATGGCTGACTAATTATTATTACAAGATGAGTTTTTCAGCAGGGGCAGTAATGGCCAAAATAACAGAGGCAAGGTAACTAGCATCGAGGCCATAGGAGGCCTCGATTTTCTATTCACTTTGATGTTGATCCACAAGAGTTGAACCAGTTGTTTTAAGTTGGGTTCTTTGATTTGGTTGGCCATGGGATATTACATCCTCAACCTGAAAGGCACCCTTTTCAATAGCCTCAGAATTTTCCCAGCATTCTTGTCCCCCCACATGTATCGATGCAACTAGAACCTCCCGCAAATGACGGTTGGCAAGAAATTGTCAATCAACCTGCTTCTCACCGTCGTGGTTGGCCTACTATCTCATTGCCATTGCCGCCACCACCACCTCCAATTAATCCTAATGCACAAATTTCCCATGATGTTTCACCAGTGTAGTCTTCGCATGCCAGCAAGAGACTGAAAACTGGCATCCCGCAACCTGTGCTAGATAACAAAAAAGCAGCGGCTTCCCCCTCTAGTCCATCCACAGAGTCTTCTAAATTTGTGTCTTCACGTCTCCACCTAAAACATGACTGCTCCCATGTGATCAACACAATATAGCCCTAGGGGTCTAACCAACCAAGGGCTACCCTAGAAAAGTCAGGAGGAGACAACAGTGAGAAGAGGAAATATGCCTCACACAACAACAAATATGGATTTTAATGTTTTTTATGTGATTCAGTGATGAAGACAGTGTTTCATGATTTTCAAAAAAAAATTGGACAACAAGCTTTTATTTTGGATATTTTTGTGGATAAGATGGATATATTATTTTTTGGGGATATGGTCTTAAATTTTGTGTATATTTAAATATTCGACTTAAATGATATCCAAATGATTAATTTTGTATCTTATATTTGATGATTGGAAAAGAGAATGATGGGAGTCACAAGGGGTCCCACCTATTTAGTTATTATTAATTAGACCCTTATTTATATATTATTATTAATTATTCTTCCCAAACTAATTAGTTAAGTTAATTTGACTTAACTAAAGAAAGTAGTTGAACTACCTCAACTTATCGAGAAAGAATAAAGGTTYAATGAGARGAAGATACAAGGGAGAATAGAAGGGGAATTACAACACCAAGGTTTGCTCTCTAGTTAGTGAGATAGCTTCAGTTTTCATTCATTTATGAGTTTACTTGAAAGCCTAATCCTCTTGATGACAGCAGGGTCTTATTGAAGGCAACAGGATTCAAAACGGAAACATACCTTTCAACAACTTGTTTTAAAGGTGTTTGATTTATCCTTGATAGTCTGTGTACTCTTGTTTGTCTATGAATTAATTTTCATGAGTGATAAAGAATATCTTGCAGAGTCAAGTGGCAATATTTTGTGGCAAGCTGATCCAGATCACTAGTTTCAGTTTTATTTCACTGTCAGGGTCTTTTTGTATGGTGCCCATCGGAGACTCCTAAATCTGACTTTGGTCCATACCCTCGCAGGGGTTTGTAAAATAGAAATACAGTTTTGTATCTCATAATGAAATAAAATCATATTATTGTTCTGTCTCATACATGTGTTTTCATGACTTGGTTCTTCCTTTCGCTTTTGTCTCCGTGTTTACTTCAATGTAAAATCTGTATAAATTCACTTAGCTTTGTTTAAATGTTTATTTTTACATTGTTACAAATATAAATCATAAAACCAGTCGTGATCCTTTGTAATTGATACTTGTGGATTGAGTGAAAGTTTTGAGGCTATAAACCTCGGGTGACATTCCCAACTATCTTGTCCTAGCCAGGCAAGATCTGAAAATGATTGAGTAAGGTGTATCATACCTTTTCCTCAACATTTATTTGACAACTATATTGGGGAGATCTTCCATATCTCTCTGGTTGATTGTATTCACAATTATCTTTGAATCTTTATGTTTTATTTGAATACTCTTTGATTGATTTTTCTCATGATTGTACCTTCTACAAGGCAGCCTAATCTTGAACACGGTCTTAAAGACTAGACTATCATTGCCTTGACCTTATTCGATACTATTCTAGAAACTGCTAATACCCGGACTGAGCTTGAATGCTCTTGGGAAGTAGTTGAACAAGATATAAGTATCTTTGAATGTTGGGAAGCCAGACAAAGGTAGCCTAGAAATCAACAGTAACCTCCCTTTTCCTAAGTCTTTGATCTTCTTTTTCATGTCCTCAAATCCTCGCATTACCAGAAGAAGAAGAGGATTGTCCCCTGAAGATACCCCTATCGTTGAAATAGGAAGGATGAAAGCCATTTTGTCGACCCAAGAAAGCACTCTAAGGAGGACTTTGTCTGATTCTACCAACTCACCTTTTTCACCCTTACCCATCACTTTCAAAACGACATCTGCGGGTGGTGCTAGTGGTGTTGGAGGTGCTTCATCATCCCAACCTTCAACCTCATCGGTAATTGGTAGTCTATATAGTCATCAAGTTCCTATCTAATCTGCTACCAACCCTACTAAAGTTATTAAGAAATACGGCCTTTTTTCAATTTGAGGAAGATGTTACAACCACCCCGTGGCATGTATCTTCTCCCTTGAATCTAACACCTACGACTCGTCCTTTACCCAAGTTTAAAGAGCATATTCCTAAGTTCTTAGGGAATAATATTGTTTCTACAAATGAACACCTAGTGGCATTTTCTAATGCTTGTCATGATATCGGGGCTAATGACAATGATACATGCATGCACTTATTTGTCAACTCCCTTGAAGGAAAAGCGACAATTGATTTTTTTGATCTCCCTCCAAAAATCCTTTCCACTTGGGAAGAGTTGGTTTATTGGTTGAAGACCACTTATGGAAAATCCAAGAGCCCAGCAGAACAGTTAAGGGAATATAACAATATTTCTTACAAAGATGAAGAGACTATTAAGTCCTTTAACCTTCGCTTCACCAAATTGTACAATCAAATCCCTGAACTAATTCCCCCCCAAAATCAAGCCACTTTCATGCATTATTATAATGTGCTTCCCTCTCCTTATCGTCGTAGGCTCGAAGAAAAGGCTATTGACAATCTTGGCTCCACTCTACACACTTGCCTGGAGTACGAAGAGCAACTTGAAAGAACGTGTCTCTCTAAAGGAGACTCAATCAATCAAATAAATATGTCTCCCCTCCTACAACTTGTGCAAGATATGAACAATCAAATGATAACCTATGAACGAAAGGGGAATGTTTCCTCACTTACTCCTGGGGTATCTTCTTCTTCCTCGACACCTTTTAGGAATATAAAGAAAACTTTTTAAAAAGAAAACTTCTCTTTTAAGATTATTAATAGGCTTAGGAATATTTCACTTAAAATTTTTTCAAAACCTTAACAAAACCTTTAAAGAAACATTATAACATTAATAAGCAAACCCTAAATTAATTGAATAAACCACTGAAATACCTAACAATTAAAACTAAACCCTAATTATTAACCCACTTAAATTACCTAATAATAAAACCTACTAACCACCTAGACTCTAGTTAATTAAAACAAACCTTAATGAATAATAATCTAATATTTTCAAAACAATTAAACAAAACCCTTATTAAATAATWAAAAAAGGACTTTTACCAAATAACAAAAAAAMAAAAAAACCCTAATTAAYCATTTACCAAATAACAAAACCCTAATTAACAATTTACCAAATAACAAAAACCCTAATTAACTAACTTTGATAAAATAATAATATACCTTGATTAATTATTCATTAAACAAAACCCTAATTAACTAACTTTGATCAATTAATAATAAACTTTGATCTAATAAAACATTAAAAACTAAACCCTAATTAATAAACAATTAAACAAAAACCTAATTAAATAATTAAAAGGAATTTTACCAAAAAACCCTAATTAAATCACACATAATAAATAATAAATAATTAAAAAAGAATTTTTTAACAACCTAGCCGACACTTGGTTTTCACGCCAATTCCACTATTTAAAGACAAATCTTCTCTTTATCTAAACCCAGGCTCATTGTCCTGAAGATGGATCCTGATTTGGATCCGAAACGTCGACACTCTATTGACCATACTGTGGCTATTCCGACCAATCATGAAAACCCCAACCACAGAAATA
>ML784455.1:13725-46983 GCA_009831015.1 Picea engelmannii | reverse complement strand
ATCTGCGGGAGGAGGGCATCACACTAGGCCACCCTTTTAGTATAATCAACACAACATGTGGCACAAAGTTCCTAAAGTAGATACAAACAAGCTTGATGGTTCTATCCCAAGAAGTTAGGCTACCCAAATGGAACACTAATTCTCTCTCTAAGAAATTATTAATGACAATATGAAACTTCAAGTGGGTGTGTTATACTTGGATTGAGAGTGTTGGAAATGGTGGAAATGGCGTAAGAAGTCTTGTGGGGGGTACATTACATGGAGCAAGTTTGTAGAGGTCACTTATGCTCTCTTTGAAACATATACTCAGTATTTGCGGTGGTTAACTCGATTGCACCAAACAAGCACAATCGAAGACATTATATCAACCTTTGAGCAATTCACAATCTACACAAAGGGCATGATTGATTCCTTTTTCAAATAATGTTTCATCGATGGTCTAAAGGAGGATATTAGAGCACAAGTCATGATGGCTTACCCAACTACTTGGTTGGGGGCCTCTCAAAGAGCTACATAAGAACATGCGGTGGTGAATGCACAAACCAATAGAGGTAATATACTAAATATGACCAAGTTGTGGAAATTTTAGAAGAAACCACTCTAGAGCTAGAATTAATGGAGATTTCACCTCCTTTTCATAGAGAAATTGCCTTGGAGCATACCTATGAAGAACCCCAAATTTCCCTCCATGCTTTATCAAAAATTTCATCCCCCCAAACCTTGAAGTTAGTGGTTATATCAAGCACATAAAGGTCATTGTATCAATTGATAGTGGCAACACCCACAATTTTATGCATTGTAGAGTTGTTAAAGAAACCCATTATTATGTCCATGTGGTGCACAGTTTTCAAATCATGATACCTAATGGTAGTATGATGAAACATGGTGGAAATTGTGAGAATGTGAAATTTCAAATGGAGTACTATTTGCTCAATTGCAACATGTTCGATATTGAAATGGATGGTTGTGATGCAGCTCTTGGGGCAAAATGGTTAGCAGATTCGGGCCTGCTTATAATGGGTTTCAAGGAATTATACATGATCTTCAATAAGGAGGGTCGTAAACACACCCTCAAGGATATTCAGCCCGATTCCCCATAAATGATAAACTCTCGACAAATGGAGAAGCTCTTAAAGAAAGGCCACTCCCTTGTTGTTTCCCAATTCAACACCATCTAAATTTTGGATACCCCCCTACAAAAAATTCACCTTAATTTGCAATTGGATTTGATTAAGCCTCAACAATATTTGAAACACCCAGTGGCTTTCCTCCTTTGCATGGTGAGCATGATCGTGGTATCCCCCTAATTTCCAGTGGTCAACAACCTAATGTGATTTTTTACCGACATCCTTTTGCACAAAAGAATGAAATTGAAAAGATCATTCGAGAACTATTGGAGGCTAGTGTGATAAGTCACGATACCAATCCTTACTCATCCCTGGTAGTCATGGTATTGAAGAAAGAAGGCAACTAGTACATGTACACTAATTTTCGTGATCTTAATAGGTTAATAGTCAAAGACAAATTTCCAATTCCAGTCATTGATGACCTCTTGGATGAGCTTCATGGGACCCAGTTTCATCAAATTAGACCTTTCTTCTTGGTATCGCCAAAATTAAATGAAGGAGATAGATATTCTCAACACTACCTTCTACACACATGAAGGGCATTGTGAGTTTTTAGAGATGCCTTTTGGTCTTTGCAATGCCCCGTCCACTTTTCAAAGTCTTGAGAACATGCTTTTTTCAACCCTTCTCATGCAACTATGTACTTATATTCTCTGGTAATGTCTTGATTTACAATAAGACCTAGGAAACACATATGGAGCATGTTGACAAAGCCTTACAACTACTTTGAGATAACTAGTTGTTCCTCAAACATTCCAAATGTGCTTTTGGTGCTTCTTGAGTGTAATACTTGGGTCACACAATTAGTAAGACAAGAGTATGAGTGGAGCTCAACAAAATTAAGGCAATGAAAGACTGGCCACACCCTAAGGCTCTAAAAAACTTACATAATATTGCATGAAGTTTATGAAGAATTATAGGTAAATTGTAGCCCCATTAACCACCCCACTCAAGAAGAATGTCTTTTTATAGAATGATGCAATAGAGCATATATTTTCAACTTTAAAGGAAGCCATGCATACTATCCCCATCTTAACAATGCATGATATCACTAAGACATTTGCATTAGAATGTGATGCCTTTGGAAGAGGTATTGAGGACATGTTGATGCAATAAGAGCACCCATTGGTGTTCACTAGTAAACAATTGTGTGGCTAAAATTTGGGCAAGTCCACCTATGAGAAAGAAATGATAGTAATCCTTCATGTTGATGATGCATGGCATATGTACCTCAATGGGAGGCGTTTCTAAATCAAGACAAACCATCATAGCCTGGACTACTTTTTGGAGCAACGTTGTCATTACCAGAGTAGTGTAAGTGGGTCACTAAAATGTTAAGCTATGATTATGAGATCATATACAAGAAGAGATTGGTGCTTTGTCTTGAAAATATGAGGAAGGATCCCTCTTTGTGTTATCCTTGCTAGTACTAGATTGACTTGACAAGGTACATCAAGAATGGTTGGCTAATGACCTTATCATTCAACTCATTCAACGACTTAAGGAGGACCCCAACCCACCTATAGTATGTACTTGGTTGTAGGGGACCTTGCGGTATAAAGGACACATTATTTGGTACAAAATTATGCTCTAAAAGACAAGATATTAGCAGAGTTGCATTCCTCTCTTATTGTGGAACACTTCGGCTTTCAGAAAACATGTGTATGAGCTAAGCACTCTTTCTTTTGAGAAGGAATGAAAAAAGACATTCATCCTTTTGTCGCTAAATGTGACTCATGTTAAAGGAACAAGAGTGCAATAGTGAAGACCCCAGGAATATTACACCCACTACCAATCCCCACCACTATTTTGGCTAACCTTTCCATGGATTTTAGAGTAGGCCTCCATAAAGTTGGCAAAAAATATATCATCACAATGGTAGTTTAATGCCTTTCCAAATATGTTCACTTTGGTGCTTTATACACATTTACGCCATCCATAGTTTCCCAAGTCTTCAAGAATTAGATTTTTAAATTACATGGCATGCTTACTTCCATTGTGTGGAATCGTGATCCCACCTTCATTGGTAAATTATGGTGGGAGTTCCTTCAACTACAAGGCACATAGTAAAATATGAGCATATCTTATCATCTCCAAATAGATGGTCTCTATTGGTCACGAGATATTCATTTCCCAGAGGTTTAACTACAATGATATTTTCACTTTCCAATCCATACATAAATGATGCATGCAACTTAAGGGAGCCAGGTTCCATATTCTAGAACCATAAATTCGTTGTTGATTAAATTTTTGGCCAACCTCATTTTATTGAACTAGTTATTGCTTTGTCTATTCTATTGTATTTCAGGTTTGAGTGATTTCATAGAAGTTTCTTTCTTTTATTCTCATTTCTCTTTCAACTTTCCATTGCCCATTATGGTGGTTAAGTCCTAATTGCTCTGGTAGGTGTTAGCGTCGAAAGTCACTCCTGGATCGCTTGCAGGAGCAGAGCCCGACACCCATCAGTTTGATGTCATGAATTGTTTATAAAGGGGGTGATCGAATGGAGATAAGGACTCGAGGAGATATTACTCTAACTCAGGGATTGGGTCTGGTACGTAAGTAACAAAGGAGGTCTCGACCTAACTTCAGCCAGTGGGTTGATCAAAAGATGAACAGGAGGAAGACTTAGTAAGAAAGGTGAACAAACAACTTTGGGCAACAGGCTTTCAGCAGTTTGCAGAAGAAAGACTCTGAATGCAAGATCTGCTTGGTTCAAGGTCTCAAGGAACTGAAAGGGGACTTGACTGGATCCTCCAATTCCAAGTCACTCAGCGCTGGGAAAATCACAAGAACTGATTAGGGACAACGCAACTATTACAGTGATCCATTACAACATCATCCTATAATAGCTACAGCTCGACTGGATCCTCCAATTCCGAGCTGCTCTAACACAGTGTAAACAAAGACATGAAAGAAATTGGCATTCATAAGGAGAGAAGTGTTCATACATAACCAGAGCAATAATGCTTCATTAAAACTTTACAACCGAGAGCTCTGCTCAACCATTGATCCTTACCAAAATGGCAAAAATGCCTACATATACTTGGAACTGACTTCGGTGTTGAAAGTGAGATCACATCATGAGTTCAATGCTTGATGTTGAGGAGCTTCTCTGTTAGGCTACGCATGCAGACGTTAGGCAGAATGCCCATGCAGTCATTTGTCAGACGCGATCTTTGTCAGGATGAACTGACAGCCTGTCTCTGTGCATCCTCCTTTCTAACCTTCTATTTAAGGAAGGAGATGATGTATCACCCACCTTCTTCATTTGCATTAACTGATTCCTCGGGATCTGAGAGGCTCTGGTCAAATATTCATTTGGGAGATGTGGTAGCCTACCTTTGGCTGTCTGCTGCTTTGCTGGATTTCTGCAGGGGGACTCGGCTGGCCAATGTGGACGGAGCTGACAAGGCTGAGGTGATGGGCATGACAGACAGGATACTGGGTATGCGTGGGCTCTTGGGAGCTAAAGGCGTAGATGCGATGTGGCACAAGAAGATGACGTGGGGACGACAAAGGATATTCGGTGACTGAACAAGGTGGGAGCAATCAGCTGAGGCGGAGGTGGCTAGGAGTGCAAATACCACGATGCTCCTGTCCACGGGACTCGCGATCCTCCGAATCCCGACGTGCCCCTTCCCGGGCCTCCTTCTCGATGACCAGGCGCCAAATCCGTGGGCCCGATTCTGGGCGCTATCGAAAATTCGGGGTTCGGGGTTTCAAAATGTAAGAAATGAGGGGTGCCAGCTTCTCGAAATCCCGATAGCCGATATGCGGACCGGATGCCACCTGTCCCAGTTGGATCGGACGGTCCAAATTTTCTCTGGCCCATGGCGCTTTCTCTGCTCTTGTCGGGATTTTCCTGTCGGGAAATCAACACCTGCGCTGTTGTGATCCACTGTCATCACGGATCCCCGACTCTCGATATGCCGATGCCACTTGGTGTTGTCTCCCTACAAGAATTGACCTTCTGACACCTGTCCCCCACTACGGTCCTTAACTCCGTCGGGAAATCGCGTATCAAGATATCGTGATTCCCATTGTTATGTGCACGGGACTTTCAGTTCCCCGATCCCCGACTCTGCGGGATCTCTCACCACGTGTCCCTGCTGATGGACGGATCTGATCCAGTCGAGAAATCGTGTATCGCGATTCCTACACGTAAGAGTTTCTTGCCTCCAGAAACTCTGATTCTCCGATGAATTGAACCCTGACTCTCCTCCTGATGTCTGACGCATGTCCTGCCAAGCTCAACGGCTAGGATCTCCATCGGTATTTCGAGACTCGAGAGGTCTCGGTTCTCTTACCCTTTGAAATCCCGATACCACAATTGTTACTAACATTAGGCTCCATGGGGGATAGAGTCGTCCCCGCGATGCTCTAAGAACTTATTTGCAGTTCCAGTGCCTTGCTGTTGGGCTATGGAGTCACTTACTAAGCCGAAACAAAAAGTAAAAAAAAGAACAGAAGAGGCAATATTTACAAAACATAGGAGCCACTGGAGGCTCAGACAAAATATTTTTTAAGAAAGTGCCCATTTACTGGGATGCTGAAAACTCCTTCACCCCCCAAATCCTGCAACCTATACGTGTTATTAGAGAAAGTCTCAGATATTCTGAAAGGCCCAACCCACAGGGCTTCAAATTTACCATGTTTGCCCTTATCTTGCTTAGGAGCATCCCACTTCAGCACCAGGTCTCCTATCTAGAACCGCTCCTTCTTGGCCTTCCTATCAAAGACTTGCTTGATCTTTTGCTGATGGTCCTGAATCCTGTCCATTGTCTGCTCCCTAGCCTGCTGGACCTCTACTAGCTGATGAATCCTTCTGATCATGTCATTGGGCTCTTCTTGGTAATCCTGGAAGAATTTCGCTACGGGAATGGCCAGTTGAGAAGGGAAGACGACTTCGGCTCCATAGACTAACTGGAAAGGGGAGAGACCTATAGATCTCTTTGTAGTCACCCGATCATCCCATAGGGCGAATTTCAACTTTGAATTCCAAGCCCTTTTGTTGTCTTCCAACAACTTTTTGATGATCCTTATCAGGCTTTTGTTGGAGGATTCCTCTAGACCGTTGCCCTGTGGATAATATGGGGTGGAGTGAATCAATTTGATCCCGAACTGTTCACAGAACTTGGCTAGTGGTTCAGACCTGAAAGCTGCTGCATTATCAGTGACAATCTTATTTGGGCAGCCGAACCTTGTGATGAGGTCCTCCAAGAATCCAATGATTACCTTGTGGGAAGCACTCATGGTGGGGATAGCTTTAATCCACTTGGTAAAGAAATCTGTAGCAGTCAGGATCCACCTGTGTTGCCCACTGGAGGCAGGGTGAATTTCTCCAATGAAATCTAAGCCCCACTACTGGAAAGGCCCTGAAACCACCACTGGATTTAACGGCAGAGACCTGAGCTGTTGCTTTCCTGCAAATTTTTGACATTTGATGCAGGCTCTGACCCTTTTGCAGACATCAGTGAACACGGTAGGCCAGTAGTACCCAGCCCTGAGGATTTTGTGGGCTGTGGCTCTCCAGAAATGGTGCCCTCCACACAGGCTGCTGTGAAATTTAGCCACGACCGTCTCGGCCTCAGGTGGACTTATGCATTTTAAAAGCACCCCCAGGGGGTCTTTCCAATATAACACTTGATCGATCAGGCAGTATCTGACTGCTTTGAGCTTAAGAGCTCTTGCTTTGCTTCTTTGCAGACCATCTAGAGGCCGCAGCTCCTGCAGAGAGTATATTACATCCTTATACCAAGGACATCGAGCCAATGGGGGCTCCCTTTGATGGTCTACGTCAGGCAGTCGATCCTGCTGAATACCTGAGCATTCGTTGATGAAACTTATCCCCAAAGCTTGGCAGTTTGCTTCAGCCAACAATTTGGCTAAACCTTGACCTTTGATCAATTTGGTGGGTCTTATTTCCAGGTCGAATTCCAAGATTTTGGCTATCCATTTACTCCTTTTTCCGTTTATGTTAGGCTGAATGAGGATGTCTTTGACAGCAGCCGAGGGGACATAGGCGATGATTTTTGACTGCAGGACATAGGTTCTAAAAGATTTGAGAGCTTTTACCAGAGCATAAGCCTGCTTCTCCATAGTGTCATACCTGACTTCGGTGTCCCTCAATGCTCGGCTGAAATAAGCAATAGGCTGCTCTAGCCCAATGTTGTTTTTCTGTAATAGAACATCAGCCACTGTGTCAGGTGAGGCAAAGGAGAAGATAAGGAAATCCTTTGAGTAGTCGGGACTGATAAGCACAGGAGCTTGAGTCAGGGCCTTCTTGATTTGTTCAAAGGAATGTCGCGATTGAGGGGTCCACCTTACTTCATTCTCTTTCTTCAACATGGTTGTGATAAGCTTTACCTCCTCAGCAAAGTTAGGCACAAACCTCCTCAGAAAATTAATTTTACCGAGGAAAGATTGGACCTCCTTCTTAGACCTCGGTATTGATAAGGCTTGTATCGCCTCAACTCTGCTGGGGTCAATTCTGACTCCTTTTGCCGATACTATGTGGCCTCGTAACTTTCCCTCATGCATGGCGAATAGAGATTTCTTGGGGTTTAATGAAATGCCAAACTTTCTGCATTTCAGGAAAACTTTCCTGAGATGACGACAATGTTCTTTATCAGAGTTTGAAAACACTGTAATGTCATCCAGATAAACAACCATGAATTTATCATTTTCCCTGATGAAAGCTATATCCATGGCACGCTGGAATGTCGCCCCTGCATTCATTAATCCAAACGGCATCTTGGCATACATGAATGTGCCCCACGGAGTGGTGAACATTGTCTTTTCCCTGTCCTCAGGCAGAACAGAGACTTGATTGTAGCTAGAGAATCCATCAATCATTGACATCCTAGAGGCTCCTGCTACCCTCTGCAGTATATGTTCCATCTTTGGTAGGGGGTAGTTATCCTTTCGTGAGCTCCTATTTAGGTTTCTGAAGTCTACACAGAGTCAGATCTCTCCATTCTTTTTCCTTACTGGCACCAAGTTGGCCACCCACTCTGCATATCTTAGTGGTACAATGATATGAGCTTGAAGCAACTTCTTCACTTCCCTCTCCATGATAGGTAGCAGCATGGGATTGATCTGTCTCAGCTTATGCCTGAATGGCTTTGCCTCCTCCTTTAATGGAATTTTATGCTCGATGACAGAGGTGTCATAGGTTTTGAGGTCTTCGTAGGTCCAGATAAACACATCAGCAAATTCCCTCAAAAGTCCAATGTATCCGGACCTCTTCTCCTCTGTCAGACTTCTTGACAATTTGGCATACTTGGGCTCACCCTCAGTGCCAATGTTGCACTGAATAGTACCAGCGTCCTCCTCCGAGACTTCTCCCTTTAATGATACATCATTTCCATCAAAAAGTCTTTCCAAAGGAACCAGTCCTCTGGGAATATGGTTGCTGGGCAGCTGTACAATGTCACGCTCTGCAATCTTATTCAAAAAGTCACCCCCGTCGAGCTCTTCCTCTGAGACGACATCTTGGTCAATATGCATCTCTGAAAATTCTTCGACAGTCTCCAAGAACTTTCTGATCTCGAGATCATCCTCGAATACCTTCCAATGTTTGACGTTGTCAGGTATGGAGGGTCTGTATTTTACTTCCACGTCATATCTGAATTTAGGCGGCAAGGGTACCTTGAAATTACTTGCTGATGTAGCCAAAGAATCTGCCATCGTGTTCTCCTCTCTTGGGATGAATGAAACGTTAAATGCTGAGAAGAAACTATCAACTAGGTCCCACACCTCATTTCTGTAGCTTCTGAGTCGAGGATGCTTAGCCTGATAAGCGTTTCTGATCTGCTGGACCACCAACTCTGCATCACCGAACACTGCTACTTCCTGAATTCCCATTTCCCTCGCAGCCCTTAATCCCAGAACAAGAGCCTCATACTCTGCCACATTTTTGGTAGCTTCAAATTCTAATTTGTATGACAGAGATATGGTTTCCTGAGCAGGTGACACAAAAACCACCCCAGCTCCAGCGCCTTCCCTGGAAGAGGCTCCATCAAAGAACAGTTTCCAGACAGGGGTGATGGAGGGAGGAAGTTTAGGGGAAATGGTGGGCTGCTTTCTGAGTTTGAGAGGAGGCTCGGGGGCATGGGCGAGTTGTAGTAAACTGGAGCCTAAATCAGTGTCCAAGGCAAAGATGGGATGGTTGGTAGGGTTGGCTTCATCACTGATTATGTAGGCCAGTTGGGCTTCCCTGTATAGTCTTCTATGCTCCCCTCCGAACACTGGGATGGTAGCATACGTGAGGTCCATCTGCAAGGTTCCCCCGAGTCTTTTTATCTAAGACCTTGACAACAACACACTGAACTTGGGAGGAACATCGGCCACTACAATATCCATGACCAGGCTTTTCATGGGCAGTTGAAACAAGGTCACGACCAGGTCTTTAATAACTCCGAGGCACTAAACTCTCCTGGAGTCAAAAGAATAGAGGTCATGATAGGCTCGGGTGACTTCTAGTCCTAACTCTTCCATGACAGTTTTGGGCATGAGGTTGTGAGAAGCCCTTGAATCCATCAAGCAATTGTGCAACACTTTATCATGTATGTTCAAGGATGTGTAAAAGGGAGGGGATGAATCATCTCTATCTTCTACCATGGGACCTAGGACAACTGTTGGCTTTTCATCTTGGAGATTTATGGAGTCTGTGGGAAGGCATGAGGCCTTAGACTGTAAAATCTCAAAGAAGCGTTTTTTAAATTCTTCATGTTTAATTAGCTCGGTGAAGGGCACAGGGATTCTGATCTTTTGAATCTCATGCTCGAAATTAAAAGAAAATGCAGGCTTTGGAATTTCTCTTATTTCAGGAACATGATTGTGGACAGTGGGAGAGAGAGGTTGAGCCTTCTTACCTCTGTGACTGTCGGCTACTGCGTTAGTAGGCTTTTCTGTTCTAGTGGACTGCTCAGGAATATCAGGTGCTGCTGTCTTTTTGTCGGACCTCAGGTTATACCTGCCTCGGCCGCCTCTAACCTTGTCTCCCTTGCTCAATTCATTTAGCTGACTATCCATGAGAGACTCCTCGTAAGTTGTTTGAGTGAGATGAGGAAAAGGAGGGGTGTCCTCTAAGCAGTGGATTTCAGGGTCAAGCTCATATGTTTCTCTTTCTTCCTCGTCGGCCACAAAGTTGTTCTGAAAAGGGGCCTGAATTCTCTGGTCTTCTCTGTCTTTGTCTCTTTGTTCCCTTGGGAAGGCCCGTGGCCCATGGTTATCAAATCTCCTGAAACCTCTACCATCGGCATTCTGGGGATTTCTGTACATGGGTTTCCCTTCTAACTCCCACCTTTCCATCATAGCAGAAAGTGACTTGAGTACCCTAGCTGTCTCATCTGCCTGAAGGGGCAGGGGAGAGGAACTGGATGAGGCGGCTTCAGGCCTCTGCCTAGATATGTTCCTACCAGCAACATGCCTGAGTCGGTCAACAACCAATATATTAGACTCTACTTCCACGGCTGCATCCTGCATCTGAGCCAGAGTAGTGGCTCTTCTTTCCCTCAACAAGAGGCAGAAATTGGGATCAAAGGCGCTAGCATAAGTAATCTTTGCAGAGGCTTCAGAGGGTTTTATCTCAGCAGGGATTTTGTTGTACATTTTATTAAATCTCTTGGAGAAATCAGAGACAGACTCTCCTTCCCTTCTCTTCAAAGACCCAAACTCTGTCATGTAATACATGAAGTCTTTCTTATCTCCCCACTGTCTTAAAAAGGCATTATCTAAAGCTTCGATCCCATCAATAGATCCAAGAGGCAGGGCCTTAAACCATCTTCTAGCCTCTCCTTGGAGACTATGGACAAAAATCCTCATCCATATGTCTGCGTGCATGATGTTATTATCATCTGTGAAACTGTAAAAGGCTTCTAGGTGCTCTTCTGCAGTTATGTACCCCTCACTTGTAAACCTGGGCAACTGTTTGAGGTAACCATCTGTTGGGAGGGCATTGAGGGGTTGCGGTAGCACAAGGGGAGCATACCTAGCGGCTATAATGGCCTCCATTCGGGTCAGAGGGGGATTAGCACCAGCCATAGGAATATTAGGTGGAGGAGAATTTGGAGGAGAAGGCGTTCGCGAAGGGGCTATTGAGAATGAGCCTCTAATTGGAGTGGGGAACAAGAGGGGATTTAAGGAGAAGGCTATTGAGCTCAAGTCAGTGGGTGCTCCTATTTGTACAGGATTGGTTAAGCTAGGCGTAGGGAAATCTTCTGCGGTCCTGGGTCTACGCCAGGGTATAGCTTCAGGGGAGAGGGGAGTGACAAAGTCTTGTCCCTCTGTTCCCAGACCAGAAGAGGAAAACTCAACAGGAACACTCCCAAAATTTAGGAAATGAGAAACTGCAGAAACAGGCCTGTCAAATAACTGAGGAGGAGAAAAAGGAGCTCCCACAGAAGGATATGGTGGATTACCTGGTTCGGTGATGGATGCTTCTTCTTTAGAGGCCTTTCCCTTTCTGAGCACCGCCTCTGGATCTGTTTCAGGTGTAGCTAGAGGCAGCTGTGGATGAGACCACGTATGCCTGCCTCTGAAAGCCATAATTAACAGAGCAGGTTCTCCCCAGCAGAGTCGTCACAATGGAGTCGCCAGGTGCAAGTTAGCAATCTTGAAAGGCTCCGATAATCCGATGCACCTTCAGATTCAGAGGCTCAATGTCGTTCTACCCAGGGAAAATCTTCAATTCCGTCCCCGGCAACGGCGCCAGAAATGTTAGCGTCAGAAGTCACTCCTGGATCGCTTGCAGGAGCAGAGCCCGACACCCATCAGTTTAATGTCACGAATTGTTTATAAAGGGGGTGATCGAATGGAGATAAGGACTCGAGGAGATACTACTCTAACTCAGGGACTGGAACTGGTACATAAGTAACAACGGAGGTCTCGACCTAACTTCAGCCAGTGGGTTGATCAAAAGATGAACAGGAGGAAGACTTAGTAAGAAAGGTGAACAAACAACTTTGGGCAACAGGCTTTCAGCAGTTTGCAGAAGAAAGACTCTGAATGCAAGATCCGCTTGGTTCAGGGTCTCAAGGAACTGGAAGGGGACTTGACTGGATCCTCCAATTCCAAGTCACTTAGCGCTGGGAAAATCACAAGAACTGATTAGGGATGGCGCAACTATTATAGTGATCCATTACAACATCATCCTATAATAGCTACAGCTCGACAGGATCCTCCAATTCCGAGCTGCTCTAACACAGTGTAAACAAAGACATGAAAGAAATTGGCATTCATAAGGCGAGAAGTCTCAAAAGTTCATACATAACCAGAGCAACAATGCTTCATTAAAACTTTACAACCGGGAGCTCTGCTCAACCATCGATCCTTACCAAAATGGCAAAAATGCCTACATATACTTGGAACTGACTTCAGTGTTGAAAGTGAGATCACATCATGAGTTTAATGCTTGACGTTGAGGAGCTTCTCTGTTAGGCTACGCATGCAGACGTTGGGCAGAATGCCCATGCAGTCGTTTGTCAGACGCGATCTTTGTCAGGATGAACTGACAACCTGTCTCTGTGCACGCTCCTTTCTAACCTTCTATTTAAGGAAGGAGATGATGTATCACCCACCTTCTTCATTTGCATTAACTGATTCCTCGGGATCTGAGAGGCTCTGGTCAAATATTCATTTGGGAGATGTGGTAGCCTACCTTTGGTTGTCTGCTACTTTGTTGGATTTCTGCAGGGGGACTCGACTGGCCAATGTGGACGGAGCTGACAAGGCTGAGGTGATGGGCATGACAGACAGGATACTGGGTATGCGTGGGCTCTTGGGAGCTAAAGGCGTAGATGCGATGTGGCACAAGAAGATGACGTGGGGACGGCAGAGGATATTCGGTGACTGAACAAGGTGGGAGCAATCAACTGAGGCATAGGTGGCTAGGAGTGCAAATACCAGGATGCTCCTATCCACGGGACTCGCAATCCTCTGAATCTCGACGCACCCCTTCCCAGGCCTCCTTCTCGATGACCAGGCGCCAAATCCGTGGGCCCGATTCTGGGCGCTATCGGAAATTCGGGGTTCGAGGTTTCAAAATGTAAGAAATGAGGGGTGCCAGCTTCCCGAAATCTTGATAGCCGATATGCCGACCGGATGCCACCTGTCCCAGTTGGATTGGATGCTCCAGATTTGCTCTGGCCCATGGCGCTTTCTCTGCTCTTGTCGGGATTTTCCCGTCGGGAAATCGACACCTGCGCTATTGTGATCCACTGTCATCACGGATCCCCGACTCCCAATATGTCGATGCCACTTGGTGTTGTCTCCCTACAAGAATTGACCTTCTGACACCTGTCCCCCACTACGGTCCTTAACTTCGTTGGGAAATCGCATATCAGGATATCGCGATTCCCGTTGTTATGTGCACGGGACTTTCAGTTCCCCAATCCCCGACTCTGCAGGATCTCTCGCCACGTGTCCCTGCTGATGGACGATTCTGATCCAGTCGGGAAATCGCGTATCGCGATTCCTACACGTAAGAGTTTCTTGCCTCCAGAAACTCTGATTCTTCGATGAACTGAACCCCGACTCTCCTCCTGATGTCTGACGCGTGTCCTGCCATGCTCAACGGCTAGGATCTCCATCGGTATTTTGAGACTCGAGAGGTCTCAGTTCTCTTACCCTTTGAAACCCCGATACCACAATTGTTACTAACAGTAGGTTCGAGTCCAACTCTGGAATTACCCCTTATGTTTGCAATGCTACGTTGTCCTTCTTTCCTTGGTTGAACTCCCATCGAGGGGTGCAAGATCTCTAGGCTATAATATGTTAGAATTTTTTGGGGTCTACATGTGAGAAGTCTTGAAAAAGGTGATTTTCAAGCTCGAACGTAGTTTCTCATGAACCCATCTATTAGAATTTCATTAACACTTACTTAGATATGTAGATTTTGGATTGTTGTATTGGAAATCTCATTTGTCTCAAGAGCCAATTTGAACAAGACAAATGGCAATCCATCAATATGTTGTCCATGAATAGAGTGTGCAAATGTTTTGACCCTACTATGGATGTGTATGGGTTAAATGAATATGTATCCCCCACTACGCCCATTTAAACATAAAAAAACATAAGCATGAAATTGTCCACAATTACAACAAGAAACACCTATTTAAATGTTATAATAATTATCTTACAAAACGCCATATTTGTTTCCTTGGTTGGGTTGCAAATGAGACCTTATCAACATCCAAGTGAATGTGATTAGTGGTCTTAATTAAGGTGGCAAAAGAGCCCTATAAAACTAATTTGGTTGAATCAATAATTAGAAGGTGAGAGGATATCATCTCCTATAAAATTACTATTAATTATAAATATTTAAATTTAATTAATTAACCACTATTCAACACTAAGTTATTTTGGTTGACTCAATAGAGCATAATTTGAATTGAACTTTTCTCAATCTTCATGATAATGAACTAATTTGTTGCACTTGTTGGAGATACCTCTCACACACCTAGGATTTCTTTTTCCTAAGGTCTTCCCTATGTTTATTAGTCTTTATTCAATTTCCTATAGTTTAGAGCGAATATCTCTTCAATTTGATCAATTGAGTGGAGTCTAGATGCCACATTGGGATCATCCCCATGTAGCATTGGGATCATCAGTAGTTAATGCACATTGTCCTTGGTATTATCACCATAGTAGCGCATTACTCATAATTCCTTGATCTCCTCCTCACTTCACTTTGTTTCAATCAGTTAGCTGAAGACCGAGAGACTAGTTAACTCACACTAGGTGGCAATTCACTCCCGTAATTCCTTGAGAGACTAGACTAGGTGGTAGTTTACTCTTGTAACTGTTGGTGTGTGTCTAGATCACTCTAGACCACCACTATGGCACATTTCTTCTCCTCCAGTGCACATTAGTTGAGTTATACAGAGTATATCATGTGTAAATTATGATTCATTCATTTGGTTAATGTGAATTCTTCCATTGTTTCTCGTTTCTCGTATTTTCTCTGCAAAATGTGTATGTCATTTGATAGCTAGATCTTTTTTGTGCACATTCAACACATTTACATGGTATCAGATCCGACGGACTGCTACGAAAAGACACACCAGATTATTTTTGTAGCTACCGAAGATTGAAGACATCTAAAAAATGGAATTTCCAAAATAATTCATTCTTACACCGTACAATTTCTTTGCATGGAAGGAGAAGATGATAATGCATCTTCGAGGCAGAGGATTATACAAGTTAACCATGAACATAGAGACCGAACCCACATCAACCATAGAACAATTCCAAGTATCTAAATCGAATGGATGGAGATTTTGGAACTATTTGCAGTGTCATTTCCCATGAACTCCTCTTTCACATATCCTCCTGTAAAACCCCCAATGAAGCTTGGATCACCATGGAATAGATTTTTGGCATATAGGATGAGATGAGTGGACACATGCTGAAGGTGGAATTGCTCACTTTGGATCCAAAAACCTTCGACAATCTCCAAGATTTCTTTACCAAATATAAGGATTTGTTGTCGCAAATCAAGGCTTGCGGGGTTGATAAATCTAAGGAGGAGAAACAAATGGTTCTTACCATTGTCTCCAAACTTGGTCCGAAATACTCAATATTTGTATCTACATTTCATTAAGTTAGGCTTGCTTTTGGAGCCACCTGAACAATGCCCTCTCTTGAGGCCTTTATCGAGTCTCTAACACAAGAGCAGAACAAGCTCATAAATATGGGAAAAATCAAAGGCCCAAAGGCACATGCACTTACTGTGCAAGATGGTAGCGGTCATCGATATCATAAATCTAAAGACAAATACAAAAGGAAAGTAAATGCAAATCCAAAGAAGGAAGGGTACTCAAAACCCTTCAATGATGCCTCTGGATCCAAAGGTGGAAAGCGAAGAAAAGGGGAGAAATGCACTTACTTCCATAAAGGATTCCATCCAGAATCCGCATGTATGCAGGAATAGATAGATGAAATGGTCCAAATACTTCAACAAAACAACCTTGGAGATCACATTCCTGAGGGTGCCAAGAAGAATAAGCCATAAGATCAGAATCCCAAGAAAGGCAATTCTAGCCATGCTTTGATTGCCATCAACTCCTCTCCTAATGCTTGGATCGTAGATTTAGGTGCATCACACCACATGGAAGCCACAAAAAAAGTCTACTCTTCATTGGACACATGCAAAGGTCCTCCTATTCTGATGGGGGACAACTCTCCAGTTGAGGTCACCGACAAAGAAAGAATTGAACTCATAAACGGAAGCTTCAAGAATGTGCTACACGTTCCCAAACTTTTCGTCAATTTTCTCTCCATGTATCAGATGACTAGCTTCGATACCAGAAAGAGAATCATATTCACTCCTGATGCAGTGGATATCTATGACATGCAAAACAATTCTAGGGTTGTTAACGGTGAGGTAAATCATCAATCTAGACTCTACACTTTTTCTGAATTTATTGAACCAGATTTTGCATTACTTCTTACCCATGTTGATGAAAGTATTAGGATATGGCACAAAAGGTTTGGGAATTTAAATTTCAGATATTTGCAACAACTTAGCAAGTAGGGAATGGTTTATGGTCTACCTGACATCCACTTCTCCAAAGGAATTTGTGAGGGATGTGTTCTTGGAAAACACACTCAAGAGAAATTCGACAAAGAAAAGACTCATAAGGCTTCCTTTCCTTTAGATCTGATCCATAGTGACCTCATGGGCCCTTTTCCACATCCATCAATCAATAAATCAAGGTACGTGCTCATTTTTGTTGATGATTTCTCACGCTTCACATGGATTTTCTTTCTTACGCAAAAATCAGAGGTCTTTCAACACCTCAAAGATTTCAAATCTCTTGTTGAGACACAATCAGGAAAGAAAATCAAAGTCCTTCGAACAGATAACGGGGGACAGTATGTCAACCATGAGATACAAAATATTTGTCATGAGGTCGGGATTCAGTTGCAGCACATGGTTCCTTGTACTCTACAACAAAACGGAGTTGTTGAGTGCCAAAATAGATCTCTAAAAGATATGGCATCTTGCATGCTACATGCAAAGTCACTTCCACAAAGATTACGGGCTAAAGCACTTAATTGTGCAACCTACATCCAAAACAGATCTCCCCATAGATATGTCAAGGATAACACCCCTTATGAGGCTTGGAGCGGCCTCAAACTGAAAGTGATCCACTTCCGTATTTTCAGTTCACGTGCATGGGCCAGGATTCCCTCTGAGAAGAGGAAGGCACTTGATCCATAGAGCATAGAGTGTATCTTTGTTGGATACCCCAATAATGTGAAGGGATACAAACTCATTGATCTTTCCTTGGACTGACTCATCATTGAGTGTAGTGTCCAATTTGAGGAAAGTGTCTCACATGTACCTCAACAACTGCATGAACACACTTTTGTTCTTCCACCTTTCAGAGATGATGAGCATGCACATGCCAACTCTTCTTCAGATGACATTTCTGATTCAAAGGATTCAAATGATTTAGATATAGAGTTAATACAGTTGGATGTAGAGTCAGTGCATGCAGATGCAGATGCAAAGCCAAATTCGAGGCCTAAGTGGGCCAAGACTACTCTTCAGGATGCAAGAGATATTGTTGGGGATCCAGTTGATACTAGGAGGAATCGATCTGATTTCGAGGAGCCTCCTCTTGCACTCATTTCCACTGAACTGATGCCACCCAGGCATCTTTTCTTGGTTGAGTCTTTAAATCCACAGTCCTATGGCGAGGTTGCTGGAAATACCTTTTTGGAATCCGCCATGCAGGAGGAGTACAACTCCCTCCTCGAGAACCAAACTTGGTATTTGGTTCCCCTTCCTGCAGGAAGGAAACTTGTCAGGTGCAGACGAGTCCTTAGGACCAAGAGCGCAATGGATGGATAGGTTAGCAGATACAAAGCCAGGCTAGTTTCCAAAGGCTTTCAGCAGGTGCACGAGATTGACTATGATGAGACCGTCGCTCCAATAGCGAAGATGGATTCCATACATTTGGCACTTGCCACTGCAACATCCAAAGGATGGGAAGTCCATGAGATGGACGTGAAGAATGCATTTCTTCATAGAGATATCTCTGCAGAGATCTATATGGAGCATCCCCAAGGATTTATGCAGGATTCATCTTTGGTCTGTCGACTGAAGAAGTCTCTTTATGGCCTCAAGCAGGCCTCGAGGGCATGGTATGCCAAGATGGAATCCTACCTGTTGTCACATAACTTTGTACATTGTAAGTCACATCCAAATGTTTACATTCTCAGGACAACTGATTCACTTCTACTCCTAGTTTTGTATGTTGATGATTTGATGATCACCGGTTGCTCGACTTCAACGATTGTTGCAGACAAGAGGTTTCTGCATGATAGGTTCTTGATGATGGACATGGGTCCGCTACATTTCTTCCTTGAACTCGAGATTAGTCAGGATGCATCAGGCATCAAACTATCTTAGGCCAAGTATGCACGAGATCTCCTTAAGAGATTTCACCATAGTGATGTTCAGGGGGGGTGTTGGAGATACTTCACACACACCTTGGATTTCTTTTTCCTAAGGGTTTCCCTATGCTTATTAGTCATTATTTAGTCTCCTATAGTTTAGGGAGAATATCCCTCTAGGGGAATATTATCTTCGGTTCACACTTTAGTTTGATCAGTTGAGTGGAGTCTAGATGCCACATTGGGATCATCACCATGCAACATTGGGATAATCACCAGTTAATGCGCATTGTCCTTGGGATTATCACCAGACTAGCACATTACTCATGATTCCTTGATCTCGTCCTCACTTCACTATGTTTCAGTCAGTTAACTGAAGACTGAGAGAGTAGTTAACTCAGATAGGTGGCAGTTCACTCACGTAATTGCCTGAGAGACTAGACTAGGTGGCAATTTACTCCCGTAACTGTTGGTGTGTGTCCAGATCACTCTAGACCACCACTATGGTGCATTGGCTTCTCCTCCGGTGTGCATTAGTTGAGTTATACAGAGTATATAATGTGTAAATTATCATTCATTCATTTGGTTAATGAGAATTCTTCCATTCTTTCTCTCATGTTTCTCTTTTCTCATATTTTCTCTGCAAACTGTGTATGTCATTTGCTAGCTAGAGCTTTTATGTGCAGGTTCAACATATTTACAGCACCGAGAGTAGTGAGGTGCTCTACAACCGAGTATGGGCGAGATGTTGTCACATTAGTGTTATTTTAGATAAGGTTACATTTAAAAAAATTGAAGTCGACTCAATTAAAAAAAAATTATCAATACTAAAAATAAAGTCGACTCAGTTAAAATAAAACAATTACATGAACCATTACATATTACACACACATATATACTACATATCTAAGATATTAATTCCTTCATATTAAATGATAATAAAAAAATTACACCTTAAGAAATTTTATCCCTCTTGGTGCTTGATAGATCCAGATTCAAGGCGCATCTACGTTGGTTTAAGCAAATTAATTCCTCGTAAAAATATAATATTTGTGCATATATGTTTTATGAAAATAAAATCAACAAAAATAAATAAGTATTGAAAAACAATCATGGACAAACTTACTAAATAAAAGAAACAAGAAGTATATAATTTCAATAAAATACTTATTTACACTACAAACCAAAATTGTAACACAACTTCACATCATGCAAAATGGATAGAGTATTAAGAATATTCATAAAACATTATTATTTTATGTAGAGTCGAAGCAATGTACAAGTTGACTAGATCTCTGAGCTTTTTTTTATCTTCGTTTGATTTGAAAAGTGAGTATCTACTTCTTCCTTTTGTAAATAAGCTACTCATACATTAAAATATACAAAAAATAGTACATGTTTTCTAGTCTAAGGTTTGAACTTCATATGCTTTGGTGTGTCATAATCAAAATTATTAACATAACTATCTATATTATAGCCTGTTATCCTCACAAGACTAGATACTATACTAGAAAAATGACAAAAGCTAACCATGAGACATATTAGTACCATGTAACTAGTCTACTCTATGATATTGGGCAAAAGGATCGCCCAATATTAGATAAATTGAGAATATAGACAAAAAGAATAAAGACCTAACATTGGGGTTGCTAGTGCTCGCCCTCCAAAGCTAAGTTTACATAAATGTAGATCATTTGAGTGGTTGACTGAGCCTATGTTGCTTGAGTCTATTCATATGGATTTTTCTCCTCCACAATCACTACAATCCCCCACACTGATTTGACTAGGACTTTACATTTCATGTCGATAAAGTGCAATTTGCCTAGAATGGCTTGCTGTCGAGTCCCTTTTTCTTCTATCACATGTGCATTAAAATATTTGTTGGTGCTAATAAGTTCCACTATCTTGAGGTATTTGATGTCCCAATTTCTGGAAACGTCCATGTCCAGATTCCAATTTAAGAGCTCAGTATCAATAGTCTCAGTGAAGGTGTTACCCTACTTTTCCCTAACCAAAATTTCAACTATTTCCATTTCCACCTTGACTAAGGAAAAAAACTTGTTGTGGTTTCTCTCTACCATATACATGGCCTCCATTTTGGCTCTAGTTTGCTTTTTTTGAGGACCCTACTTGTCTGGGTTTCTGCAAGCATGAGGCCTTCCCCTTCGAGTTGCATTGGTCCTTCCTACACCTACTACATAATTCCCTTCAACCTAATTGCCATTTATTTCCATTGACAAACTCCCCCTAATATATTTACCACAAATTGTTGATTGTAAACTAACATGTATCATCTCTTTAGACATATTGTTTCCAAACAGGGTAATGCCACCAACCAAAGAGTTCAAATTGGAATGGGCCTTCCCCCCTACCACTAACAAGCTAGGAACAAGAGAATATGCCTTCCCCCAAAATTTTCCCTAGTTGAAAACACTTGAGGATATAAATGCCCATCCAAGAACATAGAAGAAACTAACATGCCATGTATCTCATCACTATAAGGAGAACACCTTGCAGTGGATATTTTTACGAAACCTCCCCAAAAAACTTATCCCTTCTCTGTTTATAGCGAAGGTTGTTAGCAGAGGTGGGTGGGAGAAGGTTTTTGCAGAGGCTTTTTTAGCAATGCACCTATAGGGTAAATACGCTTCGGTGTGCACATTATATTAATGCCCTGATGCTTTAAAATAAAGGTGCACCGCTATCCATTATAAACAAAAAAATACAAGCACCAAAGAAAGTGACCCGGTGCACATGAATATGATACCTCGTTTGGTATCCCTGTTGTCATGCGAAATGGGGTAGGGTAAAGTATTTTTCTTTACCAAATTGATTTTCATTATTACACTTAATTTTGTGCTTCCAAACTCTCTGACAAGTATCGGTGCTCACTTGTCTTCCAAGACAACATCGTTTACAATGCTCTGCAGTGAGTTTGATAGCTCCATTGGTATATTCCACACATTTCCAAATTTTGGAAATTACCTCGAATTTTAATTTCTTCTCTATGGTGGAACCATGCCTCCTCAACACAGAAGAGCGCAAGTAAATTGTTTATAGCCTTCTCATTTGAATTTTCATCAGATTAAAATGTGGAATTGGCCTGAAATCTGGGCTTTTTTTGTTTCTTCAATTCTACGTGGTTCACTTGAACGCTTTGGCTCGCCCCCGAAGCCGATGTTTCCTGTATATACGGAAAGGACCACCATTGGTGTGTACATAATAACTATACACATCGGTGTCGTTCACAAAATGACACCGTGCCAGATTTCAAAAATAGCCATAGTGGTGTGTTTTCGTTGATACCCTTTGTCCAATGCATTATACAACATAATGTAACGCTAAACAAAACATCGGTGCTCCAAGAAATATGGAGCACTAATATGTTCCAGTAAATGAATTGCACCGCCCAATTTTCAACATAAAAATTAACCTAGCAATGCACCAAAGTTAATAAACTACACTAGTGTTACAAATAACACGGTACCGAACCAAATATTTAAGAATTTATCATAGCGATGTGTCTTATGGGACGTGTCATTATTAGTGTGTATACAATAACAATGCACATCGATACGGTGCAGAAAATGACACCATGCCAAATTTAAAAAATAACCATAGTGGTGCGTCTTCCTGGACGCCCAGTGGCCGGTGTGTTATACAACACAACACACCACTAAACATAACAACGATGCTCTAAGAAATCTGGAGCACCAGTTCATTCCAATTAACGAATCGCACCACCCGATTTTCAACAAAAAAATTTACTTAGCAGTGCACCAATGTTAACAAACCACACCAGTGCTATAAACACATAACCACACAAGAAAAAATATTTAAATACTTATCATAGTGGTGTGTCTTCTTGGATGCCCTGTTACTGGTGTGTTAATAAACACAGTGCACCACTAAAAAAACCGTTGGTTCTCCAAGACGACTGGACCACCAGTGCCTTCACATTAACACATCACACCACCTAATTTGTGACAAAAAATTAACCTAGCGGTGCCCCTAGGTCTACAAAAACCACTAATGTTGTAAATAACACGACACAAACCGAATATTTAAATATTTGGCATATCGTTGCAACTTATGAGATGCCTCGTTATTGGTGTGTCCTAGTATATTAAATGCACTGGTGTTGTTCACAACATGACACCACGCCAAACATTAAATATGTAACACATTAGTGCATTGTATGGAACGACCTGTGACTGGTGTTGTGCATATGATCAAACCGTTAAAGACATATGGTGCTCCAATTATAACTAAGAATTGGTGCGTTACGTATAACCAATCACACCGCTTAGCACAAAAAATATTCAAAATGTCACAACATTGCTTCTTGTGGAATGCCCCGTTCTCGGTGCGTTATATAACACAACACACAACTAAAGACTTATCAATGCTCCAATAACCAAGGAGAACCGGTGTGTTGTACTAATTGCTCTGCATAGTGGTGTTTTATTACTGATACAATGCACCAATGGCAGTGTGTACTTACTATTGTTGGCACACCCGTTAATTTTCCATGGTTTTTTTGTAATCATAAATTAATTTTATTTAAAAAAAAATACAAATTATATGTGTGTGTGTGTGTGTGTGTGTGTGTTTTATAATTTCAATTCATTTTATCTATATATGTGCCTAAAATGATTTGCAATGATGAGAGAGTGTGTAGACTGGGATATTGAAGGGATAGTGGAATTGGCTTGTCTAGATGGTTTCCTCATGATGACGTTGGGTGGTAGGAAAATCCCACATGTGGAGAAGGGTTGCGAAGGGATTGGTTTAAATGCCTTCATGTGCATAACATGTTTCATTTTCTAGATGGTGTGTGATGCACACGGAGATGACATGAGGCAATCGCTTGATGTTGGTGTTGTGTTGTCACGATCAAATGTGTACGTTAAGATAGTGGGGAGGGTCACATGACTACCCTCGACAATTTTTTTGAAATTGACTTGTCCTCCAATGTCAATCTTCCCATTAATACATTTATTTGCCACGTTTATCATTCTTCTTATATCCACTTTGCTAAAGTGAGAAATTGCTTCAATCTTCCCATTCACCATATTGCTAAGGAAAGTGACACATGATGATTTCCTCATTGTCCTTTAGGTCCCCTTGGTTCAATGATTTGGATTCCTTGGCAAGTTGATCTGCCCATTGGTTTTGATGGCGTAGGACGTGGAAATATTCCACTGAGCCAAATTTTTGTTCCTCTATTTTGATTCTTTCATAAATTCTTTGTATGTTGGACTTGGGGTTGTGGTTGATGTCTCTTAGACCTTTTGTTACCAATTATGAGTCTCCTATCACAATGATGTTGTGGGTTTTGTCTTCGGGCATCAATGTCAGTCATATGTATGCAGTCATGATATCTGCTTGATTGTTTTTTTTGTGACCCAATTCCCATGAGTATCTATGTTCCTTTTGTCTGCCGGGGTCAAATATGACAACCCCCTGCCTGAGTTTCCATATGATGCTCCATCAAAAAATAGAATAGTTTTGGCTTGTTTTTGCAAAACAATTTCACCTGCAGGGTTGAGTCAATGAGCTCCCCAACTTTGAATTTGCTTTTCCATTTTCCCAAGGAATTCATTCCACACCTGGGTGGAAGGGAGCTTCAAGGAGATTGGCATACCCAAATATTTGAATGAATACCAATGTTCTACCACCTGGAAGCCAAGGGCCCTTGAAATTGCGTATGGGAGGTTTTCTATTAGATTCCATCCATAGATTTGACTCTTCATGTTGTTTATTTTACCTCTTGAGGTCGAGAGAAACTGGTCCAAAATTATCTTGAATCTTTTTACTATTATGGTGGATGGGACACCAAGAAGTAATGTGTCAGTGAATTGTGGATGATTGATTCTCGTTATTCCTCTTGCTAGTTGTAGGCCAGGGAGATGTCCCAAACGTCATTCTTCTTCTTGCTTTTTGCTTAAAGATTTTGCCATAATAATGTAGAGAGAGGGGGAGAGAGGACAACCCTTCCCCAGTCCTCTACTGTATTGGAAAAATTGAGTTGGTCTGCCATTGATCATTGGTGGAATCCATGGTGAGCCAATACATGCTTGAATTCAATTTACAAGGTCTTTTGAGAATCCAAATTTCCTAAGCACCGAGAAGAGGAATGCATGCTTGACTCTGTCAAATGCATTAGCCATATCTAGTTTTATAACAATTCCTCTTTCTTTGCTATTTTGACTGGCGTATATGGCTTCTTGCACAAGGATGACATTGTCAATTATTTGCATGTTTTCCATGAATCCTCCTTGATTTTCTGAAACCAACTTGCCTAGGAGCGATTTAATTTCATAGGCAATGATTTTTGTGAGGACCTTATAGGTTGAATTTCAAAGGAAAATAGGTCTAAACCTAGAGAAGTTGGAGGGATTGGAATCATTTGAAATGAGGGCCAAGAAGGTCGAATTTGTTGCTCCTCCCATGTTTTTCTTCTTCAATGTATATATATATATATATATATATATATATATATATATATATTTAACAAGAACATATAACTATATTATATATAAAGATGGTTGTAGCAATGATAAAATCGACTAGAGAGTACAACTTCTTCAGTTAAAGTTTTTGACAACAAAAGTAGAGGGGAAAGACTTCCTCAAAGCACTTAAGCTTCCCAAAAAAGTTTTAACATAGGGAAGGAATCTTCTTCTATGAAGGATTCTAGTCTATTATCACAACAAAATTCAAAAATACATTATAAAACCCAACTAATTAAGCTTCAGTTCTGTATCCACAAGATCTTGGGTTCCTTCCTTAGTGCCTTCTTTGTGTGCCTAAGGCTGGGGTTGCTCCACTTCACATGATGCTTGTGATCCTAATGAGGGAATGGGTTCGATTTGATCCTGAATTGTTGTCCCGCGTCCATGCTTTTGTCCTTCCAGGCAACGAATTTGGTCTGAGAGGCGATTGACTCTCTGAAGCACAATTGCCATTTATTTGTCTTATCTTTCCTTCCTCACCTGCAATTTTGGTGTGAGTTGTGATTTAGATTCTCGAAGGTTTGTCATTTCCTGTTGTTGATGCTTGAATTTGGATTTGAGTGCTTCCATTTTGCAAGTGCCACAGTCACAAATTGACTAGTCTTTGCGCCACATCCTGAAATAATTGTATGCCTGAAGCTTGTTGTGTGAACGTCATGAAAGATGAAGATTGACTAGTGCAGCAGGGGCCTAGGAATTGTTGGGTAGACGTTGTGCATTGATAAATAATGAACTCCATCCATATACAACCCATTAGATAGTGCTTCGTAAACCTGTCAATATCCACACCTTGTGCGTTATTCATATCCATCTCTTGAAATGATGATAGCATTAACTGGTTAAGATCCTATGGTACCTTTGAAATGACATGCATGAGTAATTCCCTCATTGTTACAACCAGTGTAAGATCAGTCCCGCATACAAAGGTATGCTTTGAGGGGCGAGGTTTAAATGCCAAAGTGAGGGCAGGAGGTTTCATTTGCCAAGTGGAGCATGTGGTTCATGGAGTTGACACAAGGTGTATGTGCAATGGTAATGTTCTGTCAATGCATCCGATTGAATGAGATGATATAGTTGGGGGAGGGGTCACATCACTCCCTTCCTTTAGGTTTAGTGAATTTGCATTATCTCAGATACCTATTTTTGCTCGATGAATTTATTTTCCCAGTTTGTCAATCTTGTTATTTCCTGTTTGCTGAGATGGGGTGTTGTTTCAAAGTTCCCTTCTTCCATAATGCTAGGGAAAATAGCACAAGGTGATTACCTCATTGTCCTTTAAGTCCCCTTGATTCAATGATTTAGCTTCCTTGGCCAATTGGTCTGCCTCTTGATTTTGCTATCATAGAATGTGGAAATAATCCACTCGATGAATCTTTTTTCCTGTAGTTTTATTCTTTTGTATATACCTTGTAGGTTGGGATGGGACTTATTGCTACTTCTTCTCATTCCTTTGATCACCAGTTATGAATCTCCTATGACTATGATGCTTTGATATTTGTCTTTAGGTATTAGTGTCAAGCCTTTAAATGTTGTCGAGATCTTTGCTTGATTGTTTGTGTTATGACCTAATCCCCATGAGTATCTATGTTATTTTTGTCCTCCTAGAAAATCACATTAAAAAAAGACACAATGAGTGGTTTTTGAGGCACTTTCGCAGAGAATGCACCAAAAGGGACTAGCTATACCTCTCTTTTGAAGATTATCTGTTTTCAGTATCCTCCCTTGAACCATGATCCAATAAAAAGAAATCACCTTAGGTAGATAATCTCCATGCCAAATTAGGGCCCATAATTTGGAGTGTGGGGATCCTTGGGAGGCTGTAAGAAAATGCTAAAAACCAATTTTGATGGAGAATTTTGAGTTGCCCTGGTATCTTTCATCACTTCAGACATTGAGTTCGCTTCAGTATACCGGGTTGCTAGTGGTCAGACGTGGATATATTCATTTCATGCAGAGGACGTTAGGTGCCTATGTCTTATTCTCAGGACACCGTCACACTTTAACTCTGATGAGTAACACATTAGTTGCCCTTGAATGTATTATATAGATTGTTTATTACAGAGGCCTTGACTGATTAGGTGGATAGAGAACTTTTTGAGACAGTTTTGTTTTGCGTTGGATCGTTGTAACACCGTTTTTGATGGGAGGATATTCTTCCCATTTGCATTAGAGTTATTTACATTTTTTTTGAGAGGTTTCATGCCACTCGAATAATAGTACCTTGCTTTCCTCTCGAGCCTATGACTAATGCATGTATGCACATCTGGGGGAAGTTGTTTCCCATGAGGGTCCCACAAGAGTGCCCGTGTATTTTGGTTGGTAGGGAGATATGTGATTTTTTGGTTCGAGAGGAAAATCCTGTCCTCAATCTTGTACAATACCCATATGAGGGGATGTATTGGAGAGGATGTCCAAACATCCTATTTACAACAGTCAAGCCAACATAAGAGAGAGGTAATATTATCATTATGTTTTGATAAATCTACTTGCATATTTTTATTTCTTATTTAATGTACATGTAATTTATTGTAACATTTTGTTTCAATTATCTGACTGCTACTATATATTGTTTTGTAGATATTGGCACATATGATGGGGATGTGCCTCCCCAACATGATGAGTATATGGAGGAGGCAACATAGTAGCTTCTAGTACATATACTTGGCATGCCACATAGGTCAAATCAGAGAATCTGGATAGAGGTGGTGGATCACCTATGTGGTGTGATGGTTAGTCATGGATTGGTACCTGCATCGGTTGGAGAGAGATTAAGGGAACATGAGATATCTACAATATGGATGACCCTGCCTCGTGACATGACATCATTATGCGTCATCTTTTCAATGACGTCAACCTCATCGAGAGTTTGAGGGATGTTTCTCATGATACTCATGATTCCACTATGTTTTGCTCATTAATAAATCGACCGACATCCTCTACTCCACCACATGGTCCTCCTCCTGCTGCTTATCCTCCACATGTGTATGTACCATCCACTGATCCTCCCACTTCTCCTCTAGATGTGTCTACACCATCCACCAATCCTCCCTCTTCTCCTCCACATGTGTCTGAACCATCGACCGATCCTCCTCCTCCTCCTCCTCCAATTGCGTCACCATCCACTGATCCTCCTACTTCTCCTCCAATTGCGTCACCATCCACTGATCCTCCTACTTCTCCTCCACACGTGTTTGTAACATCCAACGATCCTCCTCCTCCTCCTCCTCCTCCTCCTCTACTTGTGTCATTGTCCATCGATCCTCCTACTTCTCCTCCACATGTGTCACCATCCACCATTCCTCCTCCACTTATGTCACTATCCATTGGTCCTTGTCGTTCTCCTCCACATGTGTCACCATCCACTGATCCTCCTCCTCCACATGTGTCACAAGCTATTGATGTTGTGGACACTATGTTCACATTGGGTGTTGCACAACTTAATGTCGATGGAGAGACATATGATAATGTAATTTTGTCATTGCTTTCTGACATAGGTATTGATAGACCCTCTACCTCCAGTAATAAAGACAATGATGCCTCTAGCTCTGGTGGTGGACCTAACTAGTAGTGACATACTTATTGACATGTATATTGATTGTTTTATATTTGACTTGAGATGTATATATGGCATGCTTATTGCAGACTTTGTTGAGATGTATATTTGACATGTATATTGATATGTATATTGCTCATGTGTATCATGTTTTTTATATAATGTTGCGGTTGTTGTTGTTTGATTTATAAAATGTATTATGAATATATTAGAATACTCACCAATACTAAAAGGGGTGGGGGTGAATCAATTTTGAGCACTTTTTACCATTTTTAACTTTAAGCACATCATGTAAACATTAACTATTAACGATGTCATTCATCATCACAAAAACCATACACATAACACAATGATTTTTACGTAATAACAAGAGAAAACCATAAACCATAAACCATACACCATACACATAACAAGAGAAAACCACACAATGCTTTTCTTATATCATGTTAAGATTACATTCATTGGAAGCACCAACTTCCAAGATCCTCCAACACCAACTGGAAGGAGGCACCAACCTGAAGGAAGTTCCAACTCCCTGATTTACCAACACTGACTGGAAGGAGGCACCAACCCCCTGGGTTTACCAGCTCCAATTGGAAGGAAGAACCCACTCCCTAAAGCACATGCACCAACTTGCCGAATGAAGACACCAATCTTCTCAATTGAGGACCAACTCGATAAGATATCACCAATCCAAGATCTTCATACACAGAGTACTTCTGACTTCACCTGCATGCTTCATTCCGTAGAAAATCCTTCAAACCCTAGCAAGCCTCATAGCATCATTCCCAAAATGTAATCACAAATGACAACATCCAATGACGACAACATCCATTCATGAAAACGTCCATTAACGACAACATCCATTCACAACAACATCACAACTTCATAGTAGTGCATACGACAACATCACAACCTCATAGCATACCTTGAGAGTAAGAAAGACCTTAAGAGAATCCTTTAGACTTCTCTTGCACACCAAAAAGACACCCCAATACCTTGAGCACACCTCGAACTTGATCTCTTTGTTGGTTACTATAAAAATGTGAAATTCTATCTCGTATTTATAGTAATTCTGTCCCCAAAAATTAGCTGAGCTGACCTCAATTTTTTGTCTAGGTTATTGGATGAAAAAACTCATATCTCCTCATTCCTAGGGAGTTAGAGGGACTTCCATGTACCATTGGAAAGGTATCAGAATAAAATTTCCAACCATGTAACCCGTGCTTCCATTTGAGTTAGTTATGTAGGGTAAAATTTCCCTCAAAGATAAGGTATCCAAATTGACCAAAAATTAATACTTTCAACAACCTCCATTTGACAATCTTTATCTTAGACATTTGTATGCTTGCAATATTTATATTGGACATCTTGTGGGCCCCATTTATGCGCAACTCAAAATGGCATGTGGAAATAACCACATGTTATCTCATCCTGTGAGGGTCATGCTTAAAAGCTAGGCCATAAGGGGACCACTTTGGATTTATATACATTTATGTCAAGGCTCCTTCAAGGCTCTTCAAGGATCTTCAGGGCTTCTACATGTGGACACATCATCATCACTTTTAGGGGATTATAGGATTTTATTTAGGTATTCTTCTAAGATTGACATCAATGACAACCAATTTTCCAACAATATCCCCCTTTGGCATTGATGGAAACTTAGTAAAACAATTGTGCTCCCGCTGTCTTCGTGTTCTAATCCCAATGACTGTATTGTCCTCTTGTCTTCATGTTGACTTCCCTTGTCTTCATGCTTCTAGTTTTACTGGTTTTTTCTCCCCCTTTGACATCAATGGCAAAGGGTAACTCCCCCTGGCAGTATTCCCCTTTTTTTTCTTGCAAAATATTATGGAAATCAATTCAGAGTAGAAATTACTCCAAGTTTTTGTTGAAGATACTCAAAGGTATCCCTAGGAAGAGGCTTTGTGAAGATGTCTGCAATTTGTTCTTTTGTCCTACTGTGCTCCAACTTGATATTCTTTTCTATGGCTTGTTCCTGTAGAAAGTGGAACATAATAGGAATATGTTTGGTCTTGGAATGCATTACTAGATTCTTGGATATGCTTATAGCACTGGGGTTGTCACATAGTATTAGAATAGGCTCATCATATCTCACTTGTATGTCTTCAGTGGTTTTCTTCATCAAGAGAATATGAGTGCAACATGTTGCTACTGCGATATATTCTGCTTATGTTGTGGATAAGGATACTGAAGATGGATTCTTACTCAACCAAGACACTAAGCAATCACCTAAGTAGAGAGTTGCTCCACTTGTACTTCTTCTGTCATCAATACTTCCTGCCCAGTATGCATTCGTGTAGGCAACCATAGTTAACTCATTTCCTTTCAAATACCATAGACCAAAATCTATTGTTCCTTTAAGATATCTGAAGATCCTTTTCACTGCTAGAACATGGGTTTCCTTTGGTGTGGCTTGAAATCTTGCAACCTATCCAACTGCCTACATTACATCTGGTCTTGAAGTCGTCACATAGAGTAGACTACCAATCATTGATCCATAGAGTCTTTGATCCCCTTCTTTAGATTCATCATCTTTTATCAATTTGCAACTGGTAATCATAGGAGTACTCACAGGTTTACAATATTCCATTTTGAACTTCTTTAACATTTCCTTGATGTACTTGGTTTGGGAAATGAAAATGCATTCATCTAGTTGAGATATTAGGAGTCTTAAGAACAAGGTCAAATCCCCAAGTAGGGAAATTTAAAATTCATTATGCATATCCTTTGCAAACTTTTGACTCAATCTATCATCATCACTTCCAAAGATGACGTCATCAACATACACTTCTATAGTAATCATATTGCCTTGATCCACTTTTATGTAGATGTTACTATCCTCATTTCTCCTTCTAAATCCTTGTTGGTGTAAGTACCTTTCCAATCTTGAGTACCAAGCTCTTGGAGCTTGCATAAGTCCATATAGATCTTTCTTCAATCTGCAAACACAATCTTCCTTTTTTGATAGTATAAACCCTTCTAGCTATTGTATGTATACTTCTTTTTCTAATTCTCCATTTAGAAAAGCTAATTTTACGTCCATCTGATACACTTTGATCCTTTTGGAGCATGCATAAGCCAAGAATATTCTGATTGCTTCCATTATGTCCACAAGAGCAAAAGTTTTTTCAAAATATGTTCCTTCAACTTGAGCATATCCTTTGCACACTAGTCTTGCTTTGTTTCTTGTTACTTGTCCATCTTCGTTTAAATTGTTTCCGAAGACCCATTTTGTCCCAATCACATTTTTGTCCTTTGGTCTTGGAACTAGTTCTCATGTCTCATTCTTCTCTATTTGATTTAGTTATTCTTCCATAGCCTTGATCCAATGTTCATCATTTATGACTTCCTCAGAGTTACTTGGTTCAACCGTGGATAGTAATGAAAAATGTTGTTGTTCAAGTGTTTGTGCTTGCTTTCTTCTTCTAGTTTCTACTCCGACACTTCTATCTCCAATGATTTGTTATGGTATATGATTCTTCTGAAGCCGATGGTTAGGTGTTTGAAAATATTGTTGGTTGTTTTCTTCTTATTCTACTTATGGCCGCTTCTCTTCTTCTTGTTCTTCTTCTTCCTCTTCTTCTCGCTTTAGTTCTTCATTTTCCTGTTCTTCAAATATGCTTGAATTTTTTATTTCCTTCTTTGTCTTCAACAAGTCTATTTCATCAACATTTACATTGATGCTTTCCACTATCTTGTTGAGTCTTAAATTGTAGCATTAATATGCTTTGATTTTGCATGAGTACCCAACAAATATGCCTTTGTCCACCCATGAATCAAATTTTCCAATCTTCTTTTCTTCCCTTTTTATGTAACGCTTGCTTCCAAACACTCTAAAGTGGTTGACATTGGTTGGTCTTCCTTTCCATAACTCATATGGAATCTTATCACTATTCCTTTTGATCAATCCTCTATTCAAAATATGAACGGTTGTATGCACTGCTTGTCCCCAAAAGATATCACTTAGCTTGGAGTCATTCAACATGGTTCTGGCCATTTCTTGTACAATTATGTTTTTCCTTTCAACAAATCCTTTTTGATGAGGTGTTCTAGTTGTTGAGAATTGTCTTTTTATTCACTGTTCTTCACAAAAATCCATGAATTCATTTGAAGTAAATTCATTTCCATTATCTGATCTGAAGCATTTTATTTTCAAATCAGTTTCATTTTCAACCAATTCCGTGAATACCCTAAAACATTCGAAAGCTTCTGACTTTTTCTCAAGGTAGAAAACCCAGGTCATTCTGGTGTAGTCGCCAATGAGTAGCATGGAGTATTGTTCACTATCCAGTCCTTTTGTTCCAGTGGGCCCACATAAATCTGTGTGTACAATATCCATTGGTTTTTTCATAGAGTATTCCTTTGTCTTGAATTTAACTTTTGTTTGTTTTCCATGCCGACAATGCTTTCACATAGTATTTGTTGGCTTTGTAATTTCTAGCATTTCTCTTACAGCTTGCTTCTTGTCGATCTCAACAAGATTATCAAAGTGTATATGGCCCATTCTCCTATGCCAAAGCCAACTTGCATCTTATTTTCCCAAACAACATCTTTCTTCTTTGATCTCATTCAAGATGTATATGTTGTTTAGAGTCCTTGTTGTTGTTCCCACTAGTCTGCCTGA
>ML784454.1:437960-451805 GCA_009831015.1 Picea engelmannii | reverse complement strand
ATATTTGAATAATATATGAATATCTCACTTCTCTCCCAACCCCCAAATCATTGTGCAATGTGTTTAATTACTTTCTTTCAATTTTATGATTTGAGGATGAACTGATTACCTGATGTTACTTAGACTCAATTTATTATAATTTTATCTTATCGGGATTTGAGGAAGCTTGTATTTATATTTGTGTGAATGTATAAAGAAAGGCTTAGAGCTATAGGAATATTTTTTGGATCACTCATGGAAGAAAAAAATGGATCAACCATTTGATCATAGGTGTTCTCCTCTTTTTATCCTATTTATATTGACAAGTGTAATTCATTGATTCTGGAAAGTAGTTACTATTCTTAGATCACTCTATTGGTGATCCAACCCTAATTACTAGGGACTTTTCCTTGCAATAGAAATGGTGACTCCAATAATTCATTCACTAATTTCATTCTAGATTGGCATTTGTCACATTAATTTAATCAAAGCATGCACGCGCATAATCATGAAATGGCAACCACACAATTTACCACACAATTTTTTGCACATATAAGTAGGACATAAATCATGTGTGTATGGATGTACATATGTATGTATACATACATACATGATTTATGTCCTACTTATATGTGCAAAAAATTGTGTTATTTTCATTTTATGATTATGTACATGCATGCTTTGATTAACTTAATGTGATAATAAAATGTCATCATGTCCAAAATATACAATTTTTTATAAAAATTAGGCTTTATATCCTCTATTGATATGATATAGATCTATGTTCATTGGTAAAAAAAGGGTATTATGAGGACTACTCCTTAGGATAGAACTTTGCATGAACTCCATAATAATAGACGATTATTGTGGCCAATCATTGTAGGAGTCATGTCCATGGTCATGGTCATGGTCATGGTACTCCCACTACATGTCTCTGAAGTTAATCTAGGTTATCCTCGATATAGGTCATGGGCACCCTGGTGACCATACCCTCAAGGTTCTACTAAACCTCTATAAGCACTATATTAGTCTGTGTGGCATATGTTCCTCCATCTGGTTGGTCCTTGTCACAACCTTTGCATTGGTTCTTAGGGAATCCATCTAGTTAGAGTAGGCCAACATATATATCATTAGAAATTTTGTGTTAATGAGATTGCATACCAAAAAAAGTATATACCTCTAAAATTAATAAAAACCAAATATTTCAAATTACAAAAACATAACAAGATATTTTGAAAAAAGTAAAAAAATGTTCTTACATATGTCACCCTATTGGGCTCTAGGGGGTAGTTCTAACTCAAGATCCTATCAAAATTCAATCTCAATATATGGGTAGTCATATATGCATATGAACTGATTATCCCACCAATCAAAGAACTCAATTGAGAAGACATTGGTGACTACCCATCCCTCTATCCTATACATCAAGTCAGTTCATCTAGCCATCTTGGGATCTTTTACCTCGGTAAGTGGAATGGAAATGCATGGGAACATCACTAGGAGTTTCTCTAAAAAGAAGGAACAAAGGGTATTCCCATATCCAAAGTTATTTTTTATCCCTAGAATTTAGTAAGTAATTTGGGTCTTCATGTTAACAAGGAGACCCATCAACCAATCAAATATTGTGGGCCTCAAACACTAAACCCCATACTCCAATGGAGCCTATGAAGCTAAGTGTGGATATGTTGTTCTTAATACTTCATTAAGATTCAATAAAATTATATTGAGGTGCATATCTTGTATGGTACATGTTATCCCCTAGCCTGGGGATAACTAAGGAGATTATGTCTCGAGGCCCACAGGTCCTAGACATGAAGTACCGAGAGCTATATTGACTTGAGCTTGGCCCTGGAGGGCCCATCCTTTTCTTGTTCAGTGCCTCCACTTTGTCAATAGTAGTACCATCCATCACATTGGCATGGTCTTGCAGCAAAAATGGGTCTTTCTCCATGAGGTAATGAGTCCGAGTATCATGGCATGTGTCACTCTAATTCTCAAAACATTTGAATATGTGCATTTAATTCTTTTTACTTCTAACATGTGCTTGGACCTTATGCCTTTCCACTTGACCACACATGGGGGGAATGAAAATATGCCCTAGTAAGATGGTTCCCATAGGGCTTGAGTTGCCACCGGGGGGATTCATGAAGGGTCATCATCTGTTCCCACCATACTTACCACTTTTCATCTTTTTCCCTCTAGTCATCCATCCCATACAATGGTCTGGGCATTGGGTTGGCCAAACTAGAAAAGGGTTGTACCTTACCTTGTGGGAAGAAGGGGCTAAAGGCCCAGAGGGTAAAAGTAGCTGGAAAAAGACAAAAGAAAAAAGAATGAAACCTTCAGATGTTTCACCCAGAGATCCATGAGAAAGCAATAAAAGGATTCTCAACAAGAAACATAGAGACCCGTAAATAATAATAGCTCAAGACGCAGTTAGAGGATAAGGAGTCTCATCACGAGCTATCCTATTAGGTCCATGGGCATGTAGCGGTATGACACTACCATTCAGTTGGTCACCACACCAAGGTAGTGGCTCTTGGTGGCATAGCCAAGAGAAAGGGGGTCTCATCACAAACCAACCTTCTCATTTTTGTGAAATACTTGTGGGTAACATTGTCACCACTAGTCACCACCCCAGGGTAGTGTCCCCTAACTAGTCTCTTGAAAGAAAAATAAAATATAAATAAAATATAAAAGGCATGAATGGGCTTGGAAACATTTTCATCCATGAAAAGGTGCAACTCACCCTCTTCAAAGGCACCCATAGGTAAGCCATACATTTCCCTGTTATCACTGCGCCCATTGCCCAGACATCCCTTACCACCTCATCCACTTACATGGCTTGGATTTGACTTCACCCAGAAACATCCCACATCCAATGAGCACTAGCCCAATAGGACATCCTAGCGTCCCTTCCAAACCTGCTTGTAGAATAGCATAACGTCTTTGAGCACTTGTCCAGGAAAGGGGGTTTCATGCACATGTTTAAATAACTTGATGATTAGATGTGATTTACATTGCTATGATCCATGTGACTTATGATCCCATGGAGGGCGTACTTTTTGATGTTCCAAGGCCACACCCGATGGACAAGTACATATGGGGAGATGATTAGTTCGGACCTCCATAGGGCTAAAATCCCACCAGATGGATGTTGAGACCCTAGCCAGGGGCAGAGACATATCAGGGGTTCGCATCAGAGAAAGAGAGGGATGTTCCACCAGGGATAGCCTGACAAGCCTGGACCCAAGGCGGTCTCGCCCTTTTCACCATGATGTAGGCCTTGGAAGGCCCATCACATCACCCATGTGACCCATGACATCACCCAGCGTTTTGGACACTTTGGAGGCAGTTGTGTGCCAAGTGGCAGGTGTGGCAGGATCCAGAGGCCCAAGGAGGCCTAACGTTTTTCTCTTGGAGGCCAACATTGACCTGATAAGGCCTAACGTCACCCTAAAAGGGCATGACATCATCTTTACAACTTGATTTAGGGTTTTATCATGACATTTAATGTAAAAAATGGATATTATGTGTAACTAGCTACGTCGGCCTTTTTGACCTAATTCTGGTCATTGATATTGTATAAATAAGGGTCTTAACCCTTGTATTATTCATCATCTTTTCACTCACACTTAGTGAGGAATGAAATTTTCACCCTATATAGGGTTACTTGGCTGAAATTTTAGGCGCACTTGTTGAGGAAGGATAAATCTTGGAGTATTTTGACAAGTTTCTTGGTGGAAGTGTTCAACTAAGGTTTTTCTTGATGATTCTTGATGTATGTAAGTGATATTTCTGAAATTCTTCTTAATTGAATGGTTATAGTCTTATTTATCTTGAATTTACATTAAATATAATGAAATTGCTTATTTAAACCCTAGTAAGTCTAGCACATGTTATTGTCCTAGATTTAAAAGCCTTCACCTACTAGATCTTGTCAAGAGGTCGTTTTTCTTGAAGCATTTGCTAAGGCCTTGCCATTGCAACACCCTAGTTTTAGTTTCTCAATCTCAGCCATTTTTTTTGCTTCATCATTGAGTTAAAGAGGGAGGAAATTCTACTAAGGCCTAGGGTTACCTACACCTTAGTAGCTAGTTTCCCCTAGGGTTTGATAGTTGGAGCCTTGGGTTACCGACACTCCAGCTATTAATCTCTCTTGTCTTTGAATCTTCTATTATCATCACTTCCTTAAACATTTGTTGCCATATCATTGACTCCATTTTCCCTAAAAGCACTAGTCTAAGACTCCTTATTGAGTGATTGATCAAAACAACTATCAAAACCTACACTCTAAGATTTTCACTAACTACTTCTAACACTAGAATAGCCTAACCTAATAACATTATTGTTGATGTTACTAAAGTAAGCTACATCCATACATTGCATCATTAAAATCTTCTAAAATCAATTGAAAATGATGATTAATGCATTGTCTTGTTTGCTTCTAATAAATGCTAGTATTATGATGTTAATGCTTGATGATTCTTATTCATTTTGAAGTTGTTTCAAGGCATTTATTGTGAAGTATTGCCTCATAAATATTGTTTTTATAATTTTCTATTTACTTCATCATTATCATCCAATTTCTTTTATTGAGAAAGTTTGTGGTTTTATGAAGTGCTAACCAGCAAGTTGTACTTGCAATATATATAGTTTCTTGTTGCTTTGTTTCGGGCGGGTACATCTTGATACATTATCACTTCATTGGTTATAAACCCAAGAATTTCTTATCAGTGGTGACTTGTGAGAAGGGACCTTTTAATAGCCATTTTGGCCTTGCCTTCTCAAACCCCCAGGTCACTGGGGACGTCTCCCCTGGGCCTACAACCCTAAATAGAAAGAGGAATCATATTGAGATGACAGTGATAGGATACCCTCAAGTTACACCAATTTTTTTTTCGTTTACCTTTATTTCTATCAAAGATATTATAAGGAAATATATTTCCTCTACCTCAATCTTGAGGATCTCATCATCAAGCATAAATTCATAGTTGAGATCTTGATAGTTGATCAATCTTTGTAGCAGTTGTGTTTGAGTTCACATGTATGGACACTTGAAAAAATTTAGGAGTCCACAATATTGTATATCATATAATGTTGCTGGGTTATATAGGGAATCATTATATACTTCCAAAGACTCTCTTTCACTTCAAGTTATCCCCATTCTAAATATGCCTACATAGTCAGCAAAATTTTCAAGAGCTAGTGACATTTTTTAGTTTTTGAAAATTTCATTTTTTGGGGTGTGCTCATAGCTTCCAGTTATAATAGTTGTGAGTGTTCATGGGTTTTCTTAAGGTAGGTCATGAGTAGTTATATCTACTCATAACTTTTATGTGGAGAACATGTAAGCATGTAGAACAAAATTTTAATGGGGTCTCCCAACAGGTAAAAATCATTTTTTTTCAATGATAGCATGAAAAGAAAAGTGGGGGCTAATGAGAAGTACCTAGTTCTAATGACATTCAATTTTTTTGGCCAATTCCCTTAGAATTTTTAGTGGGTGTTTTGGCGCAAACTTGGAATTTTCATGCAATTAGTATATTTTCAAGTTAAAATGGTAAAAAGTATCCTTTTTACTCTATTTAATGTCATTTTGTACCATATTTTGGAGTATAATGGGTCATTCTACCCCATTTTTCTTTGATATTTTGGATTATTGATTGATTTGATTTTCATAAAGTGTTTTTTAATTATTTTCAAGTACATGGAAGGTGAAATGTGACTTTTACTTAGAATTTTTATGTCATTGCCTTTCAATATTGAGGTGAACAGTGCTTGATTGACATGTAGGAATAGGTATATTTTCCTTTCATTTTACATTGTTATCCTTCTTTTGTAATTGTTACACCTTAGGATCGACCCCACCAATTTATTACATTTAACCTTTATTATCCATAATTTGTCATAACTTGAGTTGTAGGAGCCTACCTATCATGAACTTCCCTATTTAGCACCTTGCTTTCCTTTTGGTGCCCATGTTGAGTTCTCTCATAGGTTCAGAGTCCTACTAGTCCTACCATGACAATGAGTTTTAACAGCATGGTTGTATTGTTGATGCATGGTAGCATCAGATGGGTACTTCCACTTAGGCTTGGTGTCTAGCACGTGGAATTCATCCAAATCCTTCTACCTTGAGACTTTACTTTAATTAAATAAATTATTAAAGCAAAGTGATTTTATTAGTGAGTTGAGTTTTATTTAAGAAAATGATTTAATTAGTATTAGTGAATTAAAAAATAGCCATTGATCTCAAGTGAGCTTAGAAATGATATAAAACATCAATCACTTTGGAGATTGGGGTTCATAACTCAATCTTATAAAAGTAAGTCTAGGGTAAAGGAGAAGATACTTTTACACGAAGATAGAAAAGAAGGACTTTTTCTAGTGCAGAGTCATTCGAGAGTGTAGAAGAAAAGAAGGACCTTTGCTTATACATGATACATTGTATGAGTGAGGAGATCTCATTCATTGGGTGAAGAGGATTTCATCCAAGTGTTGATGCAGAGAGGGTTGTATTAGCACCATGATTTTCATAGCTAAGGTTAGAGGTTTGTCAAAATTTTGCAAAGTCATGCCTGTTAGCACCCATATTGTTTTTGTACCTGGCATCATCTAACATCTCCAAGGGTCATTTTCAAAAGGAATCTTATCATTTATTATTTTCATTTCCATTTGCAACTACGTGTTGTGCAGAGAACTTCACTGCATAAAGGATTATATCGTGCAGAGGATGTCATCGCGCAGTGGATTTCATCACACAATGGGTTGTTGTGTATGGGATGTTGTCACGCATAGAGTGTTGTCGGGCAGTGGATTTCGTCGCATAGTGGATTTCATTGCGCAGTGGATTTCGTCGCACAGTGGATTTCATCGCGCAGTGGGTTGTCGCGTATGGGATGTCGTCACGCATAGGATGTTGTCGCATAGTGGATTTCATCACATAATGGATTTCATCGTGCAGTGGGCTATTGCATATGGGATGTCGTCAAGCATAGGATGTTTTCACGTAGTGTATTTCATCGCCCAGTATATTTCTCCGTGCAAAGGATGCTTTCACGCAAAGGATTTTCCTGTGCACAAGCTACAGGTCGCGCTGCACAAATGACTGGTTTAGTGGTCAAATTCAAGATCACTTTATGACCAACAGGAGAGGAATTTTGAAAATACATGAGAGGTTTTTGTCGATGAAACAACAAATAATAAAAACCTCTCTCAAATTTTAAAAATTTGTCACGGATTTGGATATTCTAAGGAATATTTGAGCCCTATTTTTCATCTTTCATGATTTCCTTTCCGAGACATGTTTTTGTGAGACGTATTCTAGCCAACTCAAGATTGATTTAAAGACACCGAGAGAGGTTTTTCTTTATAACGAGATTAACTACAAAACCCTCTCTCAGTTTCTAAAAATATTTTTTTATCAGTGAGATACGATGTCATCTTTAACGCCTATTTTCCCATTTTGTTGCGCATTCCACTGCGTTTTTGCTATAGGTTACTGTTGCATAGCAGACTTGTTGTGCAGGGATGACAGAGTGTCCAAAACTGCACATGATGACTCATCACAACCATATGGCCAAATTTTGATGATGATCAATGACTGTAAAGAATATTTCGATTACGATTATGATTTAGCAAAGTCGGGTTTTCTATTTTTAGTGAATCGATTGAAGTTATTGTTCTCTTTCAAAGAAAACGGACCCATGGTTCTAGGAGGAAGTACTTTGACCATAGAATCCAAGGGTGAAATTAGTTTTCTATATATGGGAATCATTTTCATGTAAATAGGATTGGTTGGCAAAATTGGTATAGACAATAGCTATTGTATGTAATTTGAGTTCGATCGAAACTTAATGCAAAAGTCATATAACTTTGATGAAAAGATTATAATTGTAGCAGTTGGATGTATTGTTTTCCCTTTCTTGCATATGTTCTTACTGTTATCTTTATTCATATTTTTTTCTGTCCAATTCGGAACGAAATTTTCAACTTCTGTATTCGTTGTGCAGTGCCCCTTGTTCGTGCCATTTAGACAAAACGTTTTTCTTCTAAAATTTAACTCTGAATTCACCCGCAGCGCTGCTCTGAGTTACTTCCTGTAATTTCTCTCCTCCACACATTACTATTTTGAACTGAAGATTGTTTCTCACTTAGCCTTTATCCTCTCAAAGTTCAATCACCGAGTCATTTGTTTCCGTTTTTTCCTCAAATTGACTCCATAGCCCAAAGTCTTGTTTTCTTGCACCAATATAACCAGAACCCATTATATCAAAGGTATTAAATCTAGCCACTGCTTCAAAGACATATCCCGTGCAGAGATAGAGTCTCCCGAGAGAGCTCTATTCAGGTCCGAAGGCTAGTTTCAGGCCTCAAAGTTGGTTGAAAAAGTTACCTTCATCGTATGTTTATCAGCTGAATAGATTTACAGAGTGATAACATTTTGGTGTTGTTGTCGAGGAAGGAATTGAATAAATGTTTCCTTGGGAAGAACGACATTGTTTTAGTTCTAAGTTCTGAGAGCAGCAAACACTTAGGCACATATTGGTTGTATTTCTGCTCTGGCAACTCCACGCATCAGAAAATTAGTTGAAGGTGATTCCACTGGCAGAAGAATAAAGAGATAAAGTTTTCATGGCGACTCCAATCAAGCTTCAAATGTGATTCAAAGACTCCACTGAATAATGAGACCTGTTGACAGAGATATGGCAGAGCAGTATGGAAAAATCAAGTACTCGAGCTTAAGTTTAGTTCAAGAAGTACTTTTTTGTTTTATCAATAATATCTTGTCCTTTCCTGAGTTTTTCAAAAGAATATTTCTTCACTTATCGTGTTTAAACAAATCCCATAGATCTACCCTTGTATGTCCTTCATTGCAAACTGTAGGTATACCTCCTTCTTGTATAATGATATTCACCAAGCTCCTTCCTCTAAGCCATATGATGTTCATGATTATTCCTGTGAGATTAATGAAACCAAATCTGAGCTTGTATCTTCTGTTCTTAACCCTGCACCCTCAATAATCCAAGAAAAATACACTCCTCTTAAATTTCCTTCCATCCTTCATGATTTTCCTTTGAAACATTATAAGTATCTTCCTAGGTTCAATGGAGAGCTTGATGGACACTCAGCTGAAAAACATATTCAGGTCTTTGAGCATTTCATAGACCTTTTTGAGATCGAACATGATGATGTGTCTATGAGGTCCTTTTCTCAGTCCTTACAAGGAGATGCCAAAGCATGGTTCAGACATTTGCAGCCTCAGTCGATTGGCTCGTGGGATGAAATGAGGGAATCTTTCTGTAGATTTTGAGGTGAGAGAAATTCATGGGATCTACTCCTTTCATAGTTTTATGCCATGAGAAGAATAAAAGATGAAACCATCTCAAATTTTAGCAGGAGGTTTGCTAGTCTTTATTATAAACTGCCTAAAGAAGTCCAACCTCCTGACATTGTTGCCGTGCTCCATTATGTAACAACCTTTCAATCAGACTTATCTTTTATTTTTATGGAGAGTAAGTCTATGTCTTTGCAGCAAATGTTCAACATTGCTCAGGAAGTGGAAGACAATATTCAAGCATGTAAACAGATTCGAAATGAGGAGTTGGATGCTAAAGAACATGACAATGAATATAAACAAAGAACAATTGATTTCAATCTTGAGAAGAGGGTTAATAATATCATATGTCCTCTTGAAGCTTTAAATGTTGATGATTTTGCAAAGGATTATATTCCACTTATTGAAAAAGAAGGTGCTAATTTAGTTTCTGACTCATCTCATCATAAGCACGTGGCCGATTGTTTTATGTATTCATTTGTAGACAGTCAAAAAAATGAATTTGCAAATCAACTTGTTGAAGAGCAGGTTGATGTCCCAATCTTTTTCTTGTTAGATGACATTGCAGATGTTGTTGATTTGCCTATATATGATGAATATGATGATGATTATGATGTTGACCTCCTAGAACAACCAATTGCATGTTCTTTATCAGAAAATGTTCCTTTTCAACAGTGTAGTGAGAGCAATCAGCCTACATATCACAGTTACAAAGAAGAATATGAAGAAAGTATTGAATCAGTTGAAGGAAATTATTTACCTTTATGCTTTGCTTCATTTACATTGTTGAAAGAAAAGTTAAAGATCATCACTAAGGCATAGGAATGTGTGTTGATTCAAAATCAAATTGATTCATGAGAAAAAATTGACAAGAAATTGCAGCAGTCTTCTTATGTGTTTAATGACCTTTTTGCTTGTTATATGGAAGGTTTTATCAGTTCAAAATTGTATCCATTGGTCGAATATGAATCTGAAAATGAGTATGTTCAACAATCCAAAGAAATTGAAAAATGTGCATATGACAGTAGTGAAGAAAATGAAGAAGGTTTTGAATCAGGTGAAAGAACCTTGCCATTGTGTTTTGTTTCTTTTGAATTGTTGAAGAAAAATGTTTATAATGTTTCAAATCAGAAATCATTCAGGCATGATGTTGAATATGAACAAAGCAGTGGACTTGCAAATGAAAACTATCTTCCGTTATGTTTTTCTTCCTTTGAATTGTTGAAAGTAAATCATGAGATAACAAAGGAAGCAGTGAAGTCTGACTGCATTCACAATGACATTTCTTTACATGAGAAAATTGTTATCAGTGAAGAGGATCAACAACCTTCCCATACTTTTAATGACCCTGTTGTTGATTACATGGAAGGTTCTTTTAGTTCAGATTTGCATCCTGTGATCAACTACCATCTTGGAAATAAATATGATGGTCAATCAACATCAGTGTTAGATATGGATCACTTGACACTAGGGGTTTCATTTCAGCCAGCACTGTCTTTTGATTCAAAAGATTGTTGTTTCCAGCAGTCTCAACATATTTTTCATTCTTTTGTGGTAATCAATAGGTTGAATTACATGAAAGCAAGGATGCAGTGGAAGGGGTGAAACATGATTGTTGTTTTATGTATGTTCTAGAGGATCCATTTGCAGTTTTGTTAGAGGCGGAAAACAGTACCAATGTTTTTAAATTTTTGAGATTTGAATTTATAGATAAATTTTTGAATGGCTTATCAGTAAACAGGCTTTGGAGCAAGCATGTGCAAAGAAAGCAAAAAGTGGATAAAGTGCTTGCATGGTTGCATTGGCAATTTGATTTCACTTGATTGGCATACTTTCCAACAGTTAGGGTAACTAGGAGTGTGAATAAGTTCGGTACTACGAGCATTTATTTTAGCAATCTACAGTTTTCATTTTCAACTTAGTTTTAGATTTCAGTTTGGAGCATATACAACTTTGGGTTTTCAGCAGATGCGGGTTACAAGTTATAGTTGGAAAGTTGAGTTTGGGAGCATCCCAATGGATATGCGTCCAGTATATTGTTCTTTTCTACCTCACAGGGAGGATAGCATCCCAATTGGAGCCAGTTGTTAGCACCATGATTTTCATAGCTAAGGTTAGAGGTTTGTCAAAAAATTGCAAAGTCATGCCTGTTAGCACCCATATTGTTTTTATGCCTGGCATCATCTAACATCTCCAAGGGTTAATTTCAAAAGGAAGTTTATCATTTATTATTTCCATTTCCATTTGAAACTACACACTGCAAAATTTTCTATGCATTGCGCAGAGCACTTCACTACGCAAAGGATTCTATCGCGCAGAGGATGTCATTGCACAGTGGATGTCATCGTGAGGTGGATGTCATCGCGCAATGGGTTGTTGTGTCTGGGATTTCATCGCGCATAAGATGTTGTCATGCAGTGGATTTCGTCGCATAGTGGATTTCATCGCACAGTGGATTTCGTCGCACAGTGGATTTCATCGCGCAATGGGTTGTCGCGTATGGAATGTCGTTGCGCATAGGATGTTGTCACGCAGTAGATTTCGTTGCATAGTGGATTTCATCGTGCAATGGATTTCGTCACATAGTGGATTTCATCATGCAGTGGGTTGTCGCGTATGGGATTTTGTCATGCATAGAATGTTGTCGTGTAGTGTATTTTGTCGTGTAGAGGATGCTTTTGCATACAGGATTTTCCTGCACACAGGCTACAGATCACGCTGTGCAAATGACTAGTTTAGTGGTCAACTTCAAGATCACTTTCTGACTAGCTGGAGAGAAATTTTTAAAATCCCCGAGATTTTTTTTGTCGAGGAAAAACCAAATAATAAAAACCTCTCTCAGATTTGCAAAATGTGTCACGGATTGGGATATTTGAAGGAATATTTGAGCCCTATTTTTTAGCTTTCATGATTTCCTGCCCGCGACATGTTTTTGCGACACCTATTCTGGCCATGTGGAGATTAATTTAAATAAACCGAGAGAGGTTTTTCTTCATAATGATCTTAACTACAAAAACCTATCTCAGTTTCTAAAAATAGTTTTTCATCAGTGAGATATGATGTCATATTTAATGCATATTTTCCCAGTTTGTTGCAGAATCCATTGCGTTTTTGTTGTAGGTTACTATTGTGTAGCAGATTTGTTGTGCAGGGATGACAGAATGTCCAAAAATGCACATGATTACTCATCACAACCATATGGTATAATTTTTATCATTATCAATGACTGTAAATAATATTTCGGTTACGATTATGATTTGGCAAAGTCGAGTTTTCTATTTTTAGTGAATCCATTGAAGTTATTGTTCTCTTTCAAATAAAACGGACCCATGATTCCAGGAGAAAGTAGTTCGACCATAGAAGCCAAGGGTGAAATTAGTTTTATATATATGGGGATCATTTTCATGTAAAAATGGTTGGTTTTCAAACTTGGTATAGACAATAGCTATTGTATGTAATTTGAGTTGGTTTTCAAACTTGCGTATGTGCTTACTGTTATCTTTATTCATATCTTTTCTGTCTAATTTGGAATGAAATTTCGAACCTGTGGATTCGTTGCGCAGCGCCCCTTGTTCATGTCATTTAGACAAAACATTTTTCTTCTAAAAAATAACTATGAATTCACCCGCAGCGGTGCTCCGAGTTACTTCCTGTAATTTCTCTCCATCACACATTACTATTTTTCACTAAAGATTGTTGCTCACTTAGCCTTTATCCTCTCAAAGTTCAGTCACTGAGTCATTTTTTTCTGTTGTTTCCTTGAATCGACTCCATAGCCCAAAGTCTTATTTTCTTACGCCAATATAACTAGAACCCATTATATCAAAGGTGTTAAATCTAGCCACTGCTTCAAAGCCATATCTCGTGCGGAGATAGAGTCTCCCAAGAGAGCCCTCTCCAGGTCCGAAAGGCTAGTTTCGAGCCTCAAAGTTGGTTGAAAAAGTTACCTTCATCGTCTATTTATCAGTTGAACAGATTTACGGAGTGCTAACAGGTTGGATCATGAAGGACCGTGATTCAAGAAGATAATGGATAGGTAGAGAAGGAATTCCATCTAGAGATCATACAGGTCAAGGATAAGAGAGAGCAGAGGTAGCCGCAAGTGAGTTTCAGCTAATTTAAACCAGAGAAAAGGGTGGCATTGTATGAATTTTTCTGTATAGTATTTTTGAGCATGTACGCGGGAATCAATTGACACAGTCGCGTATACACGAGTTTGCAGAATGAAAGGCATGTACACCTCAAAAAGCATGATGTTCCAAGGTCATGCAGTGGTACAAAATTTATCAGGTTTTTCTATAGTTGTATTTCTCTCAATGGATCATTGTACATGTTATGAGAGCCCTAATTTGATCATAATAAAAGCGTCTATGTACTAGTTTTCCTTCGAGGGTTTTTCTAGGGGTTTCTGCCCAAAAATATTTGTGTCTTGTGCATGAGATTTTAGTTTCCTCATTTATGCTTCCACTACAATGTTTAGTTGATAACTAAGTTTTTATTTTATTCAATGAGTGATTTATTTGGAA
>ML784454.1:417510-430567 GCA_009831015.1 Picea engelmannii | reverse complement strand
TGAATTCACCCGCAGCGGTGCTCCGAGTTACTTCCTGTAATTTCTCTCCATCACACATTACTATTTTTCACTAAAGATTGTTGCTCACTTAGCCTTTATCCTCTCAAAGTTCAGTCACTGAGTCATTTTTTTCTGTTGTTTCCTTGAATCGACTCCATAGCCCAAAGTCTTATTTTCTTACGCCAATATAACTAGAACCCATTATATCAAAGGTGTTAAATCTAGCCACTGCTTCAAAGCCATATCTCGTGCGGAGATAGAGTCTCCCAAGAGAGCCCTCTCCAGGTCCGAAAGGCTAGTTTCGAGCCTCAAAGTTGGTTGAAAAAGTTACCTTCATCGTCTATTTATCAGTTGAACAGATTTACGGAGTGCTAACAGGTTGGATCATGAAGGACCGTGATTCAAGAAGATAATGGATAGGTAGAGAAGGAATTCCATCTAGAGATCATACAGGTCAAGGATAAGAGAGAGCAGAGGTAGCCGCAAGTGAGTTTCAGCTAATTTAAACCAGAGAAAAGGGTGGCATTGTATGAATTTTTCTGTATAGTATTTTTGAGCATGTACGCGGGAATCAATTGACACAGTCGCGTATACACGAGTTTGCAGAATGAAAGGCATGTACACCTCAAAAAGCATGATGTTCCAAGGTCATGCAGTGGTACAAAATTTATCAGGTTTTTCTATAGTTGTATTTCTCTCAATGGATCATTGTACATGTTATGAGAGCCCTAATTTGATCATAATAAAAGCGTCTATGTACTAGTTTTCCTTCGAGGGTTTTTCTAGGGGTTTCTGCCCAAAAATATTTGTGTCTTGTGCATGAGATTTTAGTTTCCTCATTTATGCTTCCACTACAATGTTTAGTTGATAACTAAGTTTTTATTTTATTCAATGAGTGATTTATTTGGAAATAATTGTCGGGTGTTGGTTTGAGGGAAATTTCAACATGGTATCAGAGAATTCACTCTAAGAGAGAGTCAATATTAGGTTGAAAAAATGACAAAGCTATTGGATCAGGAGTGTCATAGTGGGTATTTGAAGGACTAAGCACATATCTACTATATTTTGTAGAAAACATATCATATCTACAAGGAGATCTTATCATATCTAACCAGCAGTAAGAAATCGAAGGACAGATTTCAGGGAAATAGTTGTACTGAATCACGTACATACATGGGAGTTGTGTGTAGGTTGCATAAGGAATAGGCACATACATGCGTGGGTGTCTTTGGAGACATTCACATATACGTGGGTTCTAGTAAGGAAATTTGTGTACATATGCGGGTTCTAGTAGTGCCGGGTGCATACAGGTGAGTACAGGATAGTACAGGAATAGTTTCAGTAGAAGGTTATCAGATCAGATCTTGGAGATGGCAATTGGATTATGATTTGAGGATTGGTTGGATTTGGTTTCCAACTATAGTCTTTGGAAGGAGAGAATCATGTTGTTGTCGATGGATAACAAGATCTGGGAATTTGCTAATACTCAGATCACTCCTCCAACAAATGTGACAAAATTGGCCATCCATAATTAGAAGGGTGTGCAAGCCAGGTGCATAGTTCTAGATGGAGTAAAGGATCATTTGATCCCTCATATATCAAGAAATAAAAATGTCAGGGACATGTGGGATGTAACAACCCTAGATGAATACATGCTTAGGGATTATTAAGTAAAATTTATTAGATAATTAATTGTCCTAATATGGTTTTAATTAAACAATGATTAGTATTAATAATATTAATTGATTGTTTATTTATTAATTAATTGTTTTTAACTTTTGATTAATTAATTAATTAATTAATTATTACATATCACACTCAATGATATTGGTAATAATTTAAGGGGGGCTTAATAATTTTAAAGTGTTTAATTAAAATGCTTTACGTATGCGGGAGAGGATAAGGCATTAAAGAAAGGGATAAGATATTAATGAAGAGAGGATAAGGCATTAAAGAAAGGGATAAGATATTAATGAAGGGGGGATAAGGCATTAAAGAATGGGATAAGAAATTAATAAGGGGGAGATAAGGAAATTAATGAGGGGCAGGAGAGTCGGTGAAGGTGGGATAAGGAAGGGAAGGAGTTTGACAGGAGGCATACTACGGGAGTTGGGGATGGATTTTGGGAGCTCGGAGTATTGCAGAGAGAAGTGAAAATTCATGAGTGGTATTGATACAGTGCACCGAAGTTGCTGGGGGTTTTGGGCATGGGGGCCAGGATATCCATTGATATCCTGGAGCTAGGGAGCTACCTAGTTGGCAGGGAGGAACAGATTTGGGCAGTGTTCATAAGCAATCAAGGAGGCAAGCTACGGACAATAGGAGGGATAATAGCATTAGGTTCAAGTATTTACCAAGAATTATGCATTTTTTTGTATTAATTTGTTATTAAATTTTATTATTATTGATGAATTTGATTGCAAATGTGCTAAATGAAGTAACTCTTAAATTTTACTGCTCTGTCGTAAATTAAATGGTTGTTTATAAAATTTGGCTATTACATGGGAGGCTCTGGAGGGTTTATTTCAAAGTAAAAATGAGAATCTCAAGATGGTGCTAAGAGAGAAGCTCAGAGACACAAAGATGACAATATCGGACGCGGTGAAAAATTATATCGAGATGAACTGGTTGTAGTTGGGGAGACAGTGATTGATTCATAATTGGTGAGGATGGCACTAAAAGGATTCAAGAAGCAATGGACATTGTTCATCAAAGGGAGTGTAGCATGTGATAACCGCCCTGATTAGACAAGATTTGGTGATGAATTCATTAAGGAAGATCTTTGAAATGAAGAATTGATTGGAAGCTTGCACAATAATGATGATGAGAACCTTGCCCTTTCCAGCCAGGAAAAGAAGGGAAAATATAAGAATATTTCTAGTGGAGATTCTACCTCTCAAGACAGGAAGAAGAAGGACATGAAAAAATTCAAGTGTTTTTCCTATCACAAGTTTGGACATTATGCAGGGAAATGTTTGAACAAGAAGAAGGGTGAGAATGAAATGCAAGTAAAGGTAGTTGTGTCGGCAAAGAATCAAATGGATGATTTTTCCAAGAAGTTTGAATAGACAGAGTTCATATATTTTTCCCAAACTTCCTTGGGAACCATATCAACTGGTGCATGGATAATAAATAGTGGAGCCACATGTCATATGAGAAGATCACAGGAGTTTTTCGAGAGCTTCACAAAGTCATACTCAGATGTGCATGTGAAACTTGGTATGGGGACCAAGCACATAGTAAAGGGATCCAGAAAGCTGCCATTTTGGATGGATTCAGGAGGCATGTCGAGAGTGATGGATGTGTTATGGGTCTCAGAACTCAGAAGGAGTGTGCTCTTAGTATCAGTGATTGAGAAGAAGGAATTTTGCGTAGTGTTCCAAGATGGACAGACGTTGATCAATCTTAGAGGATCTAGCTCAAACACACCAGTTGTTCTTGGAGTTAGAGAGAGAAACTTGTATAAGATAAAGGGCCAACCTATGTGAGCTATGGCAAGCAACAGAGTGGCAGAGAACAAGGAGTAGGTAGCTCTGAAGGTTGAGTAGCTCAGAGGGAGTCAATCTTCACGTTCAGGGGGGAAGGAGGAGCCTTCCAAGTCTGTCAAGAAGGAGTCATGGTATGAGATGACCATGTAGGATACTCAAGATCAGAAGGCTTATAATATCATGATCAGAGAGAAGTCTTCAAAGAAGGGTTCAAGTGAGATGGAAGGAATATCTTTTGTTTCAGAGGGAGAATCCAATCTGGTGGATTAGAGAGCATCCATGGTACAAGATTTGGTAGCGAAGACAGAGCCACATCCAGGTGGTAGAAGTACCTTCCTCGCTAACAAGGAGTGATGATGCATGGTAGCATGGGACAGGTACTTCCACATAGGATTGGTGTCTAGCATGTGGAAGTCATCCAAAGCCTTCTACCTTGAAACTTTACTTTAATTAAATAAATTATTAAAGTAAAGTGTTTTTATTAGTGAGTTGAGTTTTATTTACGGAAATGTTTTAATTAGAATTAGTGAATTAAATAATAGCCATTGATCTCAAGTGAGTTGACAAGTAATCTCAATCGTCAATCACTTTGGAGATTAGGGTTCATAACTCAATCTTATAAAATCAAGGCTAGGGTAAAGGAGAAGATACTTTTACACGAAGATAGAAAAGAAGGAATTTTGCTAGTGTAGAGTCATTTGAGAATGTAGAAGCAAAAAAGGACCTTTTCTTACACATGATACATTGTATGAGTGGGGAGATCTCATTCATTGAATGAAAATAATTTCTTCCCAGTTTTGATGCAGACGAGGTTGGATCATGAAGGGTTGTGATTCAAGGAGATCTTGGATAGGTGGATAAGGATTCTATATAGATATCATATAGATCAAGGAGAAGATAGAGCAGAGGTAGCCACAAGTGGGTTTCAACTGATTGAAACCATAGGAAAGGGTAGCGGTGTATGGAGTTTTTCATACAACATTTATGAGTTGTACACGGGCATCAATGGAGATAGGCACATATACTTGGGTTTGCAGAAGGAAAGGCACATACACCTCGAAAACCATGTTGTTCCAGGGTCGTGCAGTAGTACATACTTTGTCAAGTTTATCTGTAGTTGTATTTCTCTCAGTGGGTCATTATCTCTATTACGAGAGCCTGATTTGATCATAATAAAAACATCTAAATGTTGGTTTTACCTCTGTGGTTTTTCCAGGGGTTTATACCCAAAAATATTTGTGTCTTGTGTGTGAGGTTTTGGTTTCCTTATTTATGTTTATGCTATAATTTTTAGTTGATAACCCATTTGTACTTTTATTCAATAAATGATTTAATTGTCAAGCACTAGATTGAGGGAAATTTCAACATCTCTCCTATTATTTTTCTAAATATTTCCTAATAGATTCAAATATTTTTTTTTTATTTACATTTGCATTTCTTAATGATATTTGTGCAATTATGCTTAATGTTTCATTGTAGACTACTTACCACCATTGCATTTGCTTTCATCACTCACGATTTGCATCACTTTGTCATGTTATTTGAACCTTATCCCTATAAGAAACATGCTTATTGTAAAACTCAATCATGTTGCCAATTGGGTTTAGCCCCAATGGTTTATGTTGAGGGGTATTTTCCCCTCCACTCAGGTTCAAATCCCACAATCCCACAAACGACATGTTGAGCTCTTAAATGAGAAAACTGCAGATCCAACAATAACCCGCAACCTAATGTCAATGCCCGAGAAATCGCAAAAAGTTAAACAATTTCGATACCTGTTGTAGCAATCATTTTCTGCCACCTGCAACCAATTAACTAATGCCCAAATCGTTCGACTGTCGGGGTCTCAAGTATTGCGATGAACAATTTTTTTTAATCACATTTTGTTGATAAAGATTGTGATTAGATGATAGTAAATTAATTTCAGAGGCATGAACCTAACTAATTTCCACATAAATAACTCTATCTTTAACCACTTAACAATATTAGATTGAGTGGTTTCTGAGGTGTAGGATAGTCTGTAATGGAGTGTGGTGTTAAGGAACTATGTGATGTTAAAGTCACCAGTTCAAAACATGTGGAGACAAAAAATCCAACCATGTTAAGGGTTGGTGTGGCTCAAGTCAGATACCATATCTAGATACAAAATATAAGACACAATGTATAATAACTATGCGCAATCTACAGATTCTTACTGATTAAATTTAATTAGATAAACTAATTCCCATTGAGTCATGTGTACAGAATTTTTTAAATTTAATAAACATTAATATCAAAGGTACACCATCTTCCATCAATTAATTTCATTATACAGTATGCATACAACTATGCAAAGAAATAAATCCCTACAGAAAATTTAATTAACAATGGTGCACAAAGCTTCTGAATTTAATTAACAATGGTGCACGAAGCTTCTGAATTTCCGGTAACAGATCTTAAAAGATAACATAAACGTTGATACACAGTTTCCATTCGACCACTAAAAGAATTAAACAAGATTAAATCACTACTCAGCGTATACCCTTGCAGAAATTTTAAATGAATGTACCCCTTGCTAACAAACTCCCTCAAAAAAAAAATTGGTTGTAAAATTAGTTAGGTGGAGTGAGGCACTATAAACAGCCCCTCTTAATTTTAAATTCGTCTTTTTGAAGTTTCAAAAAAAAAGTATCTTTCATAAAAGTTATTAACTTAAAAAAAATTAAGGGTTTTTAATAAAAGTTATTAACGGGGTCGTTTGCCAACAAATGCCATCAAAAAATAAATTTGGTTGTAAAAGTAGTCACTTGGAGCACTACATACACTTCCTCTTAATTTTAAATTCGTCCTAAAGTTTCAAAAAAGATAACCGAACTCTCGACGCGAATGGGGAATATAACTATCCCCACTATACTTTTACTTGCTCGACGTCAAAGTTGTCTAGTGCGTTGGTCCAAAATGTGGATCAGTTCATCCGTCAAGGATCCCTCATTCAACATCTACAAAGAACTCGAATCAATAACATGTGAAGGATAGAGATGTAATGGTGTAAAATAGAAACATGAAAAAGATCATGCATACAATCTAATGATGCATGTAAAGGAATATTATATGCAACTAGTCTCTTTTTTACTACAATCTCGAAAGGTCCAACATATCGCAGTGACAATTTTTCTCCCTTTCCAAACTTGATTGAACTCTTTTGTGACTTTGTCCGCAAAAAAACTATGTTCTCGACTTCATAACTTTGATTGATTCTATGAACATCTACATAAATTTTCTATCTGTCTTGTACTTCCTTTAGTTTTCCTATGATTTTTTTCATCTACTCCTCCATTTCTTGAATAACTTCTAGTCATACTGAAACTTTTTCATCTAGCATATCTCAGCTAAGAGGTGTTCTACATGGTATCCCATACAAAAACTCAAATGGTTCTATCTTTATAGAACTTTAATAATTGTTGTTATAGGCAAATTCGACCAATGGTAGAAATTCTTCCCAACTTTTCTATTGATCCATGACGTACAACCTTAACATGTCTTCCAATATTAGGTTTGTTCTTTCTGTTTGACTGTCAATCTCAAGGTGATATGTTGTACTTAAATTTAATTGCGTTCCCAAAGCATCTTGAAAACTTGTCCAAAATATTCTTGTAAATATTGCTCATCTATCTGAAATTGTCTTTTAAGGAACACCTTAAAGCCTTACTATCTCATTAAAAAATACTCTTGTAATATTAGGGGCTTGATATGTGGTTCATACTGGAATTAAATGCACATTTTTCATCAAAGTGTCTACCACAACAAAAATCAAGTCATGTATCTCTGCCATCAAAGGTAATCCAACTATAAAGTCCATCAAAATTATTTCCCATTTGGATTCTGGTATGGTGTGTGGTTGTAATAATATCATTGGATGTTTATGTTCAACCTTCATTTGTTGACATTTAAGACACCTTGCCATAAATTTTACTACATCTTTCTTCATTCATTTCCAGAAAATTAAAGGATTTAAATTTGCGTTCATCTTTTTGACTCCCAGACAAGCCATATACACTGCTCTATGAGCTTCCCTTGGTGTTACATATATCCTTCCATTAAATTGTGTTTTAAAGGTGTGGCTAAGAATATACATGGTATGTGACTCAAAGCATTTGTTATTGTTTATTGTGTCTTTAATATAAGTTATATCAAAATCTTATTCACTTAACAATTTTGATCATCTTCTTTGTCCAGCTTTCAAGTTGCTCTAAGTAAAAATTTGTTGTAATCCATGATGATATTTCTTTAATTTTAATTTTCTTCCCACTGGATAGTGTCTCCAAATTCTCAACGCATGGACTATCGTTAAAAATTCTAAATCATGTGTCGCATAATTCTCTTCAAGGGGTCAAAGTTTCCTTGAAGCGTAAGTGATTTCTATACCTTCCTGCATCAGTGTTCCACCCATTCCTTCATTTGATGCATCAATGCATACTAAGAAATTTTGATCCATATCAAGTACTCTCAAAATAGGTGTTGTCAATAACAAATTTTTTAAATTTTAAAATGCTTCCTTGCATTTTTCTGTCCAAATAAACTTCTTGTTTTTATTTTGCAATTTAGTTATAGGGTTTGTGATATTTGAAAATCCTTCCACAAACCTTCGATAGTATCATGCCAATCCCATGAAACTATTTACTTCATGTATGTTTGTTGATGCCATCCATTCCCTAATTGCTTTGATATTAGTCGAATCAACTATGATTCCTTATCCCAAGATAATATGTCCCAAATAGTGAATCTTGGATTCGTGAAGTGAACATTTATATAGTTTTCCATAAATATTTTTCTCTCTAAGACATTGCAATACTAGTCATAAATGTTAATTGTGCTCTAGTGGCATTTGTGATTATATCAAAATATTTTCAATGAAAAGTTAAAACTTGTATAAATTTATCTAAATATTCATAAAATAACTCGTTCATTAGACTCATAAATACTCCTGGAGCATCTTTCGATCCAAATAGTAATACCATGAACTCATAATGACCAAACCTCGTCTTAAAAACCATCTTTGGAATATCCTCTTCTTTAATCCTTAACTGATGATCTCTCGATCGCAAGTATATTTTTGAAAATGTTGTTGCTCCCTTCATTTGATCAAATAAATCGTCAATCCTTGATAATGGGTATTGAATCTTAGTTGTTTCTTTGTTCAATTGAACGTAATCAATGCAAAGACACCACGACCCATCATTCTTCATTACGAATATCACTGGTGCTCCCCACGACAATACGCTTGGTCTTATAAGGCCTAAATCTAAAAGTTTTGTTAATTGCATCTATAGTTCTTGTAATTCTCGTTCCGTCATCATATGGATTTCTTCTGATAGGTTTCATTCTAGGTTTGAGTTCAATCATGAACTCCATTTCTCTCTTGGGTGGCAATCCAGGAAATTTCTCTAGAAAAACATCTTGAAATTTTGACACAATGGGGTATTTTTCTAACTTTAGTGATTCTTCCTTTGCGTTCATAACTAATACCGCATATAAAGTACACCCTTTTTGCATACTTCTCTTTAGTTGCAAGGATGTTATAAATCGTAGTGATACTCCTTAGTTCTTTCCCACTAAAATTCTCTTATGACTTGCATCATCTACAAAGTACAACTTCTTGTTCTTATAGTCTAACATTGCTTCATGAGTCACTAACCAATTCATCCCATTAACGATGTCATATGATCCTCAAATTGTCACATAGAGGGATACCTTAGCTACACACTCCCCTAAATCAACCACGCAATCATTTATTAAGCCTCCAACATTCTGATTCACTCCTAAAGCCATTTCTACTTGATTGAAATCCTTTTGTTCCAAAGCTTCAACTTTTAATCTAGAAAATGTAGCATGTGAAATAAAACTTTCAATAGCTCCTGGATCCATTAAAATTGAAAAAAATTGCTCATTAATGCTCAGACTACCAAATAAATAAAAGAGAGACTATCAAGACACTACGATTACTTTAACCCTTACATATACCTAATAAAATATGTGAATAAATATCAATGGAATTCATTACAAGTTTGAGAAAATTAGAAAGCAAGGATGCCATTTTTGTGGTCATGAATAGACTAAAAAAATATCCACATTTTTGTGGAATTCAAAGTACATATAGTGAAATTCAATTTGTAGATGTTTTCATGGAAGAAATCATAGGTTTCATGGTTTTCCTAAAGTAATAGTAAGTGATAGATATCCAAAATTCATAGGCAATTTTTGGAAGGAGTTATGGAGGATAACATGAATAACATTAGCCGTGAGTTAAACATATCATCCACAAATAGATAGTCAAATAAAAATAGTGAAACTATTTAGAGAGTTATCTTCAATTTCATTCTTCAGACAAGAAATCCCAATGGGTTAAGTGTATTCAACTAGATTAATGGTGGTATAATAAAACCTATCACACAACTACTGAGATGTCTCCATTTCAACCTATTTATGGATATCTAGCTCCTAGCAACACATCCTTTTTGCAGCACCATACCAAATTATAGACAACAGACTCACATATTGACAAGACTAAAGAAGCATTGCAAATAATTAAAGAAAATCCTTTTTAATTATAAGTATAGTAGTTATAGTTAGGTTATCCTACACCATGCCCTCTTTCTCTCCTATTTTTAAATAAATTAGATCATTTGAATAGAATTTTTTCTTATGCATTTGATATTTTGTAAAAGGCGGTTTCCCCCTTGAAAAGGATTCTTATTAATTGACTCTTTATCATTCTCAAGGCATGGAATTACTTACTCTTTCTATTTTTGTGATATTTGGGGTAATTGGTACATAACATTAGATCATGATACCATAATTCACTAAGGTATGGGACAAATTGGACATCAAATTACTTTGAAGCTTCATTCTCTCAACTATCTTTATTGGTTTCATATTGATACTTAGTTTCTAGCTTGTAGAGGCCTTGGCCTTTACTAACTCAACAAGTTTAATGCCAATATCATATTCTTGAATTAGAGTGACCGATTTTCCCCTCTTCACTCCTAATTCTTTTTGGGTGAATAGAGATTGTACAATGGGATGATGCATTGTGTGGCCCTTGAGGATGTATGATTTGAATTTCTTAATAGATTTCAATAATAGTTAAACCAGATTCTCTATTCCTATGTCATTTGACTCAACTTCCTTCAATTTGGTTCTCATGTAGGAAATAGGATACTCACCACTTATATATAATGTCATTGTAGGGACCAACCACCATGTTGTAGTGGATCTCACTACCTTAGCACACCCATAATCAACCCAAATTCCCTTCATAACAAATGGCTACTCCATCTATGTAGATTTCTAATATATCTATCTTCTTGAGATTTTTTAAGGTGATTGTATCTCATAGATTTCTCTTGACGGTAATTCTAATGTGTTATTGTCCTTAGATCATTTCTAGATTTACTTCATGGTGCAAGAATTTTGTAAAAAACTTCAATTTTCTAGTATATAAGGGTATGATTCAGATTTTGGAGCAGAATGAACTGATTAACAGACTGAATAAAATAAACACAGAGATATGGAGAACAACACAAATATCCAATGAACAATATCTTCTATTGAATAAACGAAATAGGTTGAAACTATAAAACTGCATAACTGAAACAACTTGCTTGAATGGTGGTAGTTATGTCTGAGAAGAGATGTGGCTTCTATGCACATTCGTCTAACTAGGATGATTACAATGAGGCTCCAAAGGCCTTTTTAACATTACTCATGAATTCCAAAAACCTAACACTAGGAGGTGAAACGCCAAAAGTAATGTGGGCCTCGATGGGTAAGTTGGTACCTCAACTTCTTGGGGTCATAAATTCTGTATATGACCTCTGTTTTAGGCGTGTGATAGCCCGTTGGAAATTTCTTTTCAAGAACTACACATTACACCATCAAACGTTGAATTTGTCTATAGTTTGACTCTGGCAAGCCAAAAAAACACTATTTAAGGCCCCAAAATGGCCCTGGAAGTACATAAATATTTGTTAACATGAAAACATCCAAATAAATCCAGTTGGATTAGGTGGGAGGCCACAAGTCTCCACTTGGAAGATGTGTAGGGATTTAGACATCCACAAAAGTGTAGAACCCACAATTACAAAAAAGTACAGAAGAACGTGTTGAACTAAAAATTGTCAAGAGGAGCCAGTTGGAATAGGTGGGTAGCCACCAATATCCACGTGGATCAATCCTTCCGCCTTAGGAAGAAATGGTCTCCATTGCATTGATTTCCCCCATCATGTGAGGAAAATTTTGTTGAATTTGGCCCCGGGTGAGCCACTTGCCTTGGTGTAGGAGCTGCCCTACCTTGACAAGCCAATAAAGTTGGATCCTCTATTGACAAGTGCCCTTGACCTATGTGTCCACTATCTAATCATTGGATGCATGTTCCATGCAATCAAGGTTGAGCTCCGTTGGTGTCAGTTGTTCTGCGATCTCTGAGGTGTCCAATAATGGTGGAAAATATGGTCGAAGGAAGTCCACATTGAATATTGGGTGCAAGCCAAGGAAGGGTGGAGTGTTGAAATCAAAATCATTGCTACCCATAGTCTTGGTGATAGTGTAAGGTCCGTAGAGAAGTGGGCAGAGATTCTGATGGGGCTTTGTAATACACTCTTTCTACAAATGTAACCAGACCTTGTCTCCCACCTGAAACTAGTGTGGTACTTTGTGTTGATCATGACACTGCTTGTACTTAACATTGGCTTTATGCAAAATCTCATGGACCTGTTGGCAAATGTGTTGAATCTTCTCAATGAATCTAGTGGATTTTTCAGTCTCAGACTGAACATGGGAAGATTATGTCTGTGTGGTTGCAAGAGATAGTGAAACATCAATGGGACCCAAGGGTTGGAATCCCATCCCCACCTGAAATGGGTTATGGTAGGTGGAGCTATGGAGAGCCTTTTTGTAATTGTGTTGAACATAGGGGATACTATCATCCCATGTACACGGATGCTTAGAGTTGTACATGCACAGGATGTGCACAATCATCTAATTGATGACCTATGTTTGGTCGTCAGTTTGGGGGTGGAAAGCAATGGATTTAGTGAGCTTGGTGTCCAACAGTTACTAGAGACTCGACCAAAATGTGTTGAGGAACCTATTGTCCTGGTCAGAGATAATGGTTTGTGGTATCCCAAAATAGAACCACACTCGTTCGAAGAAGAGCTTGGAAGTATATGTCTGTAACAACCTAATATTTCTAAACATCATTAAGTTTCATAAACATTTTCATTCGTAAACTGAAACAATAACTTCCTAGCATAATATGGATTTTCATAACAGCAACTTCAGTAACTTAGATTTATCAATAAATACTGAATTCATGGCAGAAAGAAATAAATACATAACTTAACAAAGTACCTGGTTCTTATGCTAATTTATGTTGCCTATGTGCCTTGTTGCTGCCTTCCTGCTTCCTGCTACTAGATCAACCCTGCCACAAACAGGAAAATAACTGCCCAAAACTACTGTCCTCCCTGCCAACTAGGAAAACTACCTAGCTCCAGGATATCTACGGATATCCTGGCCCCCGTGCCCAAAAC
>ML784454.1:396153-410726 GCA_009831015.1 Picea engelmannii | reverse complement strand
TAAATTATTTATACTAAATTATTTAATTTACTTTAAATTATTTTTAACACTTTATATTATATATATATAATAATAATTGAACGTATACCCAAGGGTTCGGGCACGCATGGGTTCCACGTGCTCGTCTGGCTTTCATAAGCTCCCTCGTATCTAACCCCCAATTTCTACACCTGTCAACCTTTCAACTCTCTACGCATTCTTCCTCTGTCCCACTTTTTCATCCGCTGGGACTTTCCTCGCATCAGTCTTTATCCACCACAAATCTGCCTCTGCTTTGCTCAGAGGTTTTCAGAATCCCCCTTGCCATGGCTCACCTCCACAACGTTGTTCTGAGCACTTTACCAGTTCGTTTTGCAAAAACCGAGTATATTGATATGGCCCCTGATAAGATCCAGGACCTGTAGTCCAGTCTCCTTGAATTGTTGGGAACCAATCCCTTGTCTGTACATTTTGCGGACCTCACCCTCAGCTACAGTAAGAGGTATGATTCAGTCCGCCTGTTGTGCACAGTTTCAGTACCTTCATGAAGAACGTGGGGTTATTCGTATCAAGAAATTGCATAAACCTTGCTTACACGGTGCTAATGAATGGTGATTTCTTCTTTTGAAACAAAATGATTTGCTTGTAATTCCATCCCTGTACGGATTTTGGGTATTTTGCTTTCAATTTATTTCGTTTATCTTTATAAATTTATTCATCTGTGCATATGCATGTAGTTAGTTGCGCATACATTGCCTTCTGTATTGCTCACGGCCCTTGCTCCTAACTGTGAAATTCCCCACTTAAATTTCAGATTTCGGGGTTTCCTTATGCCTGATGTCAAGAGTTTCCTGTACTTATGGACTCCTGATCTCTGATATGCCGATGCGCTCCCTTCTAGCTTTAGCCCTCCCCTAGGCTATGCCTTGGTCCATGTGACCCTGTCCTATGTGACCGTAGTCCTATTCCTTGTCGGGATTCGGGGTTTCGCGACTTTCGCTGTCACGAACCTCTGTCCTCACAAACTCCCAATTACCGATTTTTCCATATGGCACTTTATGTGCTAGCCCTCCAGGCTAGACATCCCCCTCATATGACTGTCGTTCCATGTGACCCTGGCCCTATCCTTCATCAGAGTTTTGGGGTTCCAAATGTCGAACCTCACAAGTCCTTAGGACTCGTGATTTTTCGATCCCCGATATGTTTCTAGCGCATTAGCCCCTTAAGCTATGCTTGTGATCCACACGACCTCGCCCTATGACCGCAGTCTTATCCCTTATCGGGATTTCGGATATCGCACTATCGATTTGCATGAATCCCGTGCCTACGGGATTCCCGATATCCTGATGCGCCTCTTCCTTGCATGTTAGCCCTTTCGGCTACACCGAGGTCCATGTGACCTGCACCTATGTGACCGTTGCCTTATGGTTCCCTATCGGGTTTTCGGTCCTCCTTGGGTAAGACTTTCATCAATTTAAAATTTGCGATGCCTTTTTGCGTTTACCCTGGGTCAACGAATGGTTAAAATTTTAACTTTTCATGAGTTTGAAGATTAATGAAATCGGGATTCGGGATTTCCCGTAACAAGAATCGGCGTACATTGAATCACGAAACCCCAATCTCCGATATGTCGATATGTTTAGGTCTTAAATAAACGGTCATTAATTAATTCTTTTAATCAAGGGTTAAGAGTTAAGTTTGCGTCGGCTTTTGGGTTTTGCGATTTCGTAGTGCATGGACACCTCATCCACGAAACTCGCGATATCCCGATACCCGATGTCACCTGTCCACCGTTGACCCTTCTGTGGGCCCCACGGTCCCTTGACCCATCGGGAAATCGCATTTCACGATTTCGTAGTGTATGGATACTTTGTCCACGAAATCCCCGATTTCTCGATCCGCGATGGCCCGATGGACGACCTCCTGTCGGGACCCTTCCTGATGGCTCCGATCACTGCCACGCGTCCTTAGAACGGACGGTCCTGATCGTCTCTCGTTGTTTCAGGGTTTTCAATGCCAAGGTGCATATGTTCACGGGATTCCCGATTCCTCGAATCCCGACTTTCTGGTTTGCTAACAGCTGGCCCCCACTCATCGGGGTTTCGGACTTCGCAATTTCAAAATGCAGAGATTTCGTGTCCACGAAATCCCTGATATACCAATCCCCGACTCTGCCCAGGTTGCTGACACCTGTCCTCCACTAATCCCACCTGTGGCCCACACAACTCTCCTGTCGGGGTTTTCTCCGATGGCGCAGATCTCTGACTCCTCGAGATCTACTGACACGTGTCCTCCAAATGAACGGTTCAGATCTTGTCGGGAAATCGTGGATCGCGATTCCGTGTGAAAAGATTTCTGTGTGCTCGAAAACTTTGATTCCCCGATTCCCGACTCCCTCCAGGGTTCTGACATGCGTCCCAAATGATGGACGGTTCAGATCAACTCTCGGGGTTCACTACTTTACCAAGCTAGGAACCTTCACTTACCTGTACCCCGATGACCAAAATCCCGATCTGGTGGTCACGTGACACGTGTCCTCCTCGAGATCCTATGGCTATGACTCCTCCGCCGTTCCGGGGTTCTCCTGGTCACGGATCCTTGACTCCTGAAGCTCTGGGATACCAATGAACTCTCGACTCTCTGCCACCTATCCCAACAGATGGACGACCCAGATCTTCCCGGGGTTTCGGGGTTTCAATTGTTGAAAAACACTCGACCCCAGAATTCCCAATCCTTCAAATTCTGATGGGAACCCCCATGCTACTTCTATCTGATCCAACGGCTGACGGATAACTGTTCCACGATCTGACGGTTCATGGCCCCTGGAGCTTGGACTCCCAGCGCGACCGTAACCTTTTCACTTCTTTGATAGATCCAACGGTTGACGGAGTCCACCCGAGATCTGACGGCTCAGATTCGTTCTTCTGCGTAATAGACAGCTCTCCTTTGGGCTAATGATTAGTTGCATGAAACTCTACGCGGTGTAGAAATTTCTCTCTTTGGCACGGTTAAAAAATTTATATTGGCATATTGTTCTTGAGGTTTTGCATTATTTAAAATTTGTCGAGGCTAACACAAGCAAGTAATTTACACACTTCCTGCGCAATACAAGTTTTCCGAATCTCTTTGTTGCTGTGCATTGGCAGTTCCTCATTTAGGTGAGTTCGGGATGAAGTAGGCACTTTCAAGGTCTTACAAATGTCCTTTTGCATTTTATTTAGGGTAGTTCGTGTAGTTATTGAATCTTACCAACTTCAAGCCTTAGACAGAAGTTTTCCCTCGACATTTTCATCGATTTCAGGTGTCAATCTCACCCGAAACTTCATGTACAAGTATTGCTCAAATAAAATTATATTACCAGCTCTCTTTTCGTGCTTAATGGCTTTATCAGACTGCTTCAAGGGTAATCATTTTGTGGGAAGTGATCCTTCAAATTATCTGGTTTGCTGCCACTATTTTAAAGACGTTCCTTTGAATATTCAGACTAAGACTGTATTATCCATTCATGATCCAATTAAAGGGTATTGCCTAAAGTTGTTGCTTGTGATATACATGAGACCATTTGCTTGGATAATATAGGGTGCTATCCTGAGTATATTCTCTGATACTATATCAGTCTTATTTGGTCAGGCTGAATGTGTTTTGTTTGTAGTTTTAGCGTAGCTAGAGTTAACACTCGGGGTTTTGGCCCTTAGGCCCAGATTTCGAACTAAGACACTTTGATACCATATGTAAAAACCTAATATTTCTAAACATCATTAAGTTTCATAAACATTTTCATTCGTAAACTGAAACAATAACTTCCTAGCATAATATGGATTTTCATAACAGCAACTTCGGTAACTTAGATTTATCAATAAATACTGAATTCATGGCAGAAATAAATAAATACATAACTTAACAAAGTACCTGGTTCTGATGATAATTTATGTTGCCTCTGTGCCTTGCTGTTGCCTTCTTGCTTCCTGCTACTAGATCAACCCTGCCACAAACAGGAAAATAACTGCCCAAAACTACTATCCTCCCTGCCAACTAGGAAAACTACCTAGCTCCAGGATATCTACGGATATCCTGGCCCCCGTGCCCAAAACCTCCAGCAACTCAGTGCCTCCACTGATGAAAAGCCACAGTCAGAAACTCTGTGCTCACAGCAAGTCCAAAAGTCCTCAGAAAAATCTCCCTCCAATGTCGAATCCCCCTCCCGACAACCTTCCCCCCTTCCCTTATTCCTCCTTCGCCGACTCATGCAGTTACTCCTCCAACCACCCCACGTGCCTGTCCCTTCTCCCTCCATTAATGTTTTATCTTCTCGGGACTAACAGGCTCTTCCTCTCTGCATACGCAACCATTTTATAACATTTTTCATTGATCTTTTAAATTTATTTCTCAGGTCATTAAATGTGATCTGTAGTTAGAGTATTACTTAATTAATCACGATTATTTTCTTTAATTAATTTTACTTTATAGTCTTTAAATATTTATTTAATTAGGGTCGTTACAATGTCTCTATGTTTTTCTTCTTGTAGGCTGTGAGAATGGCCATCTTCGAAAACCAATTAACTACCACAAATACACAATCATTTCCTTGCTTGGTGGACGGAAGTCCAGACATGTAATCCATCGATATGGATTCCCAAGGCTTCTCAGGAGTAGAAAGAGGGGTTTATAAGCCTTGCTTCTTGATGGTTGGCTTGGAAATGGCACAAGCAATGCAAGATCTGTTGATTTTTCAATTATCTAGGTTAATCATGAAGTTCATTCCATGTTAGCATTTAACTTAACAATAGACAATAATGTTGTAGCAACCAAGATCACAAGAAGAAACACCATGCACAAGAACACAATAAGTATCCTGGGAAACCCTTCTCAACAAGGGAATAAAACCCAACCAAATCCTTTGTTATATTCTTCAACAAAAATACCTTCACCACCAAGAAAGACCTAGCACACAAGAGGGTGCTCAAACCCTAGAAGACTAGCGCCCAAGAGAGGTGTGCACTTTTCCTGAGTAAATGTACTTGTTGAAATGTCCAAACTCACATGAAAGATATGATTCCACAATGGGGAATCTTCCTTTACTTATATTAGACTTGTCCTATCAATAGAAGTGTCTATTGGCTCAATAGGGCCGACCTCACTAAGTCACAATATAATTATTATTATTATTATTAACCAGATTAATTATCTTTTACATTTATTATTAATCACATTAAGGTGGGGCCGACCTGTACCCTTTACATAACAATTAGGGTTACAAGAAGGTATGACTCTTGAACAATATATAGCAAAGGATCTAATACACCCACTAGTGCTCATCCACTAGGGGCACATCCATAGGGAATTCATATCTTTGGTTCACTGCATTACATAGAAGAACCAGATATTCACATGTTCACTTGTGCTCATCCACAGGCACGTCCACTCTACAAATATTATTTCCCACTGCCTCATATAGGAGAACCATCTGGAGTCTTCTCGTCAACTCTACTACTCAGAGGAGGCTAATACATCATCTTCATTTTTGTTCACAAGATGATGCACCCATCACTTTGGGATTTCACACGTTCACCTTGTGTTCATCCACAGGCACGTCTAACTCAACAGATAGTCTTTCCCACTAGATAATCATCTAGAGTTCTTCTCAACTCTCTGAATGGATGAGATCATCTCTACATTCCTAGCTCTGTCTTAGGTAGGAACCACGTACCCTTCTTAGGGGCTTTCCCTCAGGTTTGTAAGCTGAGAAAAAGACTCACATACTTGCAATGATCCACATATCACAGGTTTGTAAGATGGAGAATGTATCACATAGCTGCAATCATCAACACTCCCTCTCAGCTAGGGAGGCATTTTCCACCAGGCCAAGTCTCTCACGGAAATTCTGAACTTTTTCTTGGCAAGTGGTTTAGTGAAGATATATGCAATTTGTTTAGACTATAAAGATATTGCACATGTGCTTTCTTTCTCTTCACCATGTCTTTGATATAGTGATACTTGATTTCAATGTGTTTTGATTTGTCATGAAACAATGGGTTCTCGGAGAGCTTTACGCAGCTCTGGTTGTCACAATGAATAGTAGTCGGATCCATCTCATGTTTGAACAAGTCAGTCAAAAGATTACGAAGCCATACTGCTTCACGAACTGCCACACTTAGCGCAATTTACCCTGCCTCTGTTGTACTTAAAGCCACGGAGATTTTTTTTTTGCTACACCAACAAACCATGGTTGATCCTAGGGTGAAGCAGCAACCTGAGGTGCTCTTTCTGTCTACTACACTTCCTTCCCAATATTCATCAGCATATCCTTCTAACATTAAGTCCACATTGGCTGCATATCTCAAGCCATAACCAATTGTACCTTGTAAGTATCGCAATACGTGTTTTGCAGCTATCCAGTGTGTATGTTTTGGTTGGCTCATAAACTAGCTAAGCACATTCACTGCATAGAAAATGTCTAGTCTGGCGTTAACCAGATACATCAAATATCCAATAATTTGTCGATATAAATGTGGATCTACATCTCTTGAATCAATGTCACTCATTTTCTTTAAATCCATTACCATTGGAGTAGGCATGGATTTGCAGTCTGTCATTTTGAACTTTTTCAATATGTCCATAGTATCTTTTCCTTGACTTAGGAAAATCTTGTATGTTCTCTGCCATACTTCGAGTCCCAAGAAATAATGCATTAGGCCCAAGTCCTTCATTTCAAATTTGGCAGTTAATGCTTTCTTGCATTCAGCAATGAGTCTCTCTAAACCGGTGAGGAAAATATGATCCACATATAAGACCAAAATCAGACACTCATTGCCATCAATGTGATAATACAAGTTTGGATCAGCTGCACTTTTTTTGAAGCCCAAACTCATCAGAAATCCATCCATTTTCTCGTACCAAGCACATGGTTCTTGTTTTAGTCCATATAGGGCTTTCTTCAACCTACATACATGAGATTTTTCGTTGTGTATAATGAAACCTTCTGGCTTCTCAATATAAACTTTTTCCTCAATTTCACCATTGAGAAAAGTTGGTTTTACATCCATTTGATGTAGCTTCCAACCCATGGAAGCATCTAGTGCAATGATAGATCAGATGGAGGTATATCTGGCTACATGTGCAAAAGTCTCGTCATAGTCAACTCCCTCTATTTGTAAGAACCCTCTGGCCACAAATCTTGCTTTATATTTTTCAATGCTTCCATCAGCACCATGTTTGATTTTGTAAATCCATTTGGAGGTCACAACTGACTTTCCCTCTGGTCTTGGAACAACATCCCATACATCATTTTTTAATATATTGGTATTCTTCAGTCATGGCATATTTCCATACTTTTTCACTTGAATCTTCTCCATGACAAGTTGGCTCTGAGTCAATAATGTGGGTCACAGTTGAAATGTAGCTTGAAAATCTCTTTGTTCTCTTTCTTTCTTTGGTTGCTCCTTGTGGAGCTTTATGCCATTCTTCTTCTTCTAAAGTTTGTAAAGCCCAAGAAAGTCTTTTATGTCCAACTATGATGTCTATGGGTATGTTTCTTAGGGAAACTGAATCTTCTGGAGAAACTGGATCAACTAGAGCTATTGGCTTATCTGGAATAATATATGTCTCCCTATGAACTGCTAAAGGAGGAGGAGGTATTGTTTCACCATCGATTTCCATATGAGATTCTCTAGATTTCTAGAAGGCTACTTCTTCTACAAAAGTGACATATCTGCTTACTTCAATTTGTCTCTGACCTGGGATGTAGATTCAATATTCCTTTGAGGATTCGATGTATCCCACAAATGTACCCTTTCTTCCTGAAGGTTCTAGTTTGGATCTCTCCTCTTTGGGTACATGAAGGTAGATTGGGCATCCAAATATTCTGAAGTGTCTGATCTAAGCTTCACCTTGGTGAATGCTTCTTCTAGAGTAATGTTCTTCAGGATCTTATGAGGACTACGGTTTTGAACATATATTGATGTCATACAAGCTTATACCCATAGAGTCATAGGTAGACTTTGATCATGTATCAATGATTTATTTGCCTCAATGATGATTTTGTTTTTACTTTCAGCAACCCCATTTTTTTTAGGGTTGTAAGGAAATGTGAACTCCCTCTTAATTCCTACTTCAATACAAAAACTGTTAAATTCTTTTGAGGTGTATTCTCCTCCATTGTCTGATCTCAATATTTTGATTTTTCTCCCGGTCTGGTTTTTAACTTGATCTTTGAAGTCTTGAAAGTTGGTAAGGACTCCATCCTTATTTTTCAGAAAGTAAATCCAAGTTTTCCTGGAGTGATCATCTATGAAGAGTGTTAGTAACATTTCTTGTCCTGGGCACGAGAGTATTCAGGTCTGCAAGTTGCACGAGAAGCGCCCGAGCACAGCACGAAAAAATCTTGTTTTAGGCTTCCAAGCAAGTAAGCGGGCGAGATTATATTGTCGACGGTCCGGATTCATCCATAGGAGCAGATCGGTGATCGACGGGAAATTGTGGTTAGCAGAGTTGCGCTAAGATTAGCGCGACAGATAGCGCCCGTATTTCATGCAGGAAAAGATAGCAGCCGTCCATCCAAGGGACACGTGGCATGAGATCTAGTCACATCGGTTTTTCGGCATTCGAGAGTTCGAAGGGTGAGGGTTCTATGTCGTTCTACATCTCGAAACCCCAAACCCCGAAGCGTCGAAAGCGCCCAGAGTCGGGCCCATAGTATCGCAGAGCAGTGTCAACCGTCCATCCAAAGGGGACACCTAGTGCGCGATTAGGCCATCTCGGCGTTTCGCTCATCACGACTGCAATAAGCAAGAATCAGCTCCTTCCTATTCACGAACACTGAAAGCACCTTTGAGAATAAACATAGGGTCACAGCCCATGGTCACTTGGGAAATAAAAAGAGTTGTGCAAGAGGGGCCAAAGGCGTCGAGTTAGGTCACAGAAGGGATCATCACGATCTCCAGGTGCCATCTGATTCGACCTCAATCCTGGTTTTTGCTTGGAGTAAATGAAGGTGAGAAGGGGTGGTTGAAACCTCTCCTCATTCATTAAGTCTAAGGTATGAAGGGTCTGGCAAGCTGCCTGCCCGAGAGGGTCCTATGTACCGATTTTTCCAAAGAATCCATGCCAAGTCCTCGACTAGCCAGAGAGGTCTGCACACGCTAACTCGGCACTTAATGGCTCAGCCACTCCCCTTGCAGGAGCCATGCGTAGTTAAGGAGGCGTCTGACAAAGAATATCCATCCGAATTTGACTGAAGGGACACCAAGCCTTGGATGAATGAGCACGCCTCTGTTAGGCGAATTTTTTTGAGTATATAGGCTCAGTCTTAGTATTTTGTAATGATCGATGGTTGAGAAAGGGGTTGTAAAACTTTAATGAAGCATTGTTATTATGGTTATGCATGGACTCTTGAGACTTCTTGCCTTACGAATGTCAGTTTCTTTCATGTCTTTGTTTATATTGTGTTAGAGCAGCTCAGAATTGGAGGATCCAGTCGAGTTGTAATTGTTATAGGATGATGTAGGTTGGATCACTGTAACAGTTGCATTGTTTCTAATCGGTCCCTATGATTTTCTTAGCACTGAATGACTTGGAATTGGAGGATCCAGTCAAGTCCCCCTTTCAGCTTCTCGAAGCCCTGAACCAAGAGGATCTTGCATTCAGAGTTTTTCTTCTACAAACTGTTGAAAGGCCTGTCGCCTGAGGTAGTTTGTTCACTCCTCTCACCAAGTCTTCAACCTGCTCATCTTTAAATCAACTCACTGACTGAAGTTAGACCAAGACCTCCTTTGTTCCTTACATACCAGAATCAGTTCCTGAGTTAGAGCGATATCTTCCCGAGTCTCCACCCATTTGATCACTCTTTAAAACTATCGTGACATAAAACTAATGGGTGTTGGGCTCTACTCCTGCAGGTAATCCAGGAGTGACTTCTAACACTAACAAAGAGTACATGGTATAAGTACTCATTTAAGCAGTCATCGGCCCACATAAATTTGAATGTATTAAGTCCAAGATTTCCTTAGATCTGTTGTCACTGCTAGGAAAGGATCCTTTAACATTTTTTCCAAGGGCACAACCTTTGCAAACACCTTTATGTTGAATCTGTATCTCTAGTAGACCCATTACCATTTTCCCTAGATATGGAAGAGCTCTATAATGAATGTGAGCAAGTATTATATGCCATAACTCACTCAAGCTGATAGTGTCATGTAGTAGGGCTTAAACATGTTTGATGGTCAACTTGTACAAGTTGTCTTCTCAGATACCAATTACTTTGGAAGAGCTTATATAAGAGTCTTTGTGCCATACAAGAACTCTTCCTTATGAGAAAGTGATTTTGTAACCTTTGTCTTCCAAGGCCAAAATAGAGACAAGGTTTCTATTCATTCCGGGTACATATAGTACTTCTTCTAGTTTAAGCTGCATACTTGAATCTAGTTGGAAAGTAGAAGTTCCAACTCCTCTTACATTATATCTGGTGTCATCTCCAAGAATGACATGTAGATGTGTCTCTTTCTCAACGAAATGTGCTAGATGGTTTCTAAGGCCGGTCATGTGCCTAGAGGCACCACTGTCAATTAGCCAAGTTTTTTTATTGATAGGAACCATACCTGAGAGTGTTGAGATGTTGATGTCTTCATTTATTTGGATTCTTGTCTTCCTATAACTGAGCTTGCTTCCCATCATGATTTTTCTCATCTTCACAAACCCTTGTCAACTAGGCTAGAAAACCTAACGGCTAGGATAGGCTAGCACTTTTAGGTTTTGTTGGGCTTATGACTGCCAACAATAAGCCTTGATAAATATGATGTCCCTGGTAATCTAAAGAGCTTCTTCAATAAGTTTACAGAATTACAATTCAGACTTTTTTGCAGAATTTTGGTGAAACCCTAGAAACCCTTAGAGCCAAAAATTTGAAATGCCCGGAAAAGTAATCTGAGACTTTTTGGAGGTGCGTTGAAGGAGTTTGTACCCTTCTATGTCCTTTTTATCCCAAGCATCCAAGTTTTTAGTGGTTAAATCTCTCAGAAAAGGAGGTCGTACAGAATTTATGGAAACCCTAGGAGGGTTGTACGGTTTCTGCAGATGTGTGAGAGAAAGGCTATAAAATGATTATGCAATGGGATCTTCAAGACCTATTCTATGATACCATGTTGATTTTTTAATAATCTAGGTTAAGCATGGACTTCATTCCATTTTATCATTTAACATAACCATAGACAATAATGTTGCAGCAACCAAGATCACAAGAAGAAACACCATGCACAAGAACACAAGAAGTATCCTGGGAAACCCTTCTCAACAAGGGAACAAAACCCAACCAAATCCTTTGCTATATTCTTCAAGAGAAATACCTTCACCACCAAGAAATACCTAGCACACAAGAGGGTGCTCAAGCCCTAGAAGACTAGTGCCCAAGAGAGGTGCGTATTTTTCCCAAGTAAATGTACTTGCTGAAATTTCCAAACTCGCATGAAAGATACGATTCCACAATGGGGAATCTTCCCTTACTTATATTAGACTTTTCCTATCAACAGAAGTGTCTATTGGCTCAACAGGGTTGACCACACTAATTCACAATATAATAATAATAATTATTATTATTATTAATATTAATCATATTAATTATCTTTTACAATTATTATTAATCACATTAAGTTGGGGCCGACCTATACCCTTTACATAACAATTAGGGTTACAGGAAGGTATGACTCTTGAACAATATATATCAAAGGATCTGATACACCCACTAGTGCTCATCCACTAGGGGCACATCCATAGGGATGTCATATCTCTGGTTCATTGCATTACATAGAAGAACCAGATCTTCACATGTTCACCTTTTCTCGTCCACAGGCACATCCACTCTACAGATCTTCTTTCCCACTACCTCATACAGGAGAACCATATGGAGTCTTATTGTCAACTCTGTTACTCAGAGGAGGCTAATACATCATCTTTATTTATGTTCACGTGACAATGCACCTAGCACTTTGGGATTTCACATGTTCACCTTGTGCTCAGCCACAGGCACGTCTAACTCAACAAATCACCTTTCCCACTAGATAATCATCTGGAGTTCTTCTCAACTCTCTGAATGGAGGAGGCCATCTCTACGTTTCTAGCTTTGTCTCAAGAAGGAACCACGTACCCTTCTTAGGGGCTTTCTCTCAGATTTGTAAGCTGAGATAAAGACTCACATAGCTGCAATGATCCACATCCCACAGGTTTGTAAGCTGGAGAATGTCTCACATAGTTGCAATCATCAACAAGATATGATATACTTGCTGACGTCATGTCCAAGTTTTGGACAATAAAAATGTTTCTGTAGAATGGCCACAGTTTTCTCCATGCCAAAATTTCATGCCATCTGGCTGTAGTGGGGTTCCAAAATCAGCTTTGTGTGCTCGCTTACAAGAACAAAGAGATGGCCCAAATGGAATAAAATTCAGTCCTTAATGTGAAAATTGATGACATTCACGCATGTCCCTAAGAGTTGATAGGTGGTGGTGAAGTTCGGATCTTGCTAATAAAGTTGGGGCTAGTCAGATGCCTTATGTCCACAAGAATGGAGCACAGTGGTGAGTGGAGCCATGGGAGGTCGAATGAGGAATTCATCGACACGATTTGTGCTCCCTGTCTTATACTTGATGTTGAGATGGAATTGTTGCAGGTAGGTGGACCACTTCCAATGGCGGTCATTCTACAACTTCCCTTGTGTTTGTATGAACTACAGAGGATTTTGATCAGTGTGGATGATTGTGTTAAGACCTAAATAGTGGCTCATTACCCCTTAATTGGGGCATATTATATTAGTAATTTTGTTTTATTTATGTCGGCTTTAGTTGTAATTATACCTCCTTGTCTTCTATATATACCAAGGAGACATTTTCATTTTGAATCATCTTGTAATTGAACATTTATGTGGGCATAAGGAGGTTTCCCCCTCAAAGAGGCTTATTATCCGAATTTATATCTTTTTCAAGGTGTTGAGTACTTATTCTGAGGTTTCTCTATGCTATATTGGTATTTGGTTCTTAACATATGGTATCAAAGCTCAAGGTCTTGGGGTTTCACTGCTACATATGATACACCTTGGAATTTTCACTATAAATTTTTTTCTACGATGTTTCAGAAGGAACGGCTTGGAGGATATTTAGTATATGGATCAAGGTACGTTGGATTAAAATTTCATCTCCTGAGGCCTTATACTTTCGGAGATACAGCCTGTGAAAGATAGGGTATCTGACTAGTCCTATTGACTAGTCTCAAGAAGGTGTTCCAGGTAAAACAATCATAACTTCTTCATAGAGTATCCAAATTGATTGAGACTAGTTGCATTGGATAGTGGACATTATGTAGTATTTCTGGTACAAGTTTCAAAATTTAATATCAATTATTTTGTGCGGGGCACGCTATACAAGTGATATCTCTTGGAAAGGACAAAAATCAGCAAGTTGTGGCGAAGTTACCGTAAATTCCACTTGGCACATCCAATTTTGATCAAACTTGTGGCATTGCAGAGAAGAAATATCAAAGAACTACAAAAAATAAAGTTTCATACCCAGAAGGGCCAAAACTTTGGAGACACAGCAGAAGAAAGATTGTCTAGAGGAACCACCTCAAAATCAAGGTTCAAAAGTGATACTTGGCCAACATGCCACCCAAAAAGGGAACTTCTACACAAAATAAGCCTCCAGAAAGTCCTACTTGGACTCTTGATGAAGGTGAAGAAATGCATAGTGACATAAATGAATTACAAAAGAAGACAGTGACAAAAGATGAACTAGAAGGGATGATGGATTCAACTGAAGCTAAATTGGAGGCAATAATGGATACTAAGATGGATGGTTTAAAAAGGGAGATCATGGAAGGAATGAAAAATTTCCTAATAGAGATGACACCTGAAAGTGAAAATGTGTCCCATGAAATTCATGATGAGGACACAAGGAAGATGAATCAAGAATGGCGAAACTCCAACTTTGGGTTGAAGACCAACCACGTTCCTAAGATCGATATGAGAAAGTTTGATGGCAAGGACCCAATCACATGGATACTTCAGATGGAGCAATTATTTGATCTACATAATGTGCCACATACACAAAAGGTACGAATTGCTTATTTATATTTAGAACCCAATCAATTTGTATGGTATAGATGGCTTTGTTCTCGCAAATCACTCATCACTTGGAAAATTTTCACAGAAGAAATGATAGCACACTATGAGGATACAAGGAGCAATACCTTCTTTAGCCAATTGATAAATCTCAAGCAAAAGGGTTCAGTTACAGAGCACATTGAGAACTTCCAAAGATTGAATATAAAGGTAACAGATATTCCATATGAGCACTTGATTGATGTATTCAAAGGAACTTTAAGAGATAACATTCAACATGAGGTTCTCCTTTGGGAACCCAAATCATCAGAGAATGCATTTAGGGTGGCAATAAATGTTGAAAGTAAAAATACGGCTATGGCTACTAGAAGGACCAATCCTAACATCTATAGAGAGAATAATGCTCCTTCTTCTAAAACACCTCAACCTACAAGGTTAACACCTCAACAATTGGAGGAAAGAAAAGCAAAAGGTTTATGCTTTAATTGTGACAGCA
>ML784454.1:369144-383836 GCA_009831015.1 Picea engelmannii | reverse complement strand
ATGTCGGGAACATATCATGACCGTCGGATTTCCTAACTACAAATGCATACTAATGCATACTAAAGAAACACACTTTTACCTAACGACATATTAGACCAAGTAGATCTTAACTAACTCCTAAGTGTCTAAATATCCTAACAACTTAAAGGGGAGAAATATCACACAATACCTCATCTTTGAAAGGCTCGATGTCGTAGGGCAGACAACATTGTTGACTGACACGGAGATCTCTTCCTTGGCAAAGCCAGTCGATGGTGTAGGATTGTGGGTGCGGTGTCGTCGGCAGGTCCAGCTGCTTGATGACCTCTACTGAGATCAGTTTCTTCTGACTGCCACTATTGATAATGAAATGAAGCAAAGCCCCCTTTACCCACATCTGCGAGTGAAAGATGTGTTCCCCTTTCTTTGGTTCTTCTAGTTCTCTTAGCTGGACTTTGGTGGTAGTGACAGTGGCACTGGGTTCAGCATTGATAATTTGCTTCCCTCCTTCTGAATTTGATTCAAAGTCGGAATCGACCTCTGACTCGGAAGCCTTCAGATCCTCCACGAGTGACTGCTTGGAGTGGCATTCTTCGGTGTTGTGCCAAGGGATTTTATGGTATTCACACCATTTTCATGTGTCCTTCTCTGTCTTCTCATTACCCTTCTTGTGTTGTGGCTTGGACTAGTTGTCCTGAGAGTGGCCATCCTTTCTTTGTCCCTTGTTGTGTGGGTTTAGGCCTCGTTTTCCCTGCTTTGGCTATGAGGAATTTGCATATCCAAACTCTCGCCTCTTTTGTTTAAATTTTTGCACGATCTTGACAGCATATCTATAATCTGTACCCAATGAGGCAATGTGCAGAAACTCCATTTCTGTTTGAATGTATCTATGAAAACAACCGCAGTATTTGAGCACCAGATGTCTCTCAGAGTCTTTCATACCCAATTTGGTGTGCAGGGTATGGAAAATATTGGTGAAATATGGTACTGTTTGGTCCCTTTCCTAATGCAGGGTGGTCCATCTAGTGTACTGGTCCTCGTAGCTTCCAACAGGGTAGTATTGTTCTTTAATCGCATCCCGGAAGGAATCCCATGTAGGGGTGACTGTAAATATTGCAAATTCCTCTATCGCCCTTTACTCAGATTAAGTATCCCACTAGTCCTTAACATGGGGGATGGCCTTGAGGAGTGCAAAAGTAATATTTTCCCTATTGAAAAAATTGTGGACTGAAAAATACCCTTCGAGCAGATTCAACCATTTATCTACAGCATTTGTATCTATCAGTCCTTCAAATAATGGAATATCAAAATTTACATGTACCTTGAAGGGGGTTGCATGGCTTCTTGATGAAGATGCTTCTCCTGTGGGCAGCTTTCGAAGGATCTGTGCAAAGTTTTCCATCATTTCATTCCTTTGTCGCGCAAGGACTTCCTTGAGCAACATTTTAAAAGGATCTTTTGCTCCATCATCTTTCTTTTTGTCCCCCATGGGTTTTTGTCGAGCTCCGCGCGGCCGATCTTGCAAAGGCTTGATTGGTTCGAGTCCCAACTTCTTGTACCCAAATCTTGTCGGGGACATGCACGAAGAAAAATAAATGAAGAGCAGACCGCTCTAATACCACTGATCCGGATTTAGGAGCGGAACGAAATGATTAACATAATGAATATAATAAACACAAAGATATGGAGAACAATATCTTCTATTGAATAAATGAAATAGGTTGAAACTGTAAAACTGCAAAACTAAAACAACTTACTTGAATGGTGGTAGTTATCTCTAAGAAGAGATGTGGCTGCTACATGCATTTGTCTAAGAAGAATGATTACAATGAGTCTCCATAGGCATTTTTAACAATACTCATGAATTCCAAAACCCTAGACATAAAAAAACCTAACCCTAGGAGGTGAAACGCCAAAAGTCATGTGGGCCCCGATGGATAAGTTTGTGCCTCAACTTCCCAAGGTCGTAACTTTTGCATACGACCTCCATTTTAAGCGCGTGATAGCCCGTTAGAAATGTCTTTTCGAGAAATACACATTACTCCATCAAACTATAACTCTATTTACAATTTAACTGTGGAAAGCCAAAAAAACACTATTTAGGGCACCAAAACAGCCCTGGAAGTACAGAAAGATGTGTTGACATGAAAACATCCAAAATAAGCCAGTTGGATTAGGTGGGAGGCCACCAATATCCACCTGGAAGATGTGTAGGGATTCAGACAACCCCGGAAGTGTAGAAACCACAATTACAAAGAACTGCAGAAGAATGTGTTGAACTAAAAATTGTCAAGAGGAGCTAGTTGGAATAGGTGGGTGGCCACCAATATTCACTTGGATCAGGGTAGAACTCAAAACTAGAAAATTAAAAGAATTGTATCTCCATTATTGTCCATCTTTAGGTGATGTTAGCTTTGGTTTTTGTTCATTATGAGTGTTTTACTTTTTATCACCCATTGGCATCTATTTTTCAATGCTTTCAATTGAAGTATTTATGTCAACGAGCCTTCTCACTATAATATTTGAGAAGTTTGTTGTTAAGGGTTTTCTCTTATTTGGTTCTTTTTAAAGTTTCTTTATTGATCAATTTGCAAAGTTTATTTATATTTTTAAATCATTTATTACCCAAAGGACTTTGTTGTTATCCACTTTCAGGAGCCTATTTCATTGTGGTTAACTTCTTGTTGGTTTAATTTTTTTGCTTGATTAGTTATTGTGCAACTTTAGCCTTTATTTCTCATTGATATATCATTAGTTACATTAATCGATTGAGGTTTCTACTTATTATTGATTACTAAATTCTGGTGGAGAATCTAAAAATTTTATTTTTATTTTCAATTTGAAAAATGAAAATTTATTGAAAGTTTTATTGCAAAAGTTGAAATTTTTCATTTTAAAAGTACTTTAATATCAAATATTTTCTATTTTAAACATCAAATACCTTAATACAGTAGTTTTTCCATCGATTCACCAAGTGCCATCCCTTAAAATCAACACCTAAAAAGTAATCCAAGTTAATCTCTTAAGCAAAACATCAATTCACAAGAGAGACCAATGAACATAATGATATGTGTTTTCATTAAACACCTTAATTTAAAATCAAACTTTTAATCTAAATTTATTGTTAATTAATTGAATATTATTAGCTTATAACCCCTACACTAATATCAATTCATGATAGAGTGTTAGTTATTAATTCATGATAGAGTAGTTAACATAGGGCTAGATCATCATAGGACCTTCATTTTATAAATTATAATTTAATGCTCGATGGTCATCAAGAACTTGAAACTAGAAGTTGCACAATTAAGTGGACAATTCCTTATTAGAAAGTCCAGTAGTTCTAAGAAAATACCCACTAGATATACAATTGGAGGGGAAGTTGTGAATGTGAGATTGTACTCACATATTTAATATGTTTTTTCCTCGGTCACATATTTAATATGTTATTACTAAGGAATATATATATGTATGTATGTATGTATGTATGTCACGGATAATTTTAAGGATGGAAATATATTTTAAAATGTAGAAATCTTGGAGAATCTTATTAATCCTTAATATGTCAACTACAAAAATATTCAAATTTCCAAGGATTTTATATAGTTTATATAAAATTTTGGCGATTTTTAAGGTAAAATAATTTTATCCTATAAAATTTGGGTGAATCATTTTTAAAATGGCGAATCATTTTTGGGAAAAAGTATGGAAAATTATCCCATCGACAAAATTTAGCCCCTAAAATTTTTCTTATGATATACTATGTGTAACTTGGTTTTGATACATCTCCTTAAAATATGTTCTTGGATATGGTTATTTATAGTCCATAAACAATTTAATAATATAACCTTTATTATCTCAATTTAATAATATGATTTTTTATTATCTTTATTAGTAATAGCGATACCATTTGAATATAAATTTTAAATATTATTGTTATTATTTAGAAATATCTATTTGAGTAAATTATTCCTTTGAAGGGAAAGAATCAATCATGGAGATATAATAACTAATAAGATAAAAAGAGAAAAGGTGATGAATCAAAATATTTATCAACTCTTTTAGGATAGCCAATTCCATGAAAAAAAAAATATTTAAAATGATTGTCATAGATTTTCCAACCAAATTATTTTATGTAACTCGATTTATTTTTCTCTATTTTTCCAATTACAAAATGTTAAGCAGTTTTCATGAAGAGAAATGTTATGGTGTATATGAAAGAGAATATGACTAAATTTGTAGACTTCTGTCATGCGTATGTCATGGACAAAATTAAGGGATCTTTCCAACCACTAATAACATTTGTCTGATTATGATGTCGAAATTGGTGTTATGGTTGTTGAACTTACATTTATATAAGATATCTAATATACCCTAAATATCAAACACAAGAATACCATGTTTCATGTTTCTTGGGTTACATTGTTCTATAAATTTGAACCATATTTTTAATTTCTTTTAAATAAAAAATTAAATATAAATTTCTCATAATATATTTCTCTATTCAATCATTCTCTAATTTATAACTCCTCATAGTATATGTTATTCATAAAACATTATGAATATTCCCCTTTCACATGTATCTAGGATTCAACATGTCTCATAAGATGCATCCCCGCTAGCAACAATAATGTTGAGCCCAAACATGGATTTTTAATTAATAAAAAAAAAAACATAGTTTTTGTTTTATATATTACTGTTTTAACAAAGTTTAGACAGACTGTTTTATATATTACTGTTTTAACAAAGTTTAGACAGAGTGAAGAGAAGGTTCAGGTCATCCAGAACCACACAGGAGGACGAGCTTTTAATTAATAAAAAAATAAACATATTTTTTGTTTTATATATTTTTTTATGCATGATATTGACACATAAATCATTAATTGGTGGTATAATTAATCCTTTTACTTACCCTCTCATAAAGTATATGTATATGTTATTCATAAAACATTATGAATATTCTCCTTGTCACATGTATCTAGGATTCAACATGCCTCATAAGATGCATCCCCGCTAGCAACAACAATATTGAGCCCGAACAACATGTACTCTTAATTAATAAAAAAATATGTATTGAACCCGAACAACATGGATTCTTAATTAATAAAAAAATAACCATATTTTTTTTTGTTTTATATAGTTTTTATGCATGAGATTCACACATAAATCATTAATTGGTGGTAGAATTGTAGTGATAGTTAGTAATGTCACCATCCTCGTCTTAGTAGTTCTAGTCATATGGTTCTAATTTTTACATTACTATGAGATATTATTTCTAACTTGTGTATGGATAATGTAATTTTTCAAAATTTTATTAAAATTGGAACTCATTTGTTCTTTTAGTATATATAAAAATTAATTGATGAAAAAAAATGGAATCTTAAGGTTGATAATAAATGGTTATTATTTGATCGTGTGGATTAAAAAAAATCATCAAAATTGGATTTTGTTGGACTATTGAGTATATGAGAATTAATTGATAGAAAAAACTTTTATAAATTTGTTTAACCTTTTTAGTATATATGAGAATTAATGGATGAAAAAAGTGGAATTTTAAAGTTGAAAATAAAATTCATAATTATTATTGAAAATAAATTTTTGGTTATTATTACTGTTTAGTATATGAAAATTAATTGATAAAAAAACTCTTCTAAACTTGTTTGACCCCTTTAGTATATATGAGAATTAATGGATGGAAAAAAGGTGGAATCGTGAAGTTGAAAATAAAATTCATAATAATTATTATTGAAAATAAATTTTTGATTATTATTTCTGAGTGTTCTATTTGTATAATTTTCATCTCTTTTTAGATTTTAGAATAGTTTATGTTTCCTGAAGGTTACCTTGTAGTAATATTTCTCAGCATAATTAGTTCTTAGAGAATTAAAAACTACATATCACTTTTAATTACCATTCCTAAAGGTTATCTTTTAGTAACAAATTTCTTCAAACACTCTAGATTAGTTTTATTTATCGCATTAATTATATAAATTATAAAAACATAAAAAGAATGGAAAGATACTTTTGAACTAATTCATAAAGCCCATCAAACGGTTTTCGGACTATTAACCCGAAGGATTATTCCATCCCAAATACGGAAGAGTCTAATTGGGCCTCTTGGGTTTAATCCCTAATGTTCAAAATTGGGAATCCAACCTCCTCAACAAATAGATTTTTGCATGATGAAGGATATTTTACACAATTATATGACCTTGTCTAACACCGGTATTTTATATACCTTAAATTTCAAATTTGTCCAAATATATATAAATTCAAACCTCTAGAATATTCGAAATATTACTTTTAAGTTTCATGGATATCCATAGATCTACATAAACTATTGCATTTTGGAGTATGTCTAAGAACGAATGAGTTTGCAACAGTTGACTTAGGTAGGGTAGGATTTCATTTCATTGAAATTACCATTTAGTTGATCCAACTTTAATGAAAATGAAGAGATCATTTTGGTCATATGATCTGTAATTTTTTGAATTTTTCTAATTTCAATTGTTATATATATAGAATGGCCATTGCCCTTTTATAGTTGTTGTTACCCTTTTTATATAAGCCTATGACCTTTCTTGGAAAATCCCATTTTCCTATTTATCATCCTCCCACCAATATCCCTTCTCACATCAATGATCTCCACTTATACCCTCCTCCTCTTTACCCCTATTGTATACCTCCCTATTGCTTCCACTTATACCCTCGTCCTCTTTACCCCTATTGAAAACCTATGTACCTCCCTATTGCTTCCATTTGTTTCAATAACTAGGTTCCTCTTCCCATTTTTATCTTAGTTGACATCCTTAAATCTCCATATATTTTCAATGTCAGTATCCCTACCAAGCATATTTTATATGCCTTTATCATCCTTAAATACAACATAACCCACCCTTGATTATTGCCTCTAGCCAATCCTCAACATGGCCCACCACCATGTTTGGAATGTGTCACTACCCATACACATGACCCACCATGTTCCACAACATTTTAACCACTACTTCCACAATAATAGGTCGTAGCTATGTTAATGATGAAACCCTCCTTTTTAGTACTACATAACCTTGATGGACCCATAGTATTGTCATTTTATGGACCTAATCAATAATAGCATGTCATTAGGTATAGTTAGTTTCCACATCATGACTAGTGTCATTTATCTTCCACATAATATCTCTAGTTGTAAACTGGTATGGAGTCCAATTTAATAGGAAATGCCATAATTAGTGCCATGCCACCACTTTTTTTGGACTCCTCTCCTTCAAGAATTTGAATTCAACCCCTTAATTTCAATAGATGCTATCTCAATCATTTGGAGGTTGATTTTAGCGGATTTTTTTTTATTCAAGCTAATTTTTTGAGCACTACACTAGAATAGTAATTTTCTACATCTCATATCATTTGTACTATGAAATGTGTTGATTTTAAGATATGAGATGGTGCAATTCTTGTTCTAAAAACCTTTCTAGGGTCATATCTTCACATAGACTCCTTTTTAAGTGATTTGTTTTTCAATTTGCATATTTTTTCAAGATCTACACATTAGCATAGTGAAATTTTAGATGAGTTCATATTTGAATATATTACATGGATAATTGTCCTTTGGCCCCATTTTTGTTTTTTATCCACTTATTTTTTGTTGTATATTATTTTGATATCTTTTAAATCGATATTATTATAGAATACACTTTTATTTCTACCATGTATGCTCTTTTTTCTTTTCAAAATATTGTTTCTCAATATCAAGATCAGTTAGAAAAACAAAACAAGTCAATCTATAGTGTATGAGACCAAAACCCTGTCCTAGTAATAAGTAAATTAAGAAGAGAGAAGGAAGCATTATCGACTTATCATAAGTAGTGTTCTCTAGTTGTTGAGTTAAAAATATAATAGAAGAAAAATATTCTTCCAATTTTGATTCATATGAATCTCATCCACAATTTGTTATTCATGGGTCATTGCCTACTACATTTAAGTAGGACACAAAAGGCATTCTCTAAATTACTTTTTGATATGAGCTACCTAGATGCTAGATCTATTAAACATGAACATGACATTGGTGTTCCTATTGCAATGTGATGTAATCAATTCTTGCAGTGTTATGATATTTTGATACTTTAGTAACATATGCAAGTCACCATAATTTAAATATATTTGCAATTATTATTTTGTAGAAACAAATTCTACTTACCATGCTCCATATTATATTGTTTTTTCTTCACAATGATATGTTTCAACATCTAAAGATTTTTTTCTACCAATAATTACATTTAATTGTGATTTGCTAAAATCACTTTATGCACTTATCATTTAACTTTAGACTCTTAACCAACCATATTTAAGCATTATCACCAGAGGAATTCTCATACTCTCTTTGTGTATCAATATCCATATCTCATGTAAATCTTCAAAAAAGAAAAAGAAGTGGAGAATGTTGGAACAACATGTTCATCTAACCATTGGATCTTTTGGAGATAGTCAATGGACAATCAAAGCTGACTTGGGAGTTGACTAGAGTGGTTAGTTAGGCAATTGACTAGTCAGTTGAGCCAAACTAGAGATAGTCCTAACACAGTCGATCTAGGCATACCTAAGGTCATCAAGGTTGACTACATCTTCTTCATTCTAAGGAAGTTANTCATATATGGAAGTTTTTTCTATTATCCATCATATGTTGAGCTATTCTCTTGTGCTTTAGTGTTGTAACAATGTCTTTAGACACAACCTCTTCTTGGAATTCATAACTCTTCCCTTCTGCAATTCCTTGATTCTCCAATATGGTATCAAATTTGTTGGTTTACCCAATCTACCATCTACAAGTCTTAATTGGGGGTTGCCACTTACACACACTAATGTTTAGTCATATCTCTATGGTAGATTGACTCAAGGTTTCGACTTGAACACTAAATTTACTATTCTTTAGTAAGTGAAGATCACCGGCGTTGCCAAGAAATTTACTCACTATTTTTCAGCATGTGAATTAGATCAACACTAACAATAAATTTGTCACATATTATTTAGTTAGTGAGAAGCTTACTTTCAGCAATAGGTAGTATGTTGATTGCCTCCTCATGCGCTAAGCTATGTGTGGGTATTCTTATTACCTAGACATGTTGTTGGTTAAGTGGGATGAAGAAAGTTGTCATTGAAGGGGAAACACATAATGTTCATTCCTTACCCTTAAATCAATCTTAAGGGTAGATATGTTAGAGTATTCATGTAGGTCTTAATAATAATAATAATACTATATACTTGGGTGTGACTGAAATTTCACAACCCCTTCTTGTATTTCTATATATAATTGGGTTATTTCCCATTGTATTAGTTATCACTTTTAGAATATTGTGTTGATTAAAATACCCACGTACAAATGCTTATCAAATACATCTATTATTTATTAAACTTATTTTTAAATATTTATTGTAGCAATAAATTAGTTTGCATATTAAAAGTTAAAAAAGCTCTCTAGCAAGAGGTTAAACTACAATCGATGGTAGTATTTGGTCTCATGTATAGGGCTAAGGCTAGATGCTACTAGAAAGCACACAACCCCACTAGAGGTAACCTTAGGGATACTACCTTTCTTGCATATACTATCTAGGAAATAGGTTAACAACCCAAGGACGAAAAGCATTTGGCAAGAGTGAAAGTTTGCCCCATTATGGACCACCAACGAGTCATTTCAAGTGGTGTATTTTTCCTTGAATAACAGTGATGAGTGAACCCACATTCATGAATAATACAAGCCATTTCAAGTGGTCTGGTTTTCCTTGAATAACAGTGATGAGTGAACCCACATTCATGAATAACTAGTAATGGTTGTCCTCACTACTAGTTGACCACTGAGTTATGATAGGTGTTTCCACCTTCCAAAAAAAAAAAAAATGACTAGTATTAACTTTGAGATTTAAAAAAACACAACTAATAGGGTCAATTATTTGAAAGCGAAAGCTCACATACCCCAAAATTGTGATCGTTAATACGAAGTTAACATATCAACAAGTTAAACTATTGGTAGTATATAATGATTTATTATGCAAGAAGGGTAAAATGTTAATAGATTCATTAAATATAGTTACTTATTAACATTAATTAAAATATTATATCATGATAATGTTTTTACATTAATCATAATAATATTAATTTTATAATGTTCATTAAAAATTGTTATTTGTAATGTTTACCATATTTGTTAAAAATGATTAAAATGATGAATTATCAATATAGATTTGTGATATTTCCACATTGTTAACATGGATTTAGAAAATAAGAAAAGAAAATGCAAATGAGAAAATGATTTTAAAAAAATAAAAGAAATAAAAATAATTCAAGAAAAAAAAGAAAATATTTAAAATTTATATATAATGATACAATAATTATTTTTTTATCACCAAGAAAATTAAGAAAAAACTTTGAATGGGGAATGGGTAGAGCATCAAACAACCAAGTGGTAGTATTGGCTCTATTTCAAGGCTCAATATATGAAAGTTATCAAAAAACTTATTTTATATGGGGATTCGACATTAATTATCAAATTGATGCTTAGAGCCTCCTCACTAAATGATGGCAAGCTTATAAGAATTATCAAGAGAATAAGAAAGGAAGCCACCAAGTTTGAAAGTGTTGCATACTTTCATATAATGCAACTTTAAAGTGTTGCATACTTTCATATAATGTAGCTTTCATATCCTAAGGGCACTCAATCAAAAGGCAAACCATCTAGTCAATAGAAACAAAAAGAGGGGATACATTCTTCTCCATACCTTAAGCATAATTCCAAAGTTATGAATTGGATTTGCTTGAGAGACAAATGGCATGCTAATCCACAAGGGTGGGTTAACTAACAATCACAATGACCAAGGAGTAATACACTAGCAATACCCTCGCACACTCAACAATTAATGTGGGACTAGACTCATCAATTGCTTTCGTTGTTGATTTGTATTGTAGGTGGGATAATGGATTTAATCTCAAGTTTGAATTTTAGGGATTTTCAATGGTTTATAGGCTTGTGGCTCCTTGTTTTGTTCGGCCCTAGTCCAAATTAGGGCTCTGAATTGGACTCTAGTTCTCTTTTGGGGAGTTTTGGGCCACCTTTGTGGGACCCCAACTCTAGTTCTCTTGGTTTTGGTTCACTTGGCTCTGGTTTGCATGGCTCGAGTTCTCTTGGCTCTGATTTGCGTGGCTCGAGTTCTATTGGCTCTGGTTTGCGGGGCTCAATTTGGCAATCTCGTGGGTCTCATTCCTTTAGCCTCGTTTTGTTGAATGTGGACCAAAACATCTTTCACCAACATAGAGAATTAGGAGGAAACTTACAATCATCGTGCTTTTAGTCAATAATAATGCTTAATATTTTACAAATTTTACTTGATATTATGATTGTCATATATTTGTATTATTATGATAACCAATAAAACTACAACAATTTTCTAATAATATATATATATATATATATATATATATATATATATATATATATATAATCAAAAAATATAGTAATCTATTTTCTAAATATAAACACAAATAACAAATACAAAATACATATATAATTATAAATTTAAATATAAAATATAAATAATCTTTTTTCTAAATATAAAGAGAAAAAATAAATATTACAACATACACAATCAATTAATTTTAATTTCATCATAAAACAACAAACAAAACAATTTTAATATTAAATATTAAATTTGTACACTATTTAAAGCACTTTAATTCTAATGTAAATAATAAATCCATAGTTATAAAATTACACAACTAAAATAAATACAATAATCAATTTTAATATTCAATATTGAAAACACAAACAACTCATTCTAACATTAAACATGGAAAACATAAACAATTAATCATTTCTAAAATCATAATTGAAAACACAAAATATTTAAATGAGAGCACAACAACCTTTGACAAATTAATTACAAAGAAGTTAAAAAACATCGAACAATTTTAAGTTTGCACTGTACGTAATATACAAATGAATATAAAATATAATTAAAAATATGTAAAACATCTTTCATTTTATAAGATTTAATTTAAAGTTGTGTTTAACTGTTTTAAATTTTGGTGTTTTGATTTGTTTAGTCAAGCAACATAAATTTAGATGAAATTGCAATTTTCTGTTATTTAAATTGTTTTTTTGAATGTATTTAGTTTGTTGAAAAAATTCTAAGACACTTGGATTATACAGATTTAGTCATTCAAATCTGCAGATCCAACACTTCCTAGCAAGATAACAAAATTAAACAGAAAAAATCCCAAAAAATAACCAAAATGTAAAACATTTAGACTACTACTTAATTTAAACATTTAATATCTGAATTCATAAAACAAGTGAATTCAAACCAATGAACATAAAATCTAAAAACCACAGATGGATTAAATTATAAACATGCTGATAACTAACACGGGTGGATTTAAATGAAAAATTCAATTTAATAAGCATGATGTAGGAGGGTTAATTAAAAAATAAATTTAATATGAATATGATTAAATTGGATTAATGAAATAAACTTTAAATTTTTTCAGACTTAAGATTGGTTAACAATAAGGCTCAAAGTCATTACAATAATATGTATTATTTTTGGTTGGTCACTGTCACTTCAAATCCAGAGTGGAGTAGGGTATGTATACCTCCCTAGATTTTAATAGTCAAATTGTTTTGTGACAGGTGATCCCTTGTCCCACCAACAAGAAGATCTCATATACCAATTTGGTGTCTGACTGTAACCTTTTATATATATATATATATATATATATATATATATATATATATATATATATATGATGAGCTAGACATGTCATTAAGGAAGAAGAATAATCATTCCTCAACTAATCCAATTAAATCCAATTAACAACTAAAACCATATATATATAAACCACTAATCATTCTTCAACTAATCCAACTAAATCCAATTAACAACTAAAACCATATATATATAAACCACTCCAGCTAACCCAAGAGACAGCTAAAACCATATATGTATACTTAGAATTATAAATTGAAGTAAGGTTTGAACAGCTACAACAACTACTAGAACAGAGCACAGCCCACATCCCTAACTGTACAAGAGAACATGAAGCCCAGAGCTTCTAATGATATATGAGTGAAGGAGTAATGATATATCAGTAAAGGAAAAGAGGATAAGGAGGAATTGGGTAGCACTGTGAGTATTCTAATGTATGGTCTGCCAAGGAATTCTAAGCGCAGTTGGCAGTGTGCAGATCGGGACCAGTCGTTTCTGTTGTTTCAGTTGGGTCATGGATTCGACTCCAAACTCATTGATTCGGTTCCGGGAAAGGTTTGTTTAGTCACATGATCGGCCACTCTAAACCCATCAATAGTGGTGACGCCCATCTTCAAGAATCACACAACTGAGATTGAGATTGATCACCCAAGTGGATATTCAAGTAGGTTCGATAAGTGGAGGAAGAAAAAAGGGAAAAGTGGTATGCAATATAAGTTAATGAGGAAGAAGGCATGGCAATGTGCCTTGTAATGCTTGCAGGTGGAGTAAACACCACTCAAAACCCACAATTCCAAGTGGGGGGCCGAGGATCCTGGATCAGGTGACCTCAAGCTTTACAACAATGGTACCCAGCTTCCGAAATGCATCAAAAAAAACCTGAATCTAAAAAAATTGATGGAGATGCTAATGAGAGGAAGAGAGCCAGTGGTCTCTGCATACCTGGAGATGTAGATTAGAGCAGGGTTTGAACAGTAGCCACAACAAATAGAACAGAGCTCAAATGGCGGTTCCTATCTTCATCACGCTAAAGAATTTTCAATACAGAAAGAAAGTAGGTAATAAAGGGATTGCTTCTCATATAGCTGAGATCAGAGGAAATAATGATGGCATATACCTGAGGCCAGGAACACTGGAGTTCCCTTGAAGTTGTTTTCTCCATGGGATGATCCAAATCCCGTTGCATCCTCCTCTATTATAACTTATTGCTTCTCATATAGCTGAGATCAGAGGAAATAATGATGGCATATACCTGAGGCCAGGAACACTGGAGTTCCCTTGAAGTTGTTTTCTCCATGGGATGATCCAAATCCCGTTGCATCCTCCTCTATTATAACTTAGTATCTCAACCAGTAAAGAAGTTATTAAAGTGAAAATCAGTTACATAATTCAGAAGTTTTATTTTTATCTATAATTTAGATTAAAAAAATTAAATTTAAAATCAATTATATAATTGAGAAGTTTTATTTTTATCTATAATTTAAATATAAAATCTGCTTTTTATTTTATTCTTTAACAATACAACGAAAAATTTTAATATAAAATTTGCCCTTTACTTTACCCTTAAACAACACACGGAAAATTTACTAAAGTATGTACTATGTATCTACTTTTCTCTTCAATGCAAAATTATATATATATATATATATATATTTATATTTATATTGATATTGGGTTGACTATGAAGTATCGAAAATTTACTAAAGTATGTATCTACTTTTCTCTTCAATGCAAAATTATATATATATGGATATATTTATATTTATATTGGGTTGAATTATGAAGTACCAAAGATCTCTAATCAAGGGCGACTCCTTGAACATGAGAGAGATTAGTTATATGTATGCCAATGATGCTGCCTTCTTCTATGATGCCTTCGTCTTCTAAAATGTGACTTTACAGATTACAAGAACGATCTGTCATGCTTTTCAGATATGTAATGATGCCTTCGTCTTCTAGAATGT
>ML784454.1:320109-343034 GCA_009831015.1 Picea engelmannii | reverse complement strand
AATTAGACCAGGGAACCATCCTTATAACCTTGTGGAAACATTCAAATCTACTAATCTTTACACAGAACCCTCACGACTTGGTCTAAGGGTGTACATTGAGGGTAGAGGTGAATAAAACATTACACCAATGTATATTAAGTGGCATCATTGACTATATTAAAGTTTTTATTTGGTGAACCTTTAATTTGTTCATTACATTCATTCCTTGACAGTTGGTCGCCATCTTTTGAGGAAAAGGACATGTTAGCATTTTTATTTGACTGTAGTGTGTACGAGTCTAATCCAACCATCTATCAACCAATGCCATGACTCCACACTTGAATTATCACATGGTTGGTTGTAAGGAATTTTGTTTCTCGAGGGTACGTACAAGTTTTGTTGGGCCCGAGGTCTGTCTCCCTTGAACCAGATAGATTTGCATCCATTTCCCTTATTCACTCTATTTCTTGTTCCTACGGGAGCTTTTCTCTGGCCAACAACGAGTTTTGATATCGTTGTTCTAACACAGAAAAATCTATGGATTAAAATTTTTTGTGGAAAACTTTGTGGCGCTGAATATATTATCGCTTTTGTGCTTAGACTACTTTACAAGTAAACCCCAAAACCACCGAAAATGGATAAATGGATTTTAGTCTTGTTGTAAGGAAATAGGTAGTTTTAGATAGCATAAGTTATGGTTAATCGCCATTATTTTCTTATTTCTTGGTACTGTAAAAATATTTGTGTAAACTACAAAATCATGTTTCCTCGTTTTCCAGGAGGCAAAAAAATGATGATCAGATGTGGTATTTATCCTTTATATTTACAAGTTTCTCCTTTTCCTTTTTGGTAGAGCTAGGTCATCGTCCTGAATTCTCTTGGAAAGAGGGTTTTAAAACTTACATCTCATATCTTAATTTTAGATATATTTATATGATTAGATAATGACTCTGAGCAATATTCTCCAAATATTCGGGACACAGTGCCCAAGTTTTTCTCAGAGATTAAACTTAATTCTTTTATGATAGTATTTAGTACAGATATTTTGCAACCGGGCGTTCGCCCTTACCTTTTTAGTTATGAATCGAATGCTCTTCCAATAGACTTGTCTCTATAATGTACATTTTCGTATTTTTTCTGTAGTTGGGTTTATGATTGGCACCCATCCCCTAATCTCGACTTTACAATGAATACTCAGGCACTTTTCGCAACAATCAACTCTACCACTTGCAAAAGTTGTTTACTTGTTAAATATATGTTAACTAGGTAATCTTTGTGGGTTATAAGTTCAGGGTTCTATTTGAAGGAAATGAACCATTATTTGGAGAATTTTCCTTTTTTTTTTAATCGTTTCTTGTTTGTCTTGTACACTTTATTTTCTCTGTGTAAGATTATGTTATAACAAGGTCATGTTCAACTCCAAGGTAGTTGTTCTTGGATTTTCAAGAATTAACAAGAAGTATTATGATAATTGCATCGAAGATATGAAACTCGATTATTTACGTCTTATATTATATAATATTTTGAATTCTCTTTGCTTGCCTATGAAACTAATGATGGGTCTCTCATATAAGATCAAGTCTTGCATCCATCAGAAAATTCAATAATTTGACAGAAAGAAAAAGTAGTCAGACAAAGATACATATCTATAACAATTATGCTGAAAAACAAATGGAGCAACCATGTTCCACCCAACCGTAGATACAAAACAACCACAATTACTTGTCCTGATCACCCCCTAGCCTGACCATGACTCCATAAGGGAAAACTGAGCATCACTCCTCAGCCACAGTCTCTCTGAACAGTTCAGACATCATTGTCCTAATAACAACAAACAATCATTTTCCCCGACATACTAAGCAACATCTTGCCTCCCACATATGGTGTATATATCATTTTTCCATTGTTTAGGACTTTCCATTCCTTTCCCTCCTTGGGAAATTTGCGGCTTTACAAATCCCTGATTTTTAGGGGCTACCAGTGACAGAACTCAACTTCTAACACTTGTAAAAATCAGCTCTGATGTAAGGTAGCTAGAGAGGTAGTGGGGGGGCCCAGAGGGCCCATAGTGATAATAGTAGAGGTCATTCAATGTAAGGTGGACTAGGTCCACTATATTATTAAATAAGCCCCACTATGGTAGTTAGATATAATAAATGGGTAATTAGATATAATAAATGTAAGAGGACTTCTTAGAAGCTTCTACTTCTAGAAGATTCCTCCTCTAGAATGTTCTTAGGTGATGGTAGCACTATATAGATGGGTTCAAGCAATGTAATGAGATATGAAGAGAAATATTGTATTGGAGCGGTAGCTCAATAGGAGGATGCCCCCTCGAAGAGGCAAGTGAACAGGAGATGATCCCTTCCATAATATGATCCATTGTATGGTGTTGCCCTACTTCAAGGGTTTGATAGTAATAAAAGAGATTTTACATATTGTTCTTCTATATCTATTGTGATGCTTTTGTATTCAGTCTTTGGTTCTTAACAAGTGGTATCAGAGCACTTTCCTTGGCAGACATTATGGGCAAATATTTTTTATTTTTGCAGATTTTTTTTTCGAAGAAAAAAAGAGGGCCGCGACATTCTAAAAATTTTCAGTTTATTTTTTTGAAAAATTTGTAGAAACAGGTTGTAGATCTAAGTTCATTTCAGAAAAACACCCAAGTTAAAAAAAAAAAAATCGTCCGAAATGGAGTCTGGGAAGTCAAGATATTAAAGTTTTAAAATCTACAATTTTTTAGGGTTTTTTCCGCGGACAGCGGCGCGATTTATTTATTTATTTATGTAGCATCTTGAGGCCGAATTTGCCCAAATAAATTACAGGTCTGAGTTCCTCTCACAATTTCACCCAATTTTAAAAAAAAAATCAGCCGAAACGGAGTCCGGAAAGTGAAGTTATGAGCATTTTAAATTCAACAGTTTTTCAGGGGTTTTCCGGAAAATGCCGCGATTTTCTGCAGTAACTTATTGTTCTATTTTTTGGGTTTTTTCATGACGGATGTGGGACCAAAGATTTCATAGGGTGCTCAGATGACTATTTCCTCTCAAACCCTCAAGGGAATTCTTGAAGCATTCAAATCCAAATTGTATGACACATTGGATGTTAGATTGCATGACCTTGCAAATGGCCTCAATGATAGTTTTCATAGTATTCGAGATTCATTGGATAACATGCAACATATATTTCTTATGGTGGACATCAGGGATGAATATAATCAAGAAATATATGCTTCGTATGATTTTGAGGCCGATTGTGATGATTGGTATATGGATAGTTGTCATTTCTGGGATGACAACCACTTTCATATTTTATTTGATGACTCTAATCCACCTTCTGTAGACAACATCAATGTGACAAATCGAGAGCCAATGATTATTACCAGTGTCCATCCTGCATATTCTACAGTGGTATTATTCCTTCCAGATTCTGCTACGACCCTTTTCCACTATGTGGATGGATATTCTTATTTGGATCCACATGATAGGTGTCAGTCTTTGGACTATCATTTTGAGTTGGTTATTGGGTTCCAAAATATTCCACGGGGAGTTCACATGAGCACTTGGACATGGGACCCGAGCTTACAATGGTGGTTGGACTACTTCAGCATGGTGGCTTTCCTTTCTACATGGGACCTTGGTTCTCCAGTCTTCTTCAACATTATATTCCACAATTATCCATGGGACCTTGGTATATGGTTGTACATCAAGCATTGAGGACAACACTTTCATAAGGGGGATGGAATGTAAGGTAGCTAGAGAGGTAGTAGGGGGGGCCCAGAGGGCCCATAGTGATAATAGTGGAGGTCATTCAATGTAAGGTGGACTAGGTCCACTATATTATTAAATAAGGCCCACTATGGTAGTTAGATATAATAAATGGGTAATTAGATATAATAAATGTAAGAGGACTTCTTAGAAGCTTCTACTTCTAGAAGATTCCTCCTCTAGAATGCTCTTAGGTGATGGTAGCACTATATAAAGGGGTTCAAGCAATGTAATGAGATATGAAGAGAATTATTGTATTGGAGCGGTAGCTCAATAGGAGGATGCCCCCTCGAAGAGGCAAGTGAACAGGAGATGATCCCTTCCATAATATGATCCATTGTATGGTGTTGCCCTACCTCAAGGGTTTGATAGTAATAAAAGAGATTTTGCATATTGTTCTTCTATATCTATTGTGATGCTTTTGTATTTAGTCTTTGGTTCTTAACATCTGAGTTAACTCAAACATGTTCTCCACTCATGGAGTCATAGTCAGTTATTTTTAACCTAGTTTTTACATCTATTTTCCATCATTTAATTTATTAAAATATCTGTCTCATACATGTGTCCATCAAAAGAGGGCAGTTGGCAAGTCAAAATTTTATCCAACAGTCACAAAAATAATAATTACATACTTCCGCAAATTAAAATTCAAATTTCCATAAATGGAAATTTATTTTTAGAACAACAACTTTAAAATAAATCGTTTTGAGTATTTGAGGATGTCACAATCCATCTAGCTGGAAATCATCTCCAACACTACTAGTTGGCACACCAACCTAGGAAACACCTTCAACATTATTGGTAGTCTCCATGGAAATCCAATAATGATACACAGTTACTACAATGCCATCCAATATATCACAACAGTGTCGATCTATAGTAGTATATAACTACTATCTAGTGGTACACAACCACTCATAGTAGCGCACAACTATTATATAGTGACATACAATCACTAGCAATGGAACACATTCACCACAATAGTACATAGCTATTTTCTAGAGACACAAAGTCTCCACTGCAATCAACTAATAGCTACACAAGCTATCACCATGTGGTACAACAGTCCCCGGATATCAAATCATATCATCGTCTGCATAATCTCTCGAGGCCATACTCCATTTGAGTAATCAAGCATGATGTTGAATAAGTCATGTGCTGGACTTGGCGCACTCAACAAAGTGTTTCACATAGGTCACTCACTCAACAGAGTGATACATGGACCATTCTTCCAATTTGGACATACGTCCTAGAAGAATGATTGTCCCAACAGATGTTGAATCTCTCCACAATGGCTACAAGAACCATCCTCTCCATTGTATCATCTCTAATATGTACTAGCATGATGTGAATGCATCATATTTAAGTTGTACTGGCATGATGTGGAGTATTGTCTACATCATATCTAAGCCATACTAGCATGATGTGAATGCATCATATATAAGTTGTACTGGCATGATGTGCATCATCTCTAAGTCGCACTAGCATGGTGTCAATGCACCATCTCTAAGTTGTACTAGCATGATGTGAGTCATCTGCATAATCTCTAAGTTGTACTATAATGATGCCATTGCATCATATCTAAGTTGTACTAGCATGATGTGACTCAAACTTATGCATCATTTTTAAGTTGTACTAGCATGATGCTAATGCATCATATCTAAGTTGTACTAGAGTGATGTGTCTCAGGAAATATGTATCATATCTAAGTTGTACTAGCATGATGTTGAAGCATCATATGATACAGATCAACAATCTATCAACCTAGACCATTCTCTACAGGGAGAATGTTTTTCCATCAACACATTGACTATCCATGATGCCATATATCAACACTCCCTCCCAACCGAGGAAGTCATCTCCTCCCTTTCAACCAAGGGAGCAATATCCACGATTCCCAACTTGTCCCTCAAGTATGCAAACTTTATCTTGGACAGAGGCCTCATCAAAATACCAGTTGTCTGCTCATCGGTGGAGATGTACTAGAGAATCACTTCTCCCTTTTGGACTTTATCACAGAAAAAATAATACTTGATCTCAATGTGTTTCGACCTGTCATGGAACACGGGGTTCTATGAAAGCTTCACACAATTCTAATTATCACAATGTATCACAGTTGATTCCAACATTTGATCAAATAGTCCAGAAACCAACTTACAGAGCCACACTGCTTCCGTACAAGCATCACAAGATACAACATACTCAACTTCTGCAGTGTTGAGTGCAACAAACTTTTGTTTCCTTCTAGCCCATGATATCATAGCAGATCCCAAACTGAAACACATATCAGAAGTGCTCTTTCTGTCATCTGCACTCGCCCATTTTGAATTAGTAAATCGATGCAGTTGTACATCATTGTTTGAGGCATATCTCAAACCATAATTTAGCATCCCATGAAGATATCTCAAAATGTGCTTTGCAACTATCCAATGCTCATGTCTAGGTTCCACCTGGAACTGGCTCAACGTGTTTACAACAAAGCAAATGTTCGGTCGGTTATTCACCAAATACATCAATGAGCCAATCAACTGTCGGTACAAGGACGAGTCTACTGGATCAGAATCAGAGTCTCTCAACTTCCTCATATTTGTCACCATGGGAGTTGCCATGGATTTGCAATCCATCATCCCAAACTTATGAAGGATCTTTACAACATACTTCCCTTGTCCTAGGAATATTTCACCATGCTTCTGCCATACTTCTAGTCCCAAATAATAATGCATGAGACCAAGATCCTTCATATCAAATTCATAGGCTAGCTCCTTCTTACACTGAATAATGAGAGGCTCTGCACATGTCATAAACAAATCATCAAATTATAGTAGTAGGATCACAGGTGCATCATTCACAACCTTGTAAGAAGGTTTGGATCAACATAGCTCTTGGAAAATCCAAGTCTCGTCAAGTAACTGTCAAATCATGCATACCAAGCTCTTGGAGCTTGCTTGAGTCCATACAAGGCCTTCTTTAATCTACATACATGGGTTTCTCTCGGGTGTACCTCAAAACCTTGAGGATGATCTATGTATACTTCTTCCTCAATTACTCCATTGAGAAAGGTGGTCTTTACATCCATCTGATGTAAACTCCAACCCATGGATGTTGCAAGAGATATGATGGCTCTAATAGAGGTATATCTGGAAATTGGAGCAAACGTCTCATCATAGTCTTCTCCCTCATGATGGGAGAACCCTCTAGCCATGAATATTGCCTTGTATTTATCGATACTCCCATCTATTGCATGCTTTATCTTGTAAACCCATTTTGAAGTGACTACAGACTTTCTTTCAGGTCTAGGTACGATTTCCCATACATCATGATGGATTGGTATTCTTCCATCATAGCTTCCTTCAATTCTTTCTTCTTGACTAATAACCAAATATCCTCAAGTGTTCAACACTTGGCTTCTTTATGGAGAAAGCTTCTTCTGGAGTCATGTTATTCAATATATGATGAGGATTTCTATCCTAAACATATATGGCTATCATAACTTCTTCTCCCCATAAAAACATGGATAGATTATGGTCATTCATCATTGCCTTGATATATTCTTCAATGGATCAATTATTTCTTTCTGCTACACCATTTTGGTGAGGATTGTAGGGAGTAGTGAGCTCCCTCCTAATCCTGACCTCTCTGTAGAATGTCTTGAAATCATCTGAATGTCTCTTGCTTAGTGAGGAGGCTGACATTGTTCCACACACATATGAGTGAACAATGTCCAAAATTTCTTTTTGCTTTACACGCTTCCTTTAGAATTGGTACTTGGTGAGATCACTTACCTCACCACTTGATGGAGTCATCTACTCCATGTTTTGTAATTGTCACTCTAGCTCCTTCTTAGAGCTATTGCCTATGACCTTCTCGGATCAAGAACAACAAGAGCAAACATATTTCCAATAGCATTTTCATAAGAAAATATCTATGGTAACAATGATGGTAGTCATCATAGAATTACCAAGGTGCCCTGCCCGAGAGAAAAACAAGGAATATCTCCTAGAGGAGATGTTAGTTCATCAAACAAGTGCAATAAGCATCTATATCAATGCAACCAAGTATACCTAGCAATAATATTTAACCTTTCAAATATTGTTATTACTACTATAGCAACTATCAAACTTGATCTGTGCAAATTAAAACTTAACAATTTGATCAACCAAACCTGGAACCTGAAGCCTCAACTACTTGTTCCTATAAATGTATTGAATCCAAGATCATTACTTAGACAAAGTCTCTTGTACATTCCCTGCAAAACACATGAAAACCTTTCTTAACTTAAAATCTTTTTTTTAACACCCCATTGAAGGCTTATGACTTGTCATGTCCTTTGTAAGCTTATTATTGTTTAAATTTGATTCCTTTTCATAATTCTTAATTTTCATAATTCTTAACATTTTAAATGTCCATTTAACCTAAAACCTTTCTTTTAACGCCCATTAAGAAGCTTATGACTTGTCATGTTCTTTCTTAACTTGTTATTGGTTAAATTTGATTCCTTTTCATAACTCTTAACATTTCACGTTCATTATAGGGAAAAATAAGAAGTACAAAGGAAATAATCAAAATAATGTAGGCAATGTTAAAGGTATTTATGTTTTTATATTTCTCTTTAAAATTTGAATTGTTAATTTTTTTCTTACACTATCAATTAAGCATAAACATGAGTCTTTACAATGGAATTTGAACGAAAGAAGTATAATTGATAATTTATTGAAGGTTTAGGATTTTTGGTTCCAATATCTATGAAGACACTGAGAGAGTAGTGGCTCTTTATAAATATTATAAAAAAATTCTCAAAGTGAGTGTATTACTTAAAAAAAATCTTAATAATTTATGTTGCATGTATATAATTTTTTTTTGGTAATCTAACTACTTTTTATATTAATATGTTACAATAAGAGTTTAGTCACTCTTGCACATGGCTTGCAAAACAAAAAATATATCGTTTCCCTGATAAAGTTTATTTGAGCATAAAACATAATAGTCATAACCATAAGATTGTGTTTTACTATGCTATTGATAGTTAATATATATATATATATATATATATATATATATATATAACAAAAAACCATAGGATTAAAAAAAACAAAAACATAGTAGACTATTTTGGGTGTTATATTCTTGAGCTGCGCTTAGGTGTTGGTTCTGTTGCTTGTCCGTGTCTTCATCTAACCATATTGGATGGGACATAGTTCCTTCAAAATGAATATTATTAATATTCCCTTCCTCCATGCCATCTTAAACTTCAAAGGGGCTATACACAATAAATTCCAAGTTGAAAACTTCTTTACACAGGATATCTATTTTTGCTTCCATAATATGTAGTCTATGTTTGACATCTTGCTACTAGCTCCCTTCTTCCTTAATGATTAAAGTTATAAAATCTTTACTTAACCAATATATCTCTATTTCTCTATAAATTTTGGTATTACAAATCCTAAAATATCCTAATTCTGAAAGCCATCTGGCTATTTCAAATTCTATTTAGTTTCTAGATATTTGTTGGCATTTGTGGTTAATAGTTTCTTGTGTATGCACTAATTTTTCTTTTTCAATGACCAAGAACCAATTTTGATAGATATTTTCATCCATAAGGGCATTAGTTTGGGTTCTTGTTTTCCACTTGAGGGCTGGGGTATGCTTTGTTTGAGGCTTCAAAGGTATTTTTTCAATGGCCAACTTTTTGGCCTTGCATTCATATTTCAAGGTGTTTCAACTAGAAGTCTTGACTAAGGAATGGAAAGTAGAAGGGGAGATAGGAATCCACACATATTGTGGAGGCAAAAGTAGAGGGGATTTAGGAAGAATCCCACTCCACTAGTTGGTTTTAGACCAGAGTGAGGTAGAGTGTGAACATAGGGGTACCATGTGTTAGCAAGAGAGTTGGTAATTGTCATTCCAAGTTGAGATAACTTATGAATCTCATAGGGAGAGGTGGAGTGAGACTAGGGTGGGAGTGAAGATGGAATTGTCAAGGTGATAAGCAATGTAATCCTTAGGATCTAGAGCCATGTCAAGTAAGAAAACCTTTGGAAAACAAACCTAGAAATCCACACTAGATTGCAAAGACAGACTAACCATTCAAATCCAGAATCGTTGAACAAGTGACGTTCAAAGTAACTAGAAACATACAAAACTACATGGGGATATCAGACTACTAACCAACTAGAGGTACACCCAATTGCCGAAGTTTTTTCTTGAACTGTATTCCTTACTTTTGGGTCACGTCTGGTTCTTCTTGCAAGCCCATATTGCTTCCATGAAAAATGTTAACCAAGTTATAAGAGCATCCATGCCAATTCTTGCCATGATTTTTACCTGTTGCATCACCTTGATTTCATTGTTTTGCATGCAATTCTTCATATTTTTCCTTCCACCTCTTGAATTCATCCCTTCCATAGCCCTCTTTCTTGCCATCATTGTGGTTGTACTATATCATGTCTAGATGTTTCCTCACTTGTGGGAGATGTCCAGAGACCACCTCTCATAATGAAAACTACTCATCATGCACAAGCATGTATGCAATTGTAACATACATGTAGCAGAGACCACCTCTCATATGGGTGATGTAGCATGTATGCAATTGTTTGAGTATGTTATTTGGTATTGCTTTGTAGCTAAAATAACTGAAAATAAATTGGTTATATTTGATTTGAATGGTTTTTTCTATCAAAGCTTTGATGATGCAATGGAAAATAACATAATGAGAAAATGGGAAAGGATGCAAATTAAACAATAGAGAAAAAAACAATTTGGTTTCATCCACAAGCAAATTGAGTTTTTGAAATGTGTTCGCAAAAATAATATGTTGACATTGCAAATTGGACAACAACTCTCAAGCAAAATATAACAAGATTTATGAGAAAGTTGGTTTCATAATTATTAGAGGATCACTTCAAATTGCAAATAACATAGGGGACAAATGGAAATTTACAGTTCAAATTAAGCATTAAATAAAGTGTGGAAAACATAATCTCAATATGATGTAGCTAACACTATTATATTAAATGATTCACTTGAGATTTTGACAAAAAATTCTAAAAAAAATGTGATTCTTGCTACATCATTCGAAGCAAAGAACTGATAAATTGTTGATAACCAATCTATGAAGAACTGATTGGATAAATTATGTGTAAGGCATTTTGAAGGATCTTCCACAACATTTAGTAGTACCTCAATATGACTTTAATCATTATGTGTGAGAAATTCATGTGTATAGACAAAATTATCAAGTTTATAATATAAATCCTTTGTCATTATAATATATATTTGATGTATTATTTCTATATTTTGTAACCTTGGTCAATTTAAATTCACTTCTACTTCATAAATCAATGCTTTAGTGTGTCGTTACTAGAACTTTATTTTGTTTATTGTACTGTCGGAGGTAGTATATAGCAATGAGTTAGCATTGACTTTCCTATTAGTTTTATGTTGACTTAAAAATGTGTATAAATTTTAATGTTGAACATAACAAATAAAATAAAAAACATTTTTCAACATAACAAAATTAGTATTTTTATGACTCTTGAAAGGTCAATAAATTTATAGTGTTATTACAGCCTTCACTTCATTAGAGATTTGAAATTAATTTTGACATTAATTATTTGGTCTGGTTGATATCCACCAATCTGCCATGAGATGAAGGCATTCTGACATTGGCAGTAAGCCACACCACTCGGGTCCCTAGTACACTTTCCTTTAAGGTTGGGTAGGCCCACTCTACGTTCATTTAAAGCTTGGAATGGATGTGGGAAAACAAAACGATAATTAATAGTAAATACAGGTAAAGAGAATTTGAATTTGGTGTAATTGGTTGTTTTGTTTAAAGTAGTCCGGGGAAAAGTTGATGGACAGTCGCAGAGAGATCCAGATTGAGAGATGGACAACAGTTGCAGCATTCCAACTCTGTCAAGCAAATGCTTAAAGTCTTATGTTTCCATATGGAATTCTGCTTGAATCAGTAAGTTTGAATTCATTATTCTTTATGATTGTCTCAGCTTACAGAATTACGTTTTCCATTAATGCAGTTTAATGGCGGATTGGTTAGGAACAAAGGAGAAGGAGGAGATGGCAATAATTGACGAAATGGGTATCAGATCCCCCTGTTACAGACTACAAGAGGCTTCTTTCCAATTCTCACCAGCTTTATCTGTGGACAGTACCCCATGATTCCCAGCCGAATACGCTTATTGTGAATTCATTATTCTTTATGATTGTCTCAGCTTACAGAATTACGTTTTCCATTAATGCAGTTTAATGGCGGATTGGTTAGGAACAAAGGAGAAGGAGGAGATGGCAATAATTGACGAAATGGGTATCAGATCCCCCTGTTACAGACTACAAGAGGCTTCTTTCCAATTCTCACCAGCTTTATCTGTGGACAGTACCCCATGATTCCCAGCCGAATACGCTTATTGTGAAGGGACTCTTGAAGACCGGTGTCAAGAATCTGTATAACATTTTCTATATAACATTTTTTGTTAATGTGTATTATTATAATAACCATGCTCAATGGGTGTGTGTGCAGGTCAAGTTATAAAGGGATGGGAACAGGGCATTGCGAGTATGAAGAAGGGCGAGAAGGCCATATTTAGAATACCTCCAAAGTTAGGGTATGGAAAATCAGGGTCTCCTCCCATCATTCCCCCAAATGCCACACTTCAATTTGAAGTGGAAATGCTCTCCTGGACAACTGTTAGAGATGTCTGCAAAGATGGAGGCCTTCTAAAGAAAACTGTGAGGGATGGAGAGAGATGGGCATACCCTAAAGACGTCGATGAAGTTCTAGGTATCTATTGTTATTTCAGGACATGGACATGGACATGAATTTATTCATTATTTACATGGCTGACTTTGGATAATATGGCTTAGTAAAGAAAACGGTTGGTTTTGTGTTATATAAACTTTGCTGCAGTGAGATATGAAGCAAGGTTGGAAGATGGAACTGTGGTCTCCGGATCATCCGAAGGGGTCGAATTCTATGTTAAAAAATGAACTCTAATTCGAAGTCAACCTCCATATATCTCCTTAGAAATTTTTAGCTATTGAACTGTTATAGTTGTTTTGGTAACATAAGCAGCCATTACGCCAGCAGAATACTAAGAATTTGCATTGAGTTGATTGAATTTCATTTCCTTATCTGCTGAATATCTCTCTCTATTGGGTTAATTATTAAGGCCGTGTGTGTTGGTAGTGACCACTTTACATGATATTTGTGTTCGGCCCTTAGCGCAGCTGTGAAAACAATGAGGAAGGGTGAAAAGGCAACACTGATGGTGAAGTCTCAATGTAAGTTATAGTTCATAAGGATTTGTATATCTTCTGGTTTTGAAACATAAAATGTTATTTCTCCTGGCAAAATATCCCAGTACATATTCTCTAGATTGTCGTTAATGGTAGCAGAAAATCCCTTACCTTGTCTATTCTTACTGAATTAAAAACTTTAATTTGAAATTAGCGCCCTTGTCTTTACTTACTTCGTAGGGGCTCGTATATTTATTATTGTTAATTATAAAATAAATTCCCTACTTTGAAAACTATTGTATGTTCAAATATCCATGTAAAAGAGAAAGGGTTTATCTACCACTAGTGTATATCCACTTTAACTCGGGATCTATTAAGCATTGAGAGGAATCAAAAAGAAATTTATTAAGCATCGAGAGGAATCAAAAAGAAATTGAGATGCAAATCGTTTGGTGCTTAATATCAGTACATATGTTACACATCTCATCCATGCTGAGTTTTTATTTTAAATATTTTAGCATTATATTGGGCTAACTTATCCCATGTATCATGTCAGTGCTAAAGGCATGGGCATTGCACATCTCCTTCAGACTGGGCTGTAGAATGCACCTTGCTTCTCTCAGTGCAATGATTTTGGTCACATGTGACTTCTACTATAAAACAATAACATTGGTAATAGAAAATGCCCGATCTTGCCAACCCTTATGCAAATTAGTATCAACCCTTATGCAAATTAGTATTTTGTGTAAAAGAAATCTACTTAATCAAGGGTCTTGAAGAAACATTTTTTACCTTTGTGAAGCAATGCCATAATTTTAGGTATGACAGAATATTCAGTCATCTCAATTATAGCAAAAACCAGTCGTTTGTATAAGGGATGTAGAATTTTATCATCATTTCATATTGTAAATAATTAAATTGCAGAAAATGCCATGCCATGTTAATTAAAAAATTTCAAACACAATCGGTTATTTCGTAAACGACATAGGACAACTTTGACATAATTATCAACTATAGTGGAAATAATAGCTTAAGTTATAAGACCCAAAGCCAATTGTGAGTTGTGATGACAGAAATAACTGTTCCTTAGCACTTGCAAAATGAGTCTTATTTCTTTTGAAAAGAAACTGAAACCTTATTCCATTTATAGTTTTTCTACAGTCCCTTAGCACTTTGCAACATGAGTTTTATTTCTTTTGAAAAGGCACTGAAACCTTATTCCATGTATAATATTTCTCATAAGTTCCTATTCAAGGGATGAAATGTTGTTTCTTAAGAAGTTTGTCTCCTAATGTTTTTAAACTTCAATATTCAAAAGCACTTGACATTTATAACTCCACAGTATAATCAATCAGAGTTGCTTGACATGGTAGAGTGACAACATTTAGTATAGTATAATAATTCATTTAGCACCCTCCTCTTTGAAATTCTGAGGTTTTGTGGTTGTCTAGATGCTTTTGGAGAGAGAGGGTTTAAAGTAGTTGAAAATAAAGTTACTGTACCACCCAATTCAACTCTGACTGTGGATCTTGAGCTGGCTTCCTGAAAAAATGTTGTTGACATTACTGATGATAAGAAAGTGCTGAAGAAAATACTAAAGGAAGGGGAAGGCTATGAAAGGCCGAATGAAGGGATGCTCCTGAAAGGTATCCAACAGTAGTGTGGTTTCTAGTTTTTGGTTTGTTGTTGTGTGGAAGACCAATTTTTGATTGATAGATTGGTTATTTACATCATGGAAGGGTTTTGAATCTTTGATCGATCAACACCATTTTTGTTTGTTGTATAAGAATTGATTTTTTATCTTCTTAAGAGATCTATGGGGATTGGTTCTCTGAACCGTTTTCTGAATATGGCAGTAAAGTACACATGGAAACTAGAGAATGGCACTGTGTTTGAGAGGAAAGGATCCAACGAAGAGCCATTTGAGTTCATAGCTTCTGAAGGTATTGGTAATTATTACAAGGTTTGGACAAACCAATGCTAAACACTAATAATAATTGCAGCTTATGTTAAAATGAAAACAATTTGCAGCACCCTCCTAAGTTGCACTATTTGAAAGCGATGGTGTATTTTGGGTAGTATTTCAACTTAAGATATATAAAAAATCTATTGTTTCAAACTTTCAATTTAATGGCTTTCCAATTTGCTTTGGCAGAACAAGTCATCGATGGATTAAATAGGGCAATTATGACAATGAAGAAAGGTGAAATTGCAATGGTGACTATATTGCATGAACATGGGTATAAAGACACCAAAACTCAGAGGGACCTAACAGTTGTTCCACCAAATTCAACCCTTATTTATGAAATTGAGATGATTTCATTCATCAAGGTCTAGCTACTTATCCCAGTATCATGAAGCTTCTTTCATCTTGAAGGTTTTGAATTTTCTCTCATATATCTCATTGGGTTCATAAATAGGAAAAGGAGTCACGGGACATGGACACGGCTGAGAAGATAGAGGCTGCTGGAAAGAAGAAGGAAGATGGAAATGCATTATTCAAAGCTGGTAAATATTTAAGGGCCTCAAAAAAATATGACAAGGCAAGTTGTTGGCCAACACTTATAGATAGATATATGAAGTAAATCTCATAGAAACTAGGGTATATTTTGATCTTTTGTTTAGAGATCCATAAAGGAAGTCCATAGAAGGTAGGTTATATGGTGGAGTTTTGTTTGTAGATTATTAATAAGCTATATAATTAGTAAAGCAAAGGTATATTTCAGTGTAAGGACTTTTAGAAGTTTTTATAATACATTCTGATTGTCTGGAGAACATCATGTATTCTCCTTTTATGCAGGCTGAAAGTATATTGAATATGATAATGCTTTCAGTGAGGATGAGAAAATCCAAACAAAGGCATTAAAATTCACATGCAATCTAAACAAGGCAGCCTGTAAACTTAAATTAAAGGAATACAGAGAAGCTGCTAAGTTGCCCTCAAAGGTAAATGGTCATGAGTTGATTCATTCCTCCCATTTGGTATAAACAAATTTGCTTTACCATTGTTTATGTTGATATACTATTTGCAGGTGTTAGAGGTTGACTCTAAAAATGTGAAAGCCTTATATAGAAGAGCACACGCATATATTGAGACATCAGATCTAGATCAAGCAGAGTCCGACATAAAAAAGGCACTTGAAATTGATTCAAACAACAGGTGTGCAAAATCATTAGCGTCTTTCCAGTCATGCATTGAAATTTTCATTTCATACCCTTCTGGGATTACCATACCAGGTTTTCAGAGTTTTTTTGTTCCCTAAAAGGTGTTGGATTGGAAGGTTTGTTTAGAAAATCTCCAATCTATGGTTGGGGAAGCAACACATTTATGTAGGATAGGTCTTCAATCTATCCTTTCATGTCACTAGTTATTGTCTTTTGTGTAATTAATATCTTATATACAAAGCTCCACCACTTTCTTATGCACCACAAAGTAAAACGTTGATTTTTTCTCTTGATTAGTGCCAGGGTACCTAGACTGATGTTTATTTTGTTTCCATCTGATAGGGATGCGAAGCTGGAGTACAAGACACTAAAAGAGAAGCAAACAGATAAAACAAACAAGAAGCTAAATTATTTGGAAACATGTTTAACAGGATGAGTAGGTTGGAGGCATAATAAAAATTTATTGTACAAGCACAATAAAGTGCACTTGCTATCCAGATTATCTTCTGAGTTTCATCAATCTATCCCTTAAAGTTTACCGTTGCATGTGCCAAAATCTAGGATTCAACCAATGTTGTTAGAGAGAAAAATTTGACTCTAGTGATATTCAAAATGGAAAACCAAAGCTAGCAAAGCACTGGGGTAGGATATGAAAGATGACGCATTTGCCTCTAGTGATATTCAAACTGGAAAGAAAAGAAGGCATGGCGCTAAGGCCGGATATGAAAGAAAGGATAAGATGTCACATTTGCTTGGAATAAGCCATGAAATCATAGGTTAATAGAGATTAACTTTTCTATCTTTTTAATTTTAGACTTTGATCATTTCCACATGAGAGAGAGACAAATAAGTCTAAGTTGGCTGAATACATAAAAAGGTTTACAAAAGACATCAACGAAGATACTCAGTGGACATTCAACATGAAGATCATGTACTGTGAAAGTAGTTTATAGAAGAAACCTGGACAGGTCTTGTGCCTAGGTGCAAATTTTAATGATACATGGTTTGTTTCTCCAAAATTTTCTTTTATCTGGTTACCATAAATGTATACAAGTGGCAATTATTGGATATATACATGTGTGAGGGTTTTGAATGGTGAATTTTCTTTTAACTGAAGCTAAGATTTTTATCCTCGAGTGACAATCCTATTCTTCATGAAAAAATAATGGTATTGATAATGGTAGTTATAGTATCATGGGTAGATCATACATGTGGTGTTTGAGAGTTCGTATTTGAGCGATGAAGATTTCTAGGCAGCGTTTACGAAAACATTTTTTACTAAGCAATAAGATATTGTCAAAATGTAAATGATAGGCAGAACTTTGTTCTTCTAAGTAAGAATATTAGGCTACATCTCAAGTTTCTTGCTTTGGTTTATTGATCACCATTACCTAGATATTAGATAGCTTTAGATATTCTATTGAGTATTTGGAGAGTCTATTTGAAGATAAAAGAATGGAAAGATATCTAGGTTAAGATATTGGACTTTTATGTTCATGAATCTTGGACTGGAGAACATCATCATCATCTATGCGTTTTGGACTTTTATGTTCATGAATCTTGTTGTACTGCCGGAGGCAGTAAGTTTGAAATTAATTTTGACATTAATTATTTGGTCTGGTTGATATCTCTGTGCGATTTGACGTGTCCCACTATTGTCGTTGATAGCTGCGAGGTTAGAAACCCAATCGATCTGGTGACAGGTTGTTTGGGCAGCTTGTAGGCATTGGTGGGGCAGACTCCCATCCATTTTTTTGGCAGACGTGATTTGGCATACGGTTAAACTTGTCAGGACAATCTTTATGAATGCAAAACCTCCACTATACACTAAAAACTACTATTCAAAAAACCAACCGCTTATGAAGACATATGATAGAAAAGTTGGGCTCCAAAATAAATTTAGGTTTTTTTTAAATGACATATTTTAATTATAGGAACGGGCTAAAACACTCACACACCCTGAGGGGAATGGGAAACCTCAAACTGTAGTTCGGAGGCAGTACATCGCAGCATGTTGCCCTTGTTTCTATTGAGATATTGCATTATTATACTGCCTCCGACAGTATATAACATTCGTTGAATGGATATTACTTTACTTTGACTTAAAATATTTTGTAAATAACCTAATGTTAAAGCTAAGATATAGCATTCGTTCGGGCGTTGAACAGATATTACTTTACATGACTTAAAATATTTTGTAAATAACCTAATGTTAAAGCTAAGAAATACAATTCTTTATTTTTTAATATTTAAAGCAACATATTTTTCTATTGACGGATTGGTTGATGTGTTTGGGACTTTTATTAGAGCCTTCACGTCGTTCAAAAATTTATATTAAATGGCTATTTAATATCCCGCCAGAGCATTTACCTAGTTCAAGGATTTACAGTCACATCTACTGCAATTTAGTATCACCTCCGCCCCTGTAATTGTCAGTATAGCCTACTGCATTAATACTTCTGTCAATCCCCATAACTGTACCGCCTCTTCCCCCTGTAATTGCCAATACCGCCTCTCTTCCCACTGGAGCTTTCCTCGATATCAACACCTACCGTAGATATCAACACCTACACCGTCATAGAGCCTTCCCATCACCATACCCCCTTCTTCAATTGGAGTTCACCGCCTCCTGCAACTGACATATGAAGCAAGGGTTTCATATACTATATCTCTTCTGGTTAATAAAAAAATTGACATATTACTAATACGTCAAGCTTTACGTCTTTTTATTTTGGGCAATTTCCTTAATTGTTAATTAAGGAACAACAATTAGCTTCAAATATTTTTGGGAAATTTCCTTAATTAATAAGCTTTAAGTCTTTTTTATTTTTGAACAATTTTTTTAATTATTAATTAAGGAACAACAATTAATTTCAAGTATTTTTTTAGTATTGAATTTGTTTTTATTGTACTTATAGTAATAGAAAATGTATAAATAATTAATTATTATTTAAAAGCACATTTAAATTAGGCTCATAGCCATAAATGCTTATGGACCATTTGATGGGCTCTTAGCTATGCTAAACTTATACTCACTCTAGCCTATTGCCACAGCCAGTGCATCATATTATTATTCGAGACAATTATTATTCGGAGGCAGTATAAGCAACTTTACTACTCTTGTTAAATTTCCATTTCATTTGTTGTATGCAAGTTTCAAGTGCCTCTTGATGTTTATAATTTTAAAAAAATAGTTATTTGAATAGTGATTTGATGTGTTTGTATAAAAATTTCTTATTTCATAAAAAAAATAAAAATAAAAATGTATTAGTTTGTATGTAGAAATTAACACATGATTAGTTTGTTATCTTAAATTATAACATTATAATGATATTTTTCAATTGCCGTTTAACAATGTTTGCAAAAACCTCTTTCTGTACAAATAGGAAAAAATGGCAATGGATAGCAAATTGTTTTTTTAAATGTTATCAAATATTATGTTTCGATGTTATTAGTCCCTACCAAAGGCTTGGGATTATAGCAATGAGTCGTCCTTTGACTCTGTATTAGTTTATTGTTGATATTAGATTTTTATTTTATATCCAATGTGTAACATAATAAATCAATATATATATTTTTGTTAATAATAAAATAATATATTTTTCTAAAATTTGATTGACTGATATGTTTGATGTGTTATTGCAAGCTTCACTTATTTCAATGTAAACACAATTAATAGATTTGACAATATCTTTCAATGCAAACACAATTAATAGATTTGACAATTTCACGCAGAAAAGAAAAAAAAGACCAAAAAAAGAAAGACCAATTGCACTGTGGTCATAACAATAGGCATACGCTTTTGCACCATATCCAGCTCTCCCTCTCGCCAAATCATGCCATGTGTTGTTTTTTTAATTGACCTCCCTCCACCGCGTTGCTGCACTGCCGACCTTCTCCTTTCTCTACCCGGTTATCTTTTCACCGTGCTAAGGTATATTTCCTGGTTATAACCACCGCCCAATTCCAAGGTTGCAGAGCGAGCTAAACTCTAATTCGACAGCATTCAAGAAGGCGATGGGAGCTGAATCAATGAGAAGAGACAGTGAAGCTGAATCAATGAGAGGAGGCAGTGAAGAGGCTGGGAGCTTGACCGAGGACCATGACTGAGACTCCTCACCTGCAGCTGCTGGTAAGGCGGTTTCTTCTAATTCTTCTTCTTCAGAACTCTCTCAAGCCTTGTGTGTGCTCTGTGTGGATTTTCTTCTAATTGCTTGCATCGTGTAGAGGAATTATAATATCTAGACTACAGTTCATATATGATACATGGCATTAGCGCAGCCTCCACTCTCACTGCGAAAGGTGCAGTTCGGTTCAGAAGCCCAAGCCTCTGGTGAAAATGAGCGTCAATATTTCCGGTCCTGACGATGGCGGATTCACTGTCAATAGATAGGGGGAGATTTCTGTCAAGAAGGCCCGTGCTGTGCACATCCAGGTAATGAGAATTCAAGAAGAAGATGAGCATCTGGGCGAGGATTAAGGGAGGGCGTGAATCCGAAAGACAGATTTGTGTTTTTCCCAATCGCGTCGCAGATGAAGGACATGTTCTTTGACTATTCGAGGCCCACGTTTCCGTCGCCGCTCGGCATGAACGCTGGAGTACGCTCGCTCTGAGAAGATTCCAACATGCAACCGAGTTTTGAGAAGGTTTTGTGTGTAGATATTCGGCTTTGAGCCATGAGGCATTTGAGGCCTTCTGTAAATTAAGCGTCGTGAAGTTAGTTCTGCCTGTAAGTGCTTTTCCTTCCAGTTTTTGTCGAAACTCGCTGTGTAAAAAATGAGGCAGTTGCTTTTTGCCAGAAAAATGTAAATGCGTTACAGTGGCCATATATTTCTGTGTGTGATTATTTGTTGGTGAATGTTATGTCCATGGTTTTTGTTTTGATCAGTGTGAGATTATGCTAAGGAATAAATTTCCCAGAAAATTTGCAGGAAAAAAACACATCCTTTAAATTGGCCTTACCTGACAATCAAAAAATGGGGTTTTTTTGTCCAAAAAAACCAAAAACAGTGTGAAATTAGCTCGGGGGAGTGCCAATCTTTACCAATTTATCGCTACAAAGCTTTACGTGACATTTTAACTTGCTTTATGTGATATTGGTGGTATGATGGGTCAATACAGGTGGTCTACCAACGATTTTAAAAGTGGTTTGGTAAACTACCAACCTCGGAATGCCGAAGCTTGCACCTTTTCAAAATATTAATAATGCGTTATAATTATTGATTAATTGAATGTTTAAATCTGAGGAAGAGAAAAAAACTCAATTTTTTTCCATGCTTTATTTTTTGCTTTTTTAAAAGTGGATAAGGGTTTATTTCAATTTGCGAGAAGAGAAAAGACAAGTGATTTCCATTGATTCGTAAGGTCCACCGTCCCATCTCCGGATATAAAAAACAATTATTGATTGCGAGTGCTAGAATCAAATATTGATCGAAGCAAAATTAGTAACAGAGAAAACAATTAAGCTTTTTTTCTGATATTCAGAAGGGAGTAAGCTTGGATGCTACCCAACCATGGAGTTGGATCCGTGGCTTTAGACCCGTGTAGTCGCTTGGTCTCTGGATCTATGCCTGGAGAATTTGGATTTGAACTTGATTGTTGAGCTTTGTATATTAATGGGGCTTAGTCTACATGTTCATGTTCTAAGTTTTTATTTTTTGACATTTTTTTCAATAGGTTTCTTTTCAAAACCAGTCAGAAATTTAGAAAAATATTTGTAATGATTACTTCAATATATATATTCTAAGATTCTAGGAATTTTAAGGTAGTTGAATTGATTCTATTTATGTATTTAGAAATGCAATTTGACTTACAGAATTCTAGTAGTAATGACAGTAATAATTAAGATGCCCATTAATTAAGTCTCATTGTAGTAACTGTAGACATCCTAATAATTGTACATGGCATTCTAATGTCTAGCTAGAATTTTGTACATTAAATATTATAAAAGTTTAATAGATGTGGATATTGTATTTTGAATTGTGTGTTGTCTCTTAATTAATTGTCATTATTATGAATAAAGAGCAAATGATATTGTGATATTGTTTAGCTAGAATTTTGTACATTAAATATTATAAAAGTTTAATAGATGTGGATATTGTATTTTGAATTGTGTGTTGTCTCTTAATTAATTGTCATTATTATGAATAAAGAGCAAATGATATTGTGATATTGTTTATAGAGAGGTATAAGAAAATATTGAAATTTGTTGTCATCATTCAAATTATTGGACTCTTTGTTTTGGGTTGTTTAAATATTGAATTGGGCAATATAAATCTACATGAAATCACAATTTTCTGTTATTTAAATTGCATTTCTGAATGTAGAAATGGATTCAACCTACTGAAAAAACCTTGAAACACTGGAATTATATAGATTTAACCACTCAAATCTGCAAATCCAAAATATCTTGCTTTCAAGCAAATATCCCTGGATAATATACCCAGAAAAAAACAATTAGACTAAAAAATTTATTTTACCTTTTATTTACCACAGTACAAAAACCTATCAAAACTCATTACTCAATATGCCTTGTATCTTATACTTTAAAAAAGAGTAAACACTTACCGAACACTTCCTAATGCCCTAGCTATATACATTCCAAAAAAATCATGACTACAGTCTTATTATATTTCTGAGAACCTTGTTGAATTATCCATACCACTTTATAGCAGTTAAATATATAATAAATTTTATGTATGAATTTTTTTTTTTAAATGAAATATATACTCTGGGTAAATTTTTATTGCAATTAAATATGT
>ML784454.1:276055-320087 GCA_009831015.1 Picea engelmannii | reverse complement strand
TTTTTTTTTTTTTTTAATGAAATATATACTTAGTAAAATTTTATTGGATATGGGAAAATTTTTATTGGGTATTTGTTTTGGTGAGGATGGTATTGAAAAATAGAATTCTGTAAAAGTTGGTTTTGTCAATATAAGACTTAACATTGTAGAGCTTAGGATTTAGGTCTGTAAGTGGATTGGTGGATTGACAAAGTTACTATTTAAAGGATTTAGATCAAAACAATTGTGGAGATTGAGTTTTTGACTCAAGATTGTTACAATAATATATTCTAAAGAATTCAATTTGTCACTTATTATAATTGAATTGAATTTAGGTTGAGACAATAATAATTATTCCTCCCAACCACTCAAATTAAATCTTTTTAAAAAATGAAAATGTAAACTTTGTTTAGCTTTCAAATATTTTAATTTATATAATATATTTTGAAAATTAAAGCTTATCTCTAAAATTTCACTTCAACTTAATTAAAATAGTGTTTTTTTAAGGCCTTCAACAACCCTCTGAAAAATCCAATTCTGTAAAGGTTTTGTTAATATAAAACTTAACATCATAGAGCTTAGGATTTAGGTCCATAAGTGGATTGGTGGATTGACAAAGTTACTGTTTAGATGATTTAGATCAAAACAATTGTGGTACCATAAATTTATTATTATGCATTCTTATATTTATTATCTAATATATTATTTATTATTATATTTATGAATATTATAGTTCCATTCAGGTTATGGTTCATTATACATTTTGAATAACAAACAATCCTCAATTATTATCTTTTGACAAAAAATATCCATTACTTGTGCATTTAGTTATATTAAGTTTCATAGTTCAACATGTAATTCCCAACTAACTCGGCAGGGATTGCGTTCGTTAAGGAAGTGTTGAAATAAAGATACACTAATGTAATATATGTGGTGGCAATGCATATGGGAGTTAATATCAACTCGAAGATGTTGTTGATATTTGTAATGGAAGGAATATCCTTCTTAGCATATGTTAGAAATGGATCAAGTTGTAATATTCGAAGAAAATCGGGTTGAGAATTAGGTGACAAGTCATATTATTTTAAGCTTTTTCAGTCATAAGTATTAAAATATTGCTTTTAAAAAATTATGATGTTGCAATATGGACATTAAGTATTATTAGAAAGTACATTTGAAAAGTAATTGAAAAATATGTTATTATACCTGTAGATAGGCATGGTATATAGCATTGAGTTAGTGTTGACTAACTATTAATCAATGGTTGACCATAAAATATGTATTCATTTTACCAAAGTTTTACTAAAGTTTTGATAAATAATATTTTCAGTTAAATTTTAAATGTGATTTATCTCATATCTTATTGGCCAAAAACTTTAAAGTCTTATTACAGCCTTCGCTCCTTCCAATGCAATTGTAATAAATATTTCATTTATTATGTTGTAGACTTTTATGGATAAAAGTGGGTACGTTCAATAATATTAAAATTGACCAAGCCCACATGGATAAAAGTGGGTACTTTTGTTTTGTTAAATTTTGATGAATGCCATTAGTTTATATACTAAACAATGACCAAAACTACATCATTACTTTATTCGCTCACCAAATTTTGTACGTATATATCCTACATAAGATTTGTGCATTTAATATGAATCCTCGGGAACATATAACAACGATATTGAAGTCAAAGTGAGATTAATAATTCAATGATTTGGCTCGATTCGATGCGTTTTTTTCACTTGGATATGGCAATTTTTGATTTTGCAAGGTAGAATGATGAAATTGATTCACCGAGGTTCACATTGTGAGTATTTTGACACCTTTGAATCCATTTGTGGCATTGACAACATCTATTTCAACCTATTTTTGTGTTTTCTTTATTGGATTTGACGCATGAAACTATAGTTGTCATTATTAGTAAAAGGTTCAATTTATTCATTAGTTATTAGTTAGATTTTTAATGAAATCTAATTATTCTATTCATATGTGTAAAATGGATAAATATCTTTATATCTCTTAGCTTAGGTATATGTATATTTGAAAATCTATTTCAATGTGTTTAACGATTCTAATTTAATTTAAGAAAATTCAAATTTATTAATATTTTTTTATTAACTTTGATAATAGAGAATAGTTAATTACAATTAAAATGATTTAATTTCTTACTATGAATTACTCTTTTGCATTGTTTTCATGTATTCAAACTTCGACAGGTATTTGCTACCATGTAGTCTTATTGATATAAAGGACTTTAAATTCACACAAAACAAATTTTATTGTTGTTTTCAAACAACAATCAAAATAAAAAATACGATACAATTTTATGACAAAAGGTTAAGTGATGTGTGGTTTTGATATGAAAATAAAAATGACAAATAAATACATCAAATCAAATGTATGGCTAATAAATACATCAAAGTCTTCTTAGATATCAATCAAACTAAATCTCGATAAAATCCTATATAGGATGGGAGAAGAAAGATATTTAGCTTAAGCAACTTATTGTTCTCATTTTTTTAAGACACTTCATCCTATGAAAGAGAAACGTGACTACATTAGAGTTCAATATACCATAACTTCATTGTAGGATATGAAGATAAACACTTTAAGAATTTTGTTCATATATACATTTAAAATTTGAATATAAATTGAACATAGTTTTTAACAAATCAATGTGTATGCTTTTATATTGTTTTTATATGAGAATTAATAATTATATTAAAATAATTTTTTTTATTGTTATTATTTTTGGGTTGATCCTTATTGAATTAAGGTATTTGATTTTCTAGTACATAACATTTTTGTAAATTTGTATTATTAAATCAATTATTTGTGATCATCTAACCATACACTTATTAAAGCACAAAGTTATTTTATGATTTTTATTTGATTATATGCATTAATATGAGTGCAAAAATGTGATATATAATATTTGAAATAAAACTTTGGGTAAATAAAGATGCATTTCTTAAAAAAAAAATACATAAAATTACTGGATAGTGAGTGTTAAGTGGACTATTTAGGCTAATAAGAGATGACTCATACATGAGTGAATTGGATTTTTTTTAACTATCAAGCATTTTTTTTCTTGAAAAAATTTGTATATTTTTATTAGTATAATAAAAATATTACATTCTAAATATGATTGTTCAACATTATATTACAATTTTGTACATCAAAAGAGATTTTATGTCTTCATGATATCTATGTACAATGACGCAGACCCCCTGCCCTAAGGCCAAGATCCGCTCAGGATCTTCACTACAACCACGCCGAGGGTTAATCAACCCCTTTTCTCAAGCCACAAAAGACTTCGGATTTCACGATTTTGTGATCCCTGTTGTCGAGGTCCTTGGTTCTTCCACCTTCCGAATCCTGAACTGCCGAAACGCCGAAGTCTTTGGCTGTGTCCTCCTCTGCTTCTGTATCGCGTTTCGCGACTTCAGGAATTCCAGAACAAGGAACCCCAATCTCTTGTCTCATAGAGTGCTGAATTGTCGAATCTCGACACGTTCATCAATTTTTGGCTCCTCAAAGGGTTTCTCGCCTTTTTGGGGTTTCGGACTTCGCGATTTTGCGAATCTTGACGTGAGGTTTCCTGACTCTCCAAACCCCGAATCCCGAAACAGTCAACGGACTCTGACTCCGACTATTGACGAAAACTTGCCACCTGTCCTCTTAGCTGTCCTCGGTCTCTGACGTGGATTCCTACCACCTGTCACCTTTCCTGGCTTTCGGAACTTGAATCAGTCTTTGACTGTCGTTCCCCTGTCACTTCGAAACCCTGAATTCCAAAGCGATGCCTTCTATGGAATCAACGGTTGATAGCCTTCCTTAAGATCCAACGACTCACGTTATTTTGGGCTTTCGAGTACCAGGAGTTCCAAACTCTCGATCCCAAAACACTTGTCACCACAATCCCCGAATTCCCGAACCCCAAAACACCGAAATGTCGAAACGTGCCTTCACATATATTTCGCGTTTCGCAAATTTGGGATTCCTGATGTGAAGTGTCCCGAATCTTTGTCAACGTGAATGCTGAAACCCTAATCCCCGAAATGCCAAAATGCCACTTCAAGGATTTTTCGGGTTTCACAACTCTGGGTTTTTCAATACAAAGGCTCCTAGCTCCTTGTCATCAGGACTTCCGGTATTCCGAATCCTGAATTACTAAAATCCTGAAATTCACATCAAGTTCTGTCGCAACTTGCGACTTCGGGTTTTTCACTCTGTTGTGTCCCGACCGCTTGTCCTCAAGACCCCTGAAATGCCGAACTTTGAAATTTTGAAACGCCAAAAATTCTGCTCCTCACCTTCACACACGATAATCCAATTCGTGCTTCGAGAGTTCGAGCGACCAAGGGTTTCGTCCACTCTTCGGACTTACAACCCCCGAAATGTTGAAATGATCTCGACGGTCCAACAGTCGTGATCAACGGTCCATACTGGATCCTGCTTCTCGAAGGATGGATTCATCCGACGCTTATCTTCCCTGCAGCTCTCCTGGATCCTACGGTCCTCGCTATTTCGTGAATTCTCCACAAAGAATTCTGAACGTTCGATTCTTCTCTCAAGAATCTCTATGGAATGAACCAATGTTCCTTCACCGGAACTTAATCTTCTGCACAAAGATTCTGCTTCCTGCCTTCCTTCGAAAACTTCAAAGGTGCTACCCCTTTTGAGCTTTCTCTGGTAAATTCAAGCCTAAAAAAAGGGCCTCTGCTCACACTCCTTGCGATAGACCTTCAAATACTTCTGCGTATTTGAACTCTCGACTCTGTGCACCTTCTGCAACAATAGTCTTTCTCTCTTCCACCTTAGTTAATAACTTCTAAGGACTTAGCTAGCCTGCGCACATCTTGCACGGCTCCTGTGCTTCACTTGCACTTTTGCTGGAATGAGAATAATGGTATCCCTCCTGAGCTTTCAGAGATAAACTCTAAACCTTTGTCAATGCACTCCTTGCGGATGTTTCACTGCACTCCTTATAGGAAATTCTCTCTCAGGAAGAGAAACAATTGAAACTCATTCTCTTTCTTCTCTCAGACTTCAAACATTTAATATGAAATCATACATTCACACAATATTAAATCAAATGTATAATAGAGAGAATAAAACAACTATTAGCATACCATTCAACATGTACACACATAAAACATCATAACACCATGAGTTTGATTCAAAGCTTCATATATTAATTCAAAGCTTCTATACATGGGTTCTTCTCTACAACTTTCTGCTACAACTTCCTTTTTCTTCTGCTCTATGCTAATGCTACAATGATCTAATGATACCATGAAACAAAGATGAGGGTGTCTATATCCGTTTTCCCTCCTACGCTCTAAAACTATCTAATCCATAATTCAAACCTACCTACTTTTATTAACTGGGCTTAAATGCCTTTTACATTGACAGATGAGAGCGAATCACTCATGATCTGTTTACAATATGAAGGTATGCTTCCATTTAACCATTACATTAATTCTTCAGAAACATTTCAAAAATGTGCGCTGGAGGTCTTCCAGTTGTCTTCCGCCTTTTACGTTGCTTGTTTGGCTGGCTGCTTACGATGCTCCTGCATCATACTTCCTCGCTTGAAAATCTTCATGAACTCTTGGTCATGAGCTCTTGCACGACCTGTCCATGCTTCTGAATTTCTGCTTCATCCTCCCAACTGGCATCTTCAACTGGATGTCCCTTCCATTTGACCAAGTATTCAAAATACTCTTTCCTCCTGGTCTTCCTGCTGACCCTCTTATCAATTATACTTTCCATATGTGGCTTTGCAGCTATAGGCATTTGTTTGGTCACTGAACTTCCATCTGTTCATTCTCTGTCCCTGCTTCTTCAACTTTGTAAGGGTACAAATCTGAGATGTTGAATATCGGTGAAATTCTGATCCCATTGGGTAATTCAATCTCGTATGCGTTTGCCCCAAATTTCTTCATGACTCTGCATGGTCCATTCTTCTTCATTTTCAGTTTGTTATATGTTCCCCTTAGAAACCTCTCCTTCCTCAGATGTGCAAGAATCAAATCACCAACTTCAAATTGAAGTTCTCGCCTGTGTTGATCTGCTCTGCGTTTGTACTCTTGACTCAAATTCTGCAATCATTCCTTAACTCGCCTGTGAAGCTCCTTCATCGCTTCTGCAAAGTCTTCCGCACTAGCACTCCTGAATTCAGCTTGTTCCAAATCTTTCAATTCAGAAACTCCCCTTGGCTGCATTCCATATACAATTTGGAATGGACTCTGCCCTATGCTTCTATTGATCAAATCATTATAAGAAAATTCCACCTATGGCAGAATGTGATCCCACTGACTATGGTGTTTAGTCACTAGGCTCCTCAACAAATCTCCCAAGCTTATGTTTACAACTTCTGTCTGCCCATCCATCCGAGGATGATACATTGAGCTAAAAGATAAACTTGTCCCCAGCTTCTTCCATAAAGTCCCCAGAAATGTCCTACGAACTTGGTATCTCGATCTGAAACTATACTCCTTGGCAAGCCGTGAAGTCTGACAACTTCCTTGAAAAACAGTTTCGCAATATGAGTTGCGTCACTGGTTTTCCGGCATGGTATAAAATGTGCCATCTTTGAAAATCTGTCTACCACCACAAAGATTGAATCACATCCTCTTTGTGTCCTTGGCAGTCCCAATATGAAATCCATGCTTATTGCATCCCACGGCCTCTCAGGTATGGGTAATGGCTAGTATAACCCTGTGTTCTGCCTTTTCCCTTTTGTGTGCTGACAAATCCTACATCTATCCACAAATTTCTTAACATCTGTCCTCATCCCTGGCCAAAAATATGCGCCATTCAATTTTGAGAACGTCTTGTCATGACCGAAATGTTCGACCAATTCTCCACTGTGTTTTTCCTTTAGCAAATTCTCCCTCATGGAGAATTTTGGAATACATAACTGATTGCCCCTGAATAATAATCCATCTTGGATCATATATTCGGTCCATTGGCTTCTGTCTCTGAGAATTGGATTCTCAGATCCCTCATACGCTTCCTTAAAATCTAGGTCATCTCTGTACATTTCCTTGAGGTTATCAAAACCCAAAGTTTTGACTCTAAATTCCTGCATAAGCAAACATTTCCTACTCAAAGCATCAACAACTTTGTTAGCAGTTCCAGAAATATGTTTAATTACAAAAGTAAAATTCTGCATGTATTCAACCCATTTAGCATGCTTTTGGTTCAACTTTTCCTGTTGAGTCACGAATTGCAAAGCATGATTATCGTTGTACAAAACAAACTCTTTAGGAACCAAATAATGTCTCCATTTCTTCAACGCTTGTATGAAAACACATAATTCTTTGTCATATGTTTAGTATTTAATCTTCGCTTCATTCAATTTCTTGCTGAAGTATGCGACCGACCTGTCATCCTGGCTCAAGACCGCTCCAATTGCAAACCCTCTTGCATCACACCTGACCTGGAACGTCTTGTTAAAGTCTGGCAAAACCAGAATCGGTTGCTCAGTGATCTTCTTCTTCAACAGATTGAAGCTTTTCTCTGCTTCCTCTATCCAATGAAAAGATTTGTGTCTTTTCTTCACCATATCCATCATTGGTGCACTAATTCCACTGAAGTTTCAGATGAATTTCCTGTAGAAACTTGCCAAACCATGGAAGCTTCGAACTTCAAACACATTTTTCGGAGATGGCCAATTCTTAATCGCATTTACTTTTTCGGAGTCCATTTTCAACTCATTCGCAGAGATAACAAAACCCAAATAAATGAGTTGTGTCCTCATAAATGATGATTTCTTCACATTAATCAACAATTTCTCTTGCTGTAATCTCCTCGTCACTATAGCTAAATGCTTTGAATGCTCTGCTTCTGTTCTGCTGAAAATCAGTATGTCATCAAGATATACGATAATGGATTTCCCAATGAAATCCTTCAGGACTTTATTCATCAATCTCATGAAAGTACTAGGCGCATTTGTTAAGCCAAATGGCATAACAAGCCATTCATACAGTCCCTCATTCATTTTGAATGTTGTCTTCCATTCATCACCTCCTCTCATATGAATTTGATGATATTCGCTTTTCAAATCAATCTTTGAAAAAAACTTTGCTCCACTCAAGCAATCCATCAAATTGTCCATCCTTGGCAATGTAAATCTATATCTGATGGTAATCTTATTGATTTCCCTTGAGTCTGTACACATCCTCCAACCTCCATCTTTCTTTGGGCTGAGCACTATTAGAACAACACATGGACTCAAGCTCTCTCTAACCAATCCTTTGTCCATTAAATCCTGGACTTGTCTCTTGACTTCTTCATTCTCCTGTGGCGTCAACCTGTACGCTACTTTGTTTGGTAAACTAGCTCCAGGTATAATATCAATGTGATGACTTATACTTCTGATCGGTGGCAGCGAACAAGGTAGTTCGTCCACTACTATATCAACAAATTCCTCCAGCAACTTCTGGATTTCCTTTGGTAAATCATCCATCCTTGTACTGGTCAAAACAATTCTAGGCTTCCTGACCACAATAAATTGTGTGTCTTCCTTCTTCTTAACCTCGTTAAGAAGTTCCTTCCCACTCATGAGAAGTACAATGTTGCTCACCTCTGGTTTCAGTTCTTTATCCTTAATCGACAACAACATGTGAGTTCTCCCATTCTTCTCCAAGGTGTATGTGTTCTTTCTCCCATCATGAATCACATTCCTGTCATATTTCCATGGTCTACCTAGCAATAGATGACAAACATCCATGGGAATGACATCACATAATATTTCATCCTTATATCCTCCTATTTTAAATTCAACTAAACATTGTTTAGTGACATTTACTTGATGTCCTTTTTGTAGCCTTGAAACTCTATATGGACTTGGATGTTCAACAGTCTCCAACTCCATCTTTTCTACCATCTCAGTAGATATGAGATTGTCTGTGCTACCGCTGTCCACTATAACCTTGCATACCCTGTCTTTGGTTTTGCAAGCAGTCCGAAACAAATTGTTCCTTTGGACTGGGTTCTCTAACTCCTTCTCTGTCATTAAGAGAACTTTCCTCATCATTAAAGATCTTCCTCCCTCAGCATCTTCTACCTCAACATTTCGTCCTTGAGCTTCGACAATGTGAGTTTCACCACCTTCTTTCTTCTTATCTGGACACTCATAAGATTTATGTCTGACTTTTCCACAGGTAAAACATTTCACTTCACCACCTCGGCCTCTTCCTCTTCCTTTGGTATGAGGAAAAGTATTTATGTCAGCGTACTATCCTCTCTGTGAGCTTCCCCCTCTCCCAGTTTGGGTTTGAGGTTTCTTCCCCTCTTCTTTAGATTTCTAAGTTCTGTCTTGGGCAATTTTTTTGCCTCTGGCTTGAATTCTGCCCCGGCCTCTTTGACCTTGCTTTCGGCTCAGCTTCTTTTCAGCTTTCAGAGCCATCTGATAAGCATCCTCTACATTCCGCAGGGTCATCATGCTCATCTCATCCCGAATGTCATATCGTAGACCATTCATGTACCTGGCAACCTTTTCATCATCGCTTTCCCGATGACCTGCTCTGATGTTTATCTTGTAGAACTCTTCGGTGTATTCTTTCACTGACATCAACTTCTGTTTCAAATTTTGCATCCTCCGAAACAGAGTAATTTGATAATCCTTGGGTATGAATTTGGCTTTCATCTTCGCAACCATTCTATCCCAGCTCTTGATTTTCTGCTTGCCTTTGCAGCGTCTGTCAGCCTGCAGTTCATCCCACCATAGTGATGCATGCCCTTTAAGTCTTGTAACGACATGTTTGACCTTTTTGTCTTCCTCGACATCCTCATAGTCAAAATATTTATCCAGAGCTCTAATCCAGTCTAGAAGCTCTTCAACATCTAGGTTTCCTTCATATACTGGGATGTCCATTTTTTCTCTGGCACCTATCCTAGCTACAATCCTGAATAGGCGTTCATCCGCAGCATCTTCAACTACAACTTCTTCTCCTTCATTTCCAACTTCATTTTCACTTTCAGCCTCGCTGATATCTCCAGCATCGACTGTGCGCCTTTGTGCTGTCTCTATGGCATCAAGCCTGGCACGTAATTCACGCATTTCTCTTTCCATTGCTAGATCAGGCATTGGCCTGTCTCTTCTCCTTGGCGGCATGGCTGTAAAATTTCTCTTTTCTCTGCTACAGAAAACAAAGAACTTTTTCTGTGCTCTGATACCACAAATTGACGCAGACCCCCTGCCCTCAGGCCGAGATCCGCTCAGGATCTTCACTACAACCACGTCGAGGGTTAATAAACCCCTTTGCTCAAGCCACAAAGGACTTCAAATTTCGCGATTTCACGATCCCTGTTGTCGAGGTTCTCGGTTCTTCCACCTTCTGAAACCCGAAATGCCAAAACGTCGAAGTCTTTGGCCGCGTCCTCCTCTGCTTCTGTATTGCGTTTCATGACTTCGAGAATTCTAGAGCAGGGAACCCCGATCTCTTGTCTCCTAGAGTGCCAAATTGCCGAATCCTGACACGTTCATCAATTTTTGGCTCCTCAACGGGTTTCTTGCCTTTTCAGGGTTTTGGACTTCACGATTTCGCGAATCCTGACGTGAGGTTTCCTGACTCTCCAAACCTCGAATCCCGAAACTGTCAACGGAGTCTGACTCCGACTATTGACAAAAACTCGCCACCTATCCTCTCATCTGTCCTCGGTCTCTGACGTGGATTCCTACCACCTGTCACCTTTCCCGGCTTTCAGAACTTGAATCAGTCTTCGATTGTCGTTCCCCTGTCACCTTTCCCGGCTTTCGAAACTTGAATCAGTCTTCGATTGTCGTTCCCCTGTCACTTCGAAACCCTGAATTCTGAAGCAATGCCTTCTATGGAATCAACGGTTCATAGCCTTCCTTAAGATCCAACGACTCACGTTATTTCGGGCTTTCAGGTACCAGGAGTTTGAAACTCTCGATCCCAAAACACTTGTCACCAAAATCCCCGAATTCCCGAACCCCGAAACACCAAAATGTCGAAACCCGCCTTCACAGATATTTCACGTTTCGCAAATTCGGGATTCCTGATGTGAAGTGTCCCGAATCCTTGTCAACATGAATGTCGAAACCCCGATCCCCGAAATGCCGAAATGCCACTTCAAGGGTTTTCCGAGTTTCACAACTCTGGGTTTTTCAATACAAAGGCTCCTGGCTCCTTGTCATCAGGACTTCCGGTATTCTGAATCCCGAATTACCGAAATCCTGAAATTCACATCAAGTTCTGCTGCAACTTGCGACTTCAGATTTTTCACTCTGCTGTGTCCTGACCGCTTGTCCTCAGGACCCCCGAAATGCCGAACTCTGAAATTCCGAAACGTCGAAAATTCTGCTCCTTACCTTCACACAAGATAATCCAGTTCGCGCTTCGAGAGTTCGATCGACCAAGGGTTTCGTCCACTCTTCGGACTTACAACCCCTGAAATGCCGAAATGATCTCGACGGTCCAACAATCGCTATCAATGGTTTATACTAGATCCTGCTTCTCGAAGGATGGATTCGTACGACGCTTATCTTCCCCGCAACTCTCCTGGATCCTACGGTCCTCACTATTTCGTGAATTCTCCACAAAGAATTTCGACCATTTGATTCTTCTCTCAAGAATCTCTATGGAACGAACCAATGTTCCTTCACTGGAACTTAATCTTCTGCACGAAGATTCCACTTCCTGCCTTCCTTCAAACACTTCAAAGGTGCTACCCCTTTTGAGATTTCTCTGGTAAATTCAAGCCTCGAAAAAGGGCCTCTGCTCACACTCCTTGCGACAGACCTTCAAATACTTCTGCGTATTTGAACTCTCGACTCTGTGCACCTTCTGCAACAACATTCTTTCTCTCTTCCACCTTAGTTAATAACTTCTAAGGACTCAGCTAGCCTGTGCACACCTTGCACGGCTCCTGTGCTTCACTTGCACTTCTGTTGGAATGAGAACAACGGTATCCCTCCTGAGCTTTCAGAGATAAACTCTGAACCTTTGTCAACGCACTCCTTGCGGACGTTTCACTACACTCCTTGCAGGAAATTCTCTCTCAGGAAGAGAAACAATTGAAACTCATTCTCTTTCTTCTCTCAGACTTCAAACATTTAATATGAAATCATACATTCACACAGTATTAAATCAAATGTATAACAGAGAGAATAAAACAACTATCAGCATACCATTCAACATGTATACACATAAAATATCATAACACCATGAGTCTGATTCAAAGCTTCATATATTAATTCAAAGCTTCTGTACATGGGTTCTTCTCTACAACTTTCTGCTACAGCTTCCTTTTTCTTCTGCTCTATGCTAATGTTACAATGATCTAATGATACCATGATACAAAGATGAGGGTGTCTATATCCGTTTTCCCTCCTACGCTCTAAAACTGTCTAATCCATAATTCAAACCTACCTACTTTCATTAACTGGGCTTAAATGCCTTTTGCATTGACAGATGAGAGCGAATCGCTCATGATCTGTTTACAATATGCAAGTACGCTTCCCTTTAACCATTACATTAATGCTTCAAAAACATTTCAAAAACGTGCGCTGGAGGTCTTCCAGCTGTCTTCCGCCTTTTACGTTGCTTGCTTGGCTGGCTGCTTACGATGCTCCTACATCATACAAGAGCCATCTACCATATCTATCCAAAAACCTTGATATTGATCAACATAAAGATATGTTAAAAAGAAAACAAACCTTGTAAACATTTTATGTCTTCATGATATCTATCGACACGAGCCATCTACCATATCTATCCAAAAACCATGATATTGTTCATCATAAATATATGTTAAAAAGAAAAAAAAAACCATGTAAACATTGGTTTACTATTTCACCCAAATCGTTACAAAAAGGATCTCAATGGGTTATCACTTGTTCTCATCATCCGATAACCATCATTCAAACCTACTCCTAATAACAAAGTTATAATAAGTTTTACAAAAGTTTTTCCAGCAATTAAATTGAAAATCAGTGAATCCTACAACATTTTTTTTTGTGAAATATGTAATCATCAAATTATGAGGCATTTGATTTCTCATTCCATAACGTTTTATGAATTTTCATTCTTAGATCAATTATTTATAATTACAATCATGCCATATAAGCCAACAAGTCACACAATTCTTAATTGATTTTTTATTTTCATATATGCATTAATATGAGTATATACATGTGTTGTGTAATATTTGAAATAAAACTCCATATAAATAAAGATGTATCCTTTTACCAAAAACATAGAATTAATTGATAAAGAGTGTTAAGAGGATTATTCATGGTCATTGGAGATGGGTAATAGATGAATTACTTTGAACTTTTTGAACTGTAATGCATTTGATTTCCTAGTCCGTAACTTTTTGTAAGTTTTTCACAATAATAGTTATGTTTTATATTATAAATAAAGTTGCAGCTGAGTTAGACAACTATGTAATACAAAAAATAAGTTTAGATGGCCTTACCCATTAGTAAAAAAAGTGAGACTATTTATCTAAAGAGTATCTACTCTTATAGTTTTTATTCCATCTTTGTATGATGTGGCAAGTATTCTACCTTACGGACTGGTTGAAAAAAAAAGGTTCAAGAAAACATGTAAAAATATCTAGAATTTGTGTACATGAAGGATTGCTTCAAGGATATTCTCCTATGGCTTTGATTCATCTTCATCCTCACACTTCTCATTCTCAGGGTTGGCCACATAGTGGGCCTCAACTGTGCCATGTTCTAGTTCCAAGATATCATGATTGCACATGCCCTTTTTACTCTCCAAGGCTGATGAGTATGAGAGAAGCTTGAATCCATAGGGGGAAGAAGAATGGATTTAGAAGGAGTGCCTATATGAGTGATAATTCTTCCTATCATTTGCTATAGATATGTTACCTAGACACTGAATTCTTCATGATTTCTTTCATGGATTGTCATGAATACATCTACTTCCATTTTCCATTCAAGAATTACCAAGATGTGCATAGAAAATTCCACTACACACTTGTCACACACAATTATCCTCCCATACTTTATTGGAGAGATCATCCTTCCACTAATTCCATCTACCTTTCGAATTTATTATGTTGCAATGGACTTTTATAGTGTCCTTATTGCACCTCTTCAAACCCCTCTTCACATCCTCAAGCTCGTAGACCACACAACAACCACTCTGACAATGGCAATGCATCATCACCCAAATTAATAGAACCATAATGAGGTGAATAACCAAAGCTATAACTAGATAGAGTACCACAAACATAACCAAAACCACAACTACGAAAACCATGTACAAAGCACCACCTAAATTTCCACCGGGGAGCACCAAAGCCTCTATGTGGACCTTAGACCAGTTCATAATCAACTTGAGTGATCTCTATTCTAATATGAGAATCCCACTCTCTGTATCAAAATCTAGAGAAATTAACCCAAATTTGGGCAAAACATCATTGTGCTCCAAGAACCAACTAGGGGCATCACCTTTTCAAATGCTTGACCTCAAATGAGGGACTTGGATCTATAGAGAGGTTAATAAATATTCCTGACGGGTAGTGCACACTAAACCTTGATTCTTCCCACATTGAAACCAGTGTACCCTTCAATAACCCCTAGTTTAGAGTGATAAAGAAGGCATTAAGGTATGAGCGTTGGTGGTATAACTCTCCATTTCGTTGATTGTGCATGTCGAGGCATGTGTTAATTCAAGAGGTGTTCTCCATAAAAACCATACACGTCATGGAAGGGGAGTGGACCATCCCCCTACTTATACAACAACACCCCTCATGTACCCTTCAATAACTCTTATGCTAGAGCGATGGTGATATAACTCTGCATCCCATCGATTTTGCATGCCAAGGCATGTGTTAATTTGAGAGGTTATCACCTTAAAAACTATACACATTCTTTGTAGAAGGGGGGAGTAAACCATCTCCCCATTTATACAACACCACCCCTCTTCCATTCTAACATCATTATTAGCTAGGTCATTGGCATAAGACTTGAGGACAACAATAAAAATAATATTTATCTCATCTCATCTTATCTTATGGTTATTTCCTTCCATTTATGCTATCTTATATTTTCTATTACATGCAATTATGTGTGCAACTTCATTGGACTATTGCTATATAATATATATCTCAATGTGTTGTTGTTCTTAAGATTTGGTAGATTAAGGATTTTCATAGGTTGTTATGATTTATGTTCTACTTATCTAGTTCTGATTGAGACAATATTTCCTTTTGAATGCTTGAACATTAAAATTTACTTGAAGTAATAAAAATAAATCTAATTGAGGAAATAGTTCCTTGGATTATTTTTTCCAATTTTAATGGAATATATTAAAGATTTACAAAACCCTCAATGTTGATGAAGTCCTTGTAATATATATTTTCCAAATTTAATGAAATATGTGCTATTGACTCAATTATTTGATTCCAAGAAAGCTTAAAACCCAATATGACTTCATACACTTATAATATAGAGATGATGGAAGTGGATGTAACTTGGGACCTTAAGTAGTCAATTAGACCTTGAAGAACCTCACCTAGTTGTTATTGTTAGTTATTTTTTCTCACAAGCTACCAATAATACAATTCAATACATGACGATTATCGAATCTCATTGATTCCTTACAACTTGCAGCTTCTTGTATAGTGATTTATTCTAGATCCTTCCTTACACTCTATTACCTTACATGTGCTTGGCATGTGTCTTCCCTAAGTTATCTTCCTTTCTGTCCTCTACCTATAGCCTTATCAACCATTTTTCCTCCATTAAAATCTAAAGCATCACATCTACCTTAGTTGTGAGGATGGCTTCCTCAAGTCATCCATCTTTGTTTGATAAGATGCTTCCTCTTTTCAAGATGCAACAAACATACTCTTTCTTGATCTAAGAATATCACACTGAGGTGTAGCTAGATTACAATACTTAAGCAAGATCCATTTGGGTAAGAAGTCATAGGTAGGGATATCTATTCCACCAAAGTTTCCTAGAACTTTCAAATTGTCCCAATCTCTTGAAATGGCCCACTTATATGGGAAACATGGACAATGAGAAACAAAATATGTCTAAGGTGAATTCGAACCTTGGTGGGGGGATTTCACCAGCCTTAATTAGCCATTGACCTAAGATCCCATTGACAACTCTCTGACCATCTCAAACACCTTATACATATGACTTGGCTTCAACATCAAAAGGAGAAAAACTCAACAATTGGCAACATAACCATGAATATTAACAACCTTTGTCATATTAATGCTTATAGGATGTCCAATTGTCTTTCATGAACTAAATACGTGTATATAAAAAGATTTCAACACTTTCAAATTTCAAGTATAAGCCGTTTAACGTTTTAGGTTTGAATCCAAAGAAGGATAGGATATGTACACCTCTATAAACTAAGCAAACAAATCATCACACCAAGGGGATCTCTTGTCCTACAAACAAAGGAATCTCATACATCAATTTGACGTTTGACCAGGCTATGCCCTTAATTTTTTTTTTTTAAACAATGAGAATCAATAACTTGTTGAAGTGTGATCTAGGCTAGGCCCAAAATCAAACCTATTGACTATACCCTTAAATTAATATTATTATAAAAAAAATCGAAAAAACACCTTATGGAAAACTCTGGGACATTATCTGACACTCACTGACAATACCTAGTACAATTTTATGAGCACTAATTACAATACTTAATATGGTGAGGGCATCAAGTATGATGCACAATGAAAACAATCAACCCAAAAATCGACACCAAAACTTTTTACATAAAGCTGAAAGCACTCAAATTCTCGACTTTTTTCCATGAAAAAATTCTCTCGGATTTATATATGATATAAAAACGTTTTACAAAGAGTATATTGTCCGGGTTCGAAACTCCTGCAGTGAGTCGATCAAAGCAAAAGGAGTCCAACCACCTTAAAAAACAACCCAGCCACCTTAAAAACACTCGGCCCACGAGAAACTACAAAGAGTATAATGTCCGGGATCGAAACACCAACAATGAGTCGATCTATGCAAATGGACAGGAATAAAGAAAACAACCCAGCCACCATTTACAAATTGTAGGTAAAAGTAACTAAAACATCACTCGGGAGACAAAGTCAGTCTGTCAAAACATCAGTAAGAAGAAACTGACTGCAGACTTAATCTCAGAAAATGCTTAGGGAGGTTGATGGACTCACTATCCCATTTTCACAGTGGAAGATCGTGAGTTTACCTGCCACCTCGGATAGAGCTCTCTTTGATAGAGCATCCGCTTCACAGTTGAAGGATCTTGGAAAATGCTGAAAGGAAATATTTGTGAAGCTTTTGAAGAGGTCCAGAGTCTTTAATTTCCAACCCTCAATCTGGACGGAGTTAAGCACTGATTTTCGGGAAATCCAATTAATGATGACACTCGAATCACCTCGAACCAGCAGATGAGTGAGGGACCAAGAGGAAGCAAGCGAGAGGGAGGCCCAAAGTCCCAATAGCTCCGCTTTGGTATTCGATCTCGGGCCACAGTTGAGAAACCATTTGGTGATTCTCGACTGATGTGTTTTGAAAAAGCCCCCAGCCCCGCAGCAAAGACCATTTGACAGGGCGGCTCCATCAAAACATGCAAGGGTGAAGCCAACTGGCAAGCTCAGGTCAATCTCTTTAATAAAAATAGGTTTAACAGAAGACGGCTGCCAGTTGAACAAGGCGAGAATTCTGTGAAGAACTGCTTGAATGGAAGGTGCTTGGTCCTCAAACAGAGCTCTGTTCCTTTCGATCCAGAGATTCCAGCATACGAGGGCTGCCAAGCAGATCAGAAAGGAGCGATTTAAATGCCACTCATGGAAACATTCAGATACAGTGCCCTTGCTCCAGGAAAAAGGTAGATTGAGGTGCGAGAGCAGTTTGTGCCAAACTTGCCTCGAAAAATTACAGTGTATAAGTAGATGATGAATATCTTCTGGAGCGCAGCGACAGAGTGGGCAGAAACCGGGCCCCTCCCAACCTCTCCGGCGGAGCGAATCCCATGTTAAAATCTTTTCTTTGCCGGCTAACCAAACAAACAGTTTATACTTAAGGGGGACTTTCCAAAACCAAATCTGCTGGAACCAAGAATTAAAAGAATCCGGAATGAGTGGTAGATGGAGGGCCTCATAGATATTCTTAACAGTAAGGAGACCCAATGCATCCCCTCCAGCCCACATGAGAGAGTCTGGTTCAACAGTGAGAGAGATGCCGGCCCACTTAAGTGCAGACGTAAACCTGTTCCAATCAAGTGCCCACAGTCCATCAAGAGCCAAATCACCACTGCCCAACCAATTATCCGGCCAAGAAGGGAAGTCTGGCTGAGTTCTAACCTGAGCGAGAGAGAAAATATTTAAAGTGCCAAGCTTCAAACACAATGCAGGAGTGAGGAGCGAGCTGTCCTCCAGGCCAATAATTTGATCCCGACCCAGCTTTATATCAGTGCCATTGCCCGGTTTCCAGCGGAGCCAGTGAAGAATGACGGGAGAGGAGGCAACCAGTCCCTTCCAGAAGATGGAAGCCCTCTTTTGCAGAAGAATTGGCTTACGAATCCAGTCACAAAGTTTCAATGAGCCCAAGTACTTTTCAACTAAGATCCGATGCCAAATGCTATCGTGATTTACAGCCCTCCAAAATGAACTTGCCAGAAGGGCAGAGTTAAAAGTGGATAAGTCTCTAAGCCCCCAGCCTCCCGCCCTTTTTGATTTAGTCAAGGACGCCCAACTGCAGAGATGAAATTTGTGTTTTCTTCCATGGCCGTTCCAAAGAAAGTTTGAAGAGAGTCTTCGCAGCTTGTTGAGAATCTTTTTTGGAATTCTCGCCAATGTCATCCAGAAAACCGCTAGGCTTTCCAGCACAGATTTAATCAGAATTAATCGACCCCCTATTGAAAGCCACTTATTACACCAAAATCCAATTTTTCTTTCAAAGAGAGTTACAAGCCATTGCCAATCATCTGGAGAGTATGCTCCCATCTTGAGCTGAAAACCAAGGTACCTGAAGCCCTCACCCTCACTGAGGTCTCTCAAATTCTCGACTTAAACCACCAAAATATTATAATGTTTTTTTAATACATATAGAGAGATTGATTATTGATGTGGGTTAATTTCCTACATAGTTTGTCTTATTGTGTTCGATGCATTCACTGCCCACTTAGTTTGTCTTATTGTATTCGATTGAATCTTTCTCCTACTTTTAGATTTTTCCACCGAATATATTTCTTTAGTACTTCTACTCTTGCGGTTGATGGTTTTTCCTTTTCTCAATTTTTTTTTGAAAGCGTGATTGTAGTTAATTCGTAGCTTCTAGAATTTAGTTTCATTTTATTCGTTGCTCTTGCGTGCTTGACCGAGAAACTTAGACCTCTCAACATTACAAAACCATTCCTTCACGGCATGTTACTCCAATGAAAATTTAGGAGTGCACCGCATGAATGTATATAATTCAATGATATGGTTACTTTTTCCCTCATCTAATTTTAGTCAGAGCTGGTTTCCCAAGGTTTTAGGATACCATAATTAATCTTCCATTAACAACGAGCACCTTAATCTCAACCATTTCATTTCTACTTACATATGTGTTGGCACACTTCCCTTTGTTCTTAGGGCCCACCTCCGAGATTGCATCCACGCCTCTCAAGGTTCCAAACCCACCTTAACCCAATGTCTTCCTTATACCACTTTTTGAGATCTCATATTCTTGAATGCGTTCTTGTTTAACTCCATGTGTTACATACGGTGCTTCTAATGGGGGAGACCTTGCCTCTACCTCTTTTCTTTCCAGTGTGTGACATTGAGTTCATTTTTCAGATCTTGTCTTCTTGGATGCGTTTTTGTTTAACTCTATGTGTTATATATGGTGCTTTTAATGGTCTTTCCATTGAGTTTATTTTTGAGATCTTGTCAATTTGGATGCGTTTTTGTTTAACTCTATGTGTTACATATGGTGCTTTTAATGGGGGAGGCATGATGATTTTTGCAACACCATTTTTAAGATTATATAAACATTTTTCAACTCCTTCTATTTTTGAGATTACATTCAATAAGTACCTACACTTGAAATTTGAATAAACCAATAAGGAGATAAGTGGTAAAAAAAATAGTGTTCTTTATTTTTCTCCAAAACTATTTATTCTTATAGTTATGGTTAACATTATCATTTTGAATCTTATTGATTTTTTTAAAGTAGATGTTGATAAAACATTTTTTTTGTTTTAAAACCCATTTCTTAACTCCTCCTTTTTAATGAGATTCATCATTGTTGAGACCATTCGTGAAGGGGGTTGAGATGAGTATTAAATGCCCTAGCCTGTCACCCCCTCCACACTATCCACTTGTCTGTCATTACCATATGCATTAAATCAAACAATTAACTCAAGGGATGGATGCACGAATTGGCCCCCCTGCCTTATACTTAACATGCTCTCCTCTGATTGTGAAGCTAAATTGGCAAGATGGTTTGCTCTATTATTGAGTGATTTTAGGACTTAGTAAATTGAGGTGGAAATGAAATTTGAGGCCACTTTCAAGGCTCTTTGGATAGTCCCTCTCAACCTAATAGAGTTTTGTGGATTAAGAGATTGTGAAGATATCTTATTACTATTTACAAGTCTCCTATAATATTTAGATTATTGATCCATGAAATTTTTGTTCTTTGTAATCCTTGGAAGATAGCTTGGACCTCCACCTCTATATATGTGGCAACTCCTAACCCCAAAGATAATCACTTTCTCATTTTCTCCGGGATTATGGAATATCCCCTGCACCTACCATATCTTATTAGTCCCTGCCATGGGACTATAGCAATGAGTTTGCTTTTGATGTGACATTAATTTGCCTTTTACCATAAATTTGTGTATGTAATGTAATGTTTAACATAGGAAAACAAATATATATTTTTTGATATAATAAAAATATTTGTGTCTCTCATTTCTAATTAGTTGATAGAATTGAAGTGTTATTGCTCTCTTCATGTCTTTCAATATGTAGAATTAATTACATAATCAATGAATTTCACCAATCACCACATCTAAATATAAAAAGTTGTATTATGTATTTATTATTATGTATTATTATATTTATATTATATTTATTATCTAATATATTATTTATTATTATATTTATAATATTTATATTATATTTATGAATATTATTATTCCATTCAGCTTACTTCATTATATATTTTGAATAACAAACAACCCTTAATTATTTTCTTTTGACAAAAAATATTCATTACTTGTGTATTTAGTTATATTAAGTTTCATTGTTTAACATGTATTTCCCAACTAACTTGGCAAGGACTTTTGCCATGCAACCCTTATTTCATATACATTATTACTAGTCAAAAAAAAGAAAAACACTTTATTTTATAATTTTATTATAATTTAAAATTGTGCTTTTTTTTTTACTTTACTTTAATTTTTGTAATTGTTTGTAAATAAATTTTTTTAATTATATATTCAATTATTATAATTATAATAAAATATTGATAATATAATTTAAAGTTTTTTTTAAATTATATATTCAATTATTATAATTATAATAAAATATTGATCATATAATTTAAAGTCATAAGTTAACTACATATCAAATTGATGTATAAATGAACTTGTTTATAAGAAAAGAGAGCATTGATGTAAGTATTTCATTATTTTAGTTTATTTAAATGTATATATCTTATTTTTTTTTTTAATTTAAAGTTTAAACCTATAAATTATAAAGAAAAAATGTATGTTTTTAATCATTTAATTTACATAAATTATATAATTTTTAATATAATAAAAATTATATATTTTTTAAATTTTATTAAATTTAAATATTTAGGTTTTTTATTGACTAGAAAAGGTTTTGAGAATTTGGAAGTTTTTTTAGGAGATTCAACATCAAGGAAATAAGAACTTGGGAATGAGTTTAGAATTTTAAATTAAAATTCCATTTTTAATATTAATAAGTACCAATTTTTTGTCTTATTAAATTAAAATGCAAATATTTTTATTCATTATTACAAATACTTATTACAAATATCTTTACTAAATTTATTCAAAACATCAATATAAAACAAAAACTAAAATGTAAATATTATTTCAAAAATTATTTATATATATATATTTTTAATTATACTCACTTTATAGTTGTGGATATGAACAACTTTTAATGTGTGTATGTTTTCCTTCTAGATCATACTAAACATGAAAGTTTGTGACAAAATTATTATTTAGCTTTATTCCAATTAGAACCATGATTCAAATTTACAAAGATGTTCAAGGTTGGTTTACATGTAAAGTTTAATTTTAAAAAGATCTAAATTTATATATGTATTTTGTATCTCATTTCCTAGTTGAATCTTTGTGGATAGTTAAAGTTTTATTTGATTAAATATATTCATATAATTATTAACACAAATTAAATTAGTAATTTAGAATTTATAAGTTTTAATTTTGTATATTTTAATAGAGTTCTAAATTGGTACTCATTAATACCTAAAATAGAACTGAACTAAATACTCATTAATACTTAAAATAGAATTTAATATATTAAAGTTGTAAAGGCTAATATACTATATAGCAATTCTAAAATGTATAGTTGACCTGAATTAACCTCTAATTTAATTGAAATAAAATTTAAAATGTATAATTATTTAAATATATTGTATTTTTTTTTTTTTTTAATTTATAATATTATCTTTCTTAATATTTTTATATATTTTTAATATATAATATTGTCCCTCCTAATTTAACATTTTTAATTATAACATAATTTATTTTTATTAAATTTAAATTATTATTATTATTTTTATTTAATATTTTTAAATATTATTCTTTCTCAATATCATACATAATCGTATAAATACAAATCTTACAAATTTGCATAACATTAATAAAACTTTCACCATGTTTTATTAAGTAATCCTAATCCAAAATGTAACACAAACAAATTGAAAACCCATACATTAATTTGGCTAATCTCATCACCAGTTAGGTCGTTCAAATTAGCTTAAATTAAAAACGTATGATATCACATTGGCTTTTCTTCAAAGCTTGTGGGTAATGTTTTGGATGTGCTTTTGTGTATTATAGGTTATTAACGGACTTGGGCTAGGGGTGGGAGTCTGAAGTTTTACAATGGAGTAAAGTTTAGTTTTTTTCATAACTTTGCTACCTTAACGTATTTGAAAGCAGAAGTTATAATATATTTAGAATTTTCTATCACCTAGTGTATATATTATGAATTTGAGTTAGCTATTTTTATTTTTAAATTTTTAGAAGTTATAATATATTTAGAATTTTCTATCACCTTTATATATATATATATATATATATATATATATATATATATATATATATATATATATATATATATTCAAATTCATTTTTTTAATTTTGTAATGTTTAAAGGTTTAACATGTTTTGAATTGGTGGGAGAGAGTTAGGATTTTCATATCTTTTTCATCATTTAAATTTTAAGAACTTTACTTAAAATTTTGATTAAATTCCATTTTTACAAGTTTTTGTGAATCTAAAATAATATGAGAACCTTTGAAAATAAGGGTTGAACTTATGGCATTTGGAGGTGGAAGCCTACTCCATGTTTTTCTTAAGGTACGGGTTGTGGTCTACGAGTGATATATCAATGGGCGATCTAAGAGTGGTATATAAATGGGCGATCTAAGCACAACTTTGGGTATTTAACACACAATTTCACATACACTATAAAACACCCATCTCCGTGTTGAACTCCTCCGACCAGACCACTTGTAATCCCTAATCCCTCTTACGAAGTTAAGGGACAACACCCCTTGTAGGGTCCGTTTAGTGAAGATAACACTATGCATACCAAGTTTCAGACCCTATGTGTGCTATGCTTTAGCATATGTGCACACACTTCAACATCAATGCACATACTTCAACATCCAATGGATTAAGTTCCAACACCACACACTCTAGGAAATCTAACCGAAATCCAACCAATCATTACTAAGGTTGTTATGAAAGTCATCACATGCACGCTAAGAGGACAGAAAGTCATACAATCATCAACTACAACACTAAAGTTCTTTGCTTTCGACCATTGAATAAACATTATTGTAACTAAAATTCATTTCTATGTATACTACGCATAATATGAAACATAAAGCAAGTTGACATATAGTTTTTAGTCATCTAGATTTTTCACAGAGCATTGTACAAAAGTAATACAAACATTGCTTTGTGCGCATTTTATTTACTTCATTTATATGTACTTATAACTTAATATGTCCAATGTGTTTTAGTTTTCCTTTTATATATATCTTGAAATTAGTTTAATGAAAATTTACAATAATTATCCCAAGTTCAATTTTCAACCCAATTTTATTTTATATGGCATTAGGGTAAGGTTTCACATATGTGTGAGAGAAAGGTTAGTGGTAGAAGAGTAAGGATGTACATGTGTTTATGTAAGGGCACACATACACACCCTACCCTACCCACTTTATTGAAAAATGAAAGTCTGCAACAAGGAGGAAATTGCTTGAGGGCGGGAAGTTTTAACCAGGAGTTGCAGGTTTCATGGAGGTTGACCAAGTATTTTTCGAGGTTACTCTCCTGATAAGGTTAGGTAAAGGCTTCCAACAGAGGGGTTGATGGTCCTCTTTAGGCTTCTTGGTTCTTACTAGTTAGTAGTATTTTGGCGGTAATGGAGGGTGTTTTATATTTGGTGAGTGTTTTAGACCCTTATCTTTCTCTCTCCTCCCATGTTTTTTTAGTTGGGCTGGATTCCCTCTCTTCCTCTCGCTAACCTTTCCCTCGACATGAATAGCGTAGAAGAGCTTTACTGTTGCACTAGTTTCCTGGTTGATAGGCCCTGTAGTGACGGGCACTCAGTCTTCACTTCCTTTATTACTGACTGACCCTCTTTAAGTTTTAATTACTTGATGAGATAGTTCTTCTGATGATTAACGATCTCCTTCTGAGGTAGCAAGCGTTTAAGGTTGTGTGGAAACTTCTGTATGGATCATGAGGTTAACGCACTCTTGGGTGCGGCTGACGAGGAACCTTGGGAGCAGGCATGTTTCCTTTCCTTAGTGGATGAGCTATACAGGAGTAAAGGCAATAGGTGCTCACTTAATGAGAGCTTTAATGTGCCGCTAACACACCCGATGGAGTTACCACTACCCACAACCTCTGGTTCTAAGCATTTTCACCAGTCAAACAAAGTGTTGGGTTTTTCACACAACATGGAAGCATCCATTCTTCCTGGTGCGGTCTCTACGGTTTTTTCAGTTGACTGTGAAGATAAGGCAAAGGAAGACCAAGAAAATGGGTATAAGGTTGAAGACTTGAAGACTACCTCAAACGCTCAGGCAACGGAGGTTCAAGGGGGTCGCTCGAAAGGAAAGCGGGGAAGTCTGAAGCGTCCTGCACGGGTGTGGAAGCCCAAGCATACAAAACATAAAATGGTTTTGGGAATGGACATGGGCCTTGAAGAGTCGTGCAATCTTGCACTGTGTGCTCTGGTGGGAAGGTTGGCATACCGATCTTTATGCAATATGATCATTGCGGACTGGATGCATTGTACCTGGGAACCTCTACTGGGTTATTCTCCGGTATTACTGACCCTGCTGAGAGGGTGGTTTGGCTTTGTGTTTAATAGTCCAGAAGATTCAACACATATCTTAGACAGGTTCGGGGACTTTGAGGGTGGTATTCTGATGTTGAAGGGGTGGCGGATTAAGTTTGACCCATCGACAGAGTATTTTAGCTACTGCCACCTTTGGGTCCTTCTCCTGGGCCTACCTCTCTAGTTGTGGAACGTCAAAGCCTTGGAGGTGATTGACAATGTTTTAGGTCGTTTTATCAAGGTTGACGAATTAGAATTACAGTCTCCAGACAAGAGGATGGCAAAGGTACTAATGGAAGTGGACATCCATGTAGGACTTCTGGAAACACTGGAAATTGACTGGAGGGGTCACCTACTTGTTCAAATATTAGACTATTTGGGCATCCCATTTCGTTGTACACTTTGTAGGAGAATTGGACACCTTCGGAAGGATTGTGATCAAGTTTTTGGGGCTACATTCGAGGAGGAATCCTCGAAGGACATGCCAACTAACTGTTACTCCTCTGGGATGGACACATAGGAGCCGAGAGATTTTTCGGGTGCAAGGGATGTGGAAAGTCCAAATTCTCCAGATAACACCTTCATAGGTAAGCTAAAACATTACTGCCCATCTCTGTATTTCACCTTATTTGTGTGGGAAAGAGACCACCTAGATAGTTTTTTCCATTTGAATTCGTTACACTCGCCCATGACTATTAAGAGTAAGGATTTTGAGACTGTACCAAAGACATCAGACTCGTTAGATGCTCAGAATGATCCCTTACCTGTGACTATATCTACTCAAGAGATGAGTAAAAGTGAACTAACCGAGCCATTGGTGGTGGAAGATTCACTCTTTGTCCTAGGTTATGGAGAACCTGTCTCTAGTGACCAATCCTTGGATAGGATGATTACGACTTTGGTTCCTACCTTTAGAGAGGCTTCTAGCCCTATTCCAATTCTGACCTTCTTGGGGAAGGAAGTTGTGGTAAGTGATGGATCTAGTGGTGTTTCTAGTGCACGTGCATGTGATGGGGTTTCTAATGGAAAGGAACTTGCATGGTCGCGGGGATTGGGGCTTGAATTATCACCTATCAAAACTAGAAGTGCCTGCAAAAAGACGGGGACGAACCTTTCCTTTTCGGCTAACCAACTTTCTTCCAACAATGATCAGGGGGTGCTTAGAGGCATGAAATCCCTTGCAAGGGATAAATCATGATCCTCCTCTCTCTGAATATAAGAGGGGTAAGAGGACCCCTAAAATTGGCCTCCATGCGTAGACTTGTCACAAAAACTTTACCTAATATAATTTTCCTACAAGAGACCCTGGTGGATGAGGAGAAGGCAAGGAATTTTATGTACGCGCTCAGATCGAAGTGGATGACTTGTGATATTAGTTCTGTGGGGAAGTCGGGTGGCCTCATGGTGTCTTGGGATCTCAATTTATTTGAATTATTGTCTGTCCTAAGCTGCGGTGGTATTTATTTTTCAGGTTCCAGCTTAGCAGATAAAAAGAAGATTTCCCTTATGAATGTTTATGACCCTTGTACAAACCATAAGCTCTTCTGGGAAAAAGTGGATGGTAGAGGTTTGTTAGCTCATGGTGTTTTGATAATGGCCGGGGACATGAATTTTATGAATTTAGAAGAGGTATGGGGTACAACAACTTTGGTAGACTCTTTGGCGGTCTTTTTCAAGGATTTATTTTTTAAAAATAACTTAGTTGATGTGGCCCCTGCCAAGTTGGTTCCTACGTGGCATAATGGTATATCTGGAGATTATGGAATTTCTAAAAGACTTGACATAATCTATGTTGCGTAGGATCTTATTTCACCAACTATGAGATACAGGTCATGGGTGGAATATCCTTATCTATCAGATCATGCTCCAGTCTTACTTCAACTAGGCATTGGGATGTCGACGATTGCACACCCTTTTAAGTTAAATCCATCTTGGTTGCGCGAAGATTCTTTTGTCATTATGGTCCGCGAAGCGTGGACCGATTCATAGTTTCAACAAGTTGCGGGGGCGCAAAGGAGATTAGTTGGGAAGCTTTTACATCTAAAAATACGGTTTAAGTTATGGTCCAAAGAAAAATGCTTACAGGATAAGATAGAATTGGAAAAGCTTGAAGTTGAATTATCTTCTCACTATAATCAGAAGAACCAAGGAATGTACAATGCAGAATCTGATCAACAATTGATGTTTTTAGAGTCCGAGCGTAAAAAAATTTTGCTGGACGAGGATGAACGATTGCGTCAAAAGAGCAGGGCCATTTGATTAAAAAGTGGAGATAAGAATAAATAATTCTTCCATCGTTTTGCAAGCTACAGAAGGAACAAAAAACACATTTGGGAGATAAAGGATGAAGCAGGTCCGGTTCATATAGGCTAGGAGGCCCTAAAGGATGAAGTGACATCTTTCTTTAAATCTTTCTTTTAGGATACATGACATAATTACATGGAGGAACAGATAGCTACAATAAGGTTGTTTCCAAGGTTAGTTATGGAGGAAGAAGTTGAAAATCTTGAAAAGTATTATACCAGTGAGGAAATTTTAGAGGTACTAAAAGGTTTTACATAGGACAAAAGTCCAGGATCAGATGGGTGGACTATCAATTTTTTTTTTTATACTTTTACGAGTTGGTTGGGAAGAACTTTCTTGATGTTGTGGAGGAGACTAGGCTCCGAGGTGAGGTTATCAGACTGATCAATTCAACTTTCATAACATTGATTCCGAAAGTAAACAGTCCCAACTCTTTTAACGACTTCCTTCCAATTTATCCGTGCAATTTATGTTACAAGATTATTGCAAAAGTAATAGCTAGGAGACTCAGGACTATTCTTTCCCGCACTTTGTCTGAGGAACAATTGGATTTTTTGAAGGGAAGACATATTTTAGATGCCATAGAAACTGCTCAGGAGTGTCTGCACAGTATAAAGGAAAAAAAACTACAAGCAATTATCCTGAAGCTAGATTTGAAAAAGGCCTATGACTGCACAAATTGGGATTTTCTACAGCTAATGTTCCTTCAATGTGGTTTCAGACTTCTTACCACAAACTAGATCATGGGTTGTGTTACCTCAACAACATATGCCATTTTGATCAATGGTGAGGTAACTAAGTTCTTCCAAAGTGGTATAGGGTTAAGATAGGGTTGTCCGCTGTCGCCTCTCCTGTTTATTCTTGTGATGGAAGGACTTAGTCTTTCTCTTAAAAAAAGACAAACATAAGGAAATTTGATGAGCATAAATGTTTCTAGGATTATTAAGATCTTTCATCTTCTCTTGTGGATGACATTCTAATAATGTCAAAAAATTTGATCCTAGAATGGCAGGAAATCAACAAAATCATTAATGTTTTTTGTTGTGTGACGGGTTTGATGATTAACGTCCAAAAGTCTTCTTTTCTTCACTTCGGAGTTCAACAGGACACTCTAGATGCCTTAAAAGCCTTATTTCATTACAATTTCATGAATCTTTCAGAAGGCTTTAGATACTTGGGTTTTTATTTAAAACCTAATAGTTACAAGTCGAAGGATTGACAATGGCTCATCACGAAGTTTGAGAATCGAATAATTCACTAGTGCAATTGGTGGCTTTCACTGGGGGGTTGATATGTGCTGATCAAAAAAGTTTTAGAGAGTCATCCAGTCTATTAGATGGCTTTGGCTCACATTTCGAAATCAATACTAAATCATATCCACAAGCTGGTTTTTTCCTTTCTTTGGTCAGGCAACAAGCAAAAGTAGAGCTACGATTTATGCAGATGGGAGACCATTACAAAGCCAAAAAAAATGGAGGGTGGGGGTTGAGAAACATTTTTTGTTTCTACAGGGCTCTGGCGACTAATACTCTATGGAGAGGCTTGATGAAGAATGGTATTTGGCATTGGGTGATAAAGGATAATTATTTACCTCATGGTTTTGTGACGACTTGGCTATGATCGGCTTCCTCCGTTACGTCCCATGGATCCCAAACATGGAAAAACATCCTTAATACATTACCTCTGATATTACATTGGCTTGCTTGGAAACCAAGATTGGGAGAATCCATAATTGTTGGGAAGGATGAAATTCTGGGCTTGGGGAAGGAATCCATTTTTTCTACTTAATTGGTTTTCTTTCTTAATAAAAAAAATGTTTATTTTCTTTATCAAGCGAGCTGAGTTCCTCCACAGGGATCGATCTGCTCCAATTGGTTGGACATTACAGAATTGGGGTTGGAGGGCGATTTAGCAGCAGAATGGGAAAGGTATAGAAGGAACCTGATTGGATCAGGGATTCAACTCACTGCAAGATTAGATGAATTAAAATGGACGGGTGGTGATAGCTCAGGCCAGCTCACAGTCAGGAATGTGTATAACTCTCTTTCTTCTAAACTTTGGAAAAACAAAATTTGTGGCTGGAGGAGAAAACTGTGGAGTTGGGACTGTCCACAAAATATCAAGCTCTTTGCCTGACTAGTGATTGAAAATAAAATTCTTACTTGGAAAAATTTACAAAAAAGAGATTTGATGGGGCCAGGAATCTGCCACCTTTGCAAAGGTAAGACGGAGTCTGGTAAACACCTCTTTGTTAACTGTCCATTTACTATTTCAGTTTGGGAAAGGATCAAAATGGCTCTCAAGTTCTTTACATGTTGGAATGGCCCAAATGTGAGTGAGTGCTTTGAAAACTGGGAAAATCAGAATCTTAAATTCCCAACATTGTCAGCCTTTACTTGTTGGTTTATTTGGCTCGAACGAAACTTGGCTATCTTCGAGTCAGGGACTCCCCCCATTCAAAAGATAACTTGTCTTTCTTTAGGAGCAGTGGGCAGTCACAGGACAAAGGAAAATTTTTATTCTACCAGATGTTCATTCTTTGCAATTCTTGAAGATAAAATCATTTGGTGGTTAGATGGGGCAACTTAGAGGAGTGGAGATCAAAGTGGCGCAAGAGGAATCATTAAGATCAACGATCACACAATTTATAAATGGACTTTAAATTGTGGAAGAGGAACAAATACAAGAGCATAACTTATGGGAGTTTGGGCTTCTCTAACCCTGGCATATAGGCTTTCAATTACATATATTCTTGTTCTAGGGGATTCAAAAATAGTCATTGATTGGCTTAATAGGAAAGGTACTCTACAGGTTTTTTCCATAGACTGTTGGAAGGACATGATTAATGAGCTCATCAAGTGCTTCATGAACATATCCTTTGCTCATGCATATAGAGAAGAGAATCAAGAGGTAGACAACTTATCAAAACAAGCCCTTACAATGCATCCAGGGAGCATAGCATATAATGAGTGGGAAGGCGGCCATGAGGGCACAACTCTCTTTTTAAAGATGCGCTAGAAGTTTTTCTGGGGGAGTTTATATATTTTGGTTTCTTACTATGATGGGTGGTCCCATATCTTCAACCTACAACTATGTATGAAAGTCTCATTACTTTTTGAAAAGTGTCTTTTTTGGTCGTTAAGGATAAGTCGTCAGTACTGTAAGGAAATTGAAAAATTTCTATGTAGTTATGTCTATGGATCGGTCCATCAAAACAAAAGGAACTATTAATATAATGTTTGACTTGAAAATAAATTATATTAATATAAATATAATGTGCAATTTTCTCTAGAAAAAAAAAAACATAAAAAAAATGTACAAAGATACATTTACATCATCATCATCCCATCCATTCCATATATATATATATTATAAATCCCAAATTTTTAACATTAATGAAGCTTTTGCAGGCATCTTTCTTAAAGAATTTTGTCTTTCATTAACATAAAAATATATATACAAGAATACATTTACATCACCATCAATTATCATCCCTTCCATTCAATATATATATATATATATATATATATATATATATATATATATATATCTGAGAAGTCCCAAATTTTTAACCTTTAAAAAAAATACATTAATGAGGCTTTTGCATGCATCTTTCTTTGTAAGCCTTCGTGCTTACATTTTATGACATCCTCGACAATACCGGTTTCAGTTGTAAAAAGTATTAATATCCGATTTGCCAAAGCAATAAAATAAAATAGAATATATCTGCTTTATCCATTTTGGTCGGTACGGTGAATGAAAATCCCTCAATTTAATTAAAAGAATAAGAATAATGAATTTCCTTACAACGAGCGACAAGTCAAATTTCACAATAACGAAATTAGCTAATTCCATGATTGGCCAAGTCCAAGAAACCCATCCATGTCCATCGTAGATTGAGGAGACCATCTGATCTCCATACCTAACTTTGGAATGACGTTCACAACTGGACCTTTGCTAACCAGTCTCTCCCTTACAATATGATCTTCACCTTCCATACGCGACGAAGATCCCAAGCAACATTATGTGGAGTTCTTGGGCCGCTGAGAAGAATGGGCTGTGATCGGAGTTGAGGCTGAGAACTCTGTGAGGTGGGTTCATCTTGATCATGGTGTCTTGAACCCCAATAGGGAAGGCTCAGTCCTTTGTAGTCTTTATGTAAACTCTCCTAACACACCTATATCCTTTATCTGTAACATTCTTTGCCTTTGCTTAGCTCAGAGCAGAAGGAACAAGCCTCAACAAGGTGCACACCAATTGAATATCCTGCCGCCCAAAATATAATCTATTATGTGTATATGATCATGGACTGGTTTTTGTGTATAAATCTCAATATATTTGAATAATCTATGTATATAGTGTATAAACATTGAGATTATCCATCTTAGGTCTTCAATCAAAAGCTTCAGGTAACAATTTAAGTTTGCCTCCTAAATTTCAGAGTTGAGATTAGAACCCAAAAAATCTACTTATTACATACCAACCTATGACGGGCTGGTGTTATAGAGAATCTCTCTGCATGAATCTTTGGACAACAGATTGATGGAATATATGCAATCCTTGCTCCATATCCACTGGGTTTCTTTCTGTTATGATCCAGGAAAAAAATATCAGAATTCATGACATGGGTATGAATGAAATTAACAATTTTCTGAGAAGACTCAAAGCCATGGGAATTTGAAACAGGTATTCAGAATTCATGACATTGAAAAGGATTCATGATCAAGTTTGAAAAGACTCACCATGTTCATATGTTTTTCCAGAGATTCAAAATTTTGTACAATATGAAACGGGGAAGCGGTTGGTCGGGGTGGTGATATAAAAGTAAGTGAAATCTGAAGACGTGAATCCTCCAATTTCCGTACCAAGTAATTTTCTGAAAAATGAGTAATACATACTAATATGTACTATAAAGTATGGACATGAGATTTTAGAGAGCATGTACGGATCCCGCATTCCATACTTAGCCACTTTTTGGATTGCGGGTTGTCGGGCTGGCGGGCTCAAAATTGGGCCGTTATTGTTTTGTGCCCTACAAATAGCACCCAAAATTCTGCGAAATACAAATTGACAAGCAGACCTGCGGGATGGATGGCTCAACATTGCACTTCTATTGTTTCATGTCCTCTAAAGAACACTTAGAGTTCCGCGATATACAAATTGACAGACGGACTCTAGGGCTAGCGGACTCAAGATTGTCATTGTTTACGGATGGTAATCCCTATCAACCATCTAACATTATCTAAAAACATTATTTTCAATACTAAATTATTAATATTAAATATTGATATTGTACAATTTAATTAGACAAAAAAGTTTGTACAATTTGAAACAGGGGTCGGGCTGGTGATATAAAAGTAAGTGGAAATCTGAACACGTGCATCCACCAACTTCCACACTTAGAAATTTTCTGAGAAACATGAAATACATACCAAATATGTACTTTTATAAAGTATGGACATGAGATTTTATAGAGCATGTACGGATACTTCATTCCATACTTAGCCACTTTTTTGATCGCGGGTTCTCGGGTTGGCAGGCTCAAAATTCAGCCTCTATTGTTCTGTGTCCTACAAATAGCAACCAGAGTTCTGCGATATACAAATTGACAGGCGAACTGTCTAGCACAACATTTCACTTCTATTGTCCCATGTACTCCAAACAACACTGGGAGTTTCGTGACATACAAATTGACAGATGGACTCTGGGACTGGCGGGCTCAATATTGTGATTGTTTACAAATGGTCATCCAAATATGTACTTTTATAAAGTATGGGCATGAGATTTTATAGAGCATGTATGAATCCTTCATTCCATACTTAGCCACTTTTTGGATTGCGGGTTCTCGGGCTGGTGGGCTCAAAATTCAACCTCTATTTTTTCATGTCCTACAAATAGCACCCAGAGTTCCGCAATATACAAATTGACAGGAGGACTTGCGAGCTATCTGGCTCAACATTGCACTTCTATTTTCCTATGTCCTCCAAATAACATTGGGAGTTCCACGACATACAAATTGACAGACAGACTCCAGGACTGACGGGCTGAAGATTGCAATTGTTTACGGATGGTCATCCAAATATGTATTTTTATAAAGTATGGACATGATATTTTATAGAGCATGTACGGATCCTTCATTCCATACTTAGCAACTTTTTGGATCGCGGATTCTCGGGCTGGCGGGCTCAAAATTCAACCTCTATTGTTCCGTGTCCTGCAAATAACACCCAGAGTTCTGCAATATACAAATTGACAGGCGGACTTGTGGGCTGTCTGGCTCAACATTGCACTTCTATTGTCCCGTGTCCTCCAAACAACACCGGGATTTCCGCGACATACAAATTGACAGACAGACTCCAGGACTAACAGGCTCAATATTGCGATTGTTTACAGATGGTCATCCAAATATGTACTTTTATAAAGTATGGACATGAGATTTTACAAAGCATGTATAGATCCTTAATTCCATACTTAGCCACTTTTTGTATCACGGGTTCTTGGGCTGGCGGGCTCAAAATTAAGCCTCTATTGTTTCGTGTCCTACAAATAACACCCAGGGTTCCACGATATACAAATTGATAGGTGGACTTGTGGGTTGTTTGGCTCAACATTGCACTTCTATTGTCCCGTGTCCTCCAAACAACGCTCGAAGTTCCGCGACATACAAATTGACAGGCGGACTCCAGGACTAGTGGGCTCAAGATTGCGATTGTTTATGGATGGTCATCCTATCTAACATTATTTTCAAATACTAAATTATTAATATTAAATATTGATATTGTACAATTTAATTACAAAAAATTATCAAAGGATGTTAAATCACTTATTTTAAAAGAAATAAAGGAAAAAAAAACAAAGTTTTTTTCAAATTCTATCACCGCAAGCATAACAACGACCAATTTGAATTTTAAGGGCCTCTTGTTGATATGATAGCACAATTGGACTTCGAACAATATACATTCGTTGATTTCAAATTATTCCAGGAGATTAATTTTACCAAGTTCATCGACCAAGGAAAAATGCTAAAAACATTATCTAACATTATCTAAAAACATTATTTTCAAATACTAAATTATTAATATTAAATATTGATATTGTACAATTAAATTACATAAAATTATCAAAGGATGTTAAATCGCTTATTTTAAAAGAAATGAAGAAAAAGAAATGAAGTTTTCTTAAAATTCTATCACCGCAATCATAACAACAACCAATTTGAATTTTAAGGGCCTCTTGTTGATATGATAGCACAATTGGACTTCGCACAGTATACATTCCTTGATTTCAAATTATTCCAAGAGATTAATTTTACCAAGTTCATCAACCAAGCAAAAAATGATAAAACAAGCCACATACTACATTTGCGTCACAACACCATAGAAATTATCAGGCAGATTTGCGGGCTAGCTGGCTAAAAAATTGCTATTCTATTGTTCCGTGTCCTCCAAACAACCCTCGGAGTTCCACGATATACAAATTGACAGACGAAGCATACAACCAAGAACCAATTAAACTCCAAACAGGCCGCAAGCAAGTTCCCACAAGGTTCCATAGAGTAGGACACATCGACCTTTGCATCAAACAATTTGATATACAAAGAAAGGACGTCGTGGCATTCGTTTTCTCTTACATATGGTATATGTACCCAGTAGGAAATAACTGGGGCCATGAGATATATGGGGTTTGCTGCCATGCTTTCCATTTTTGGACCGAAGAATCTTATGCGCATCAATCCCAAGTAGTCGAGTGCGATGAACATTGATCTGGATGTTGAAGAAATATTACAAAGACACATGAGGTATTTTCATTTCCTACCAAAGTTTGATATTTTTTTTTCCCTTCTTCAGCCAATATGCAAAATTGCATTGTCCTCGTTTAAGGTAAATTTGTTGTGTATCTGAAAATCGTGCAACACGTAGAAACTGCTTGCCTTTTTATGTAGATATGTTTCATACGACAATTCTGCCAACTTAGGAAGCACATTTTGTAACAGAGGTTGCCTAACTGTACAATGCATGGTTGTGTTTCCCATGGTTCAGATTGCAACATTGAGGTAATGTCCATATATATATGGAAATTTTTCACCGCATCACAAATAATCAATCATATCATCACTTATCAAAGCGGAGGCAAAATCAGGAGAGTTGCATTTTGCACATACAGGTTCAAAGGGGGTCGAGTACACATTCGTTGCAACTAAAACACCTTCAACCTGGGAACCCGAGCATAGGAATTAATAAATTGAACAATATAATACACAATTNAACAAGCCGCACAAATTTGGTGAAGGCTATTTGTATAAGCAAAGTGAGGATGATTTTGTGGATGTATACACACAACAATTGTAGAGCTAGATAGTTTCTTCAGATCCTGTACTATATCTCCTCACAACTCTGTTACAAACGTTGCCTGGGTTGTCTGAAAGATCCTTTCTCTAACATCCATTTTCCTTGTTATACTTTTGAAGAGCATAAGTGGAATCTGCCCTCTATGCAATTGCTACTCCATTGACGAGAACAAATTTGAATAGGTATCGAAAAATTGCAGCTGCAACATGGAACAATGAAATATTTACGTAACTTACCCGACATACATGCACATGCGAAAGGAAAGGAAAAAACTGGATATGGAAAGCGGCACCATTCCCTTGTCTCTATCTGACTCTCCATCCTTTATATGGAGAATGTGTTGTGAGCCAAGTTTTCTTTCCAGTGTGACAACTGTGCCAATGGTTCCGACTGGGTAAATATCACTACTCTGTGCAAGCTGGCTGATAGTCGCGTCCAGGACGAAACAATATTCTGAACAAAAAAGGGGATTTTTTCCCACAATACTTGTTTCGTTGAGCGAAATAATCCGATCACAATCACCACGATCATATACTGTTTGGGAAATATATTAAAATTTGTAATGGATATCCCATTACCCGGCAATATCTTTTCTGCATGTTTCTGGACAAGCTGTGTAGGAATACTCAGTGTCACTGTCATCATGGCCTCCTTGTCTGTTATGTCAGCACGCATAATGGATCTAGTTTTGTTTGCCTTGTCCAAGTAGGTTCTATAGATGATCATTATGTCCCCGACGAACACTTGTCCAGTTCAGAGGCTGTTCAAGCCCTCTATTGATAGTACTTTGGGTGTTACAACTCTAGAGCTAGTGACAATTTTTGAACAGGAGAACTAAAGTGAATGACAGTGTGCATTTTTTTTTTTTTTTATTTCACTGGCATAAATCTACAAGTACACGCATAGCTTCGATGAACTATGGAGCCAGATTTTTGCAACCACACCTCTTAGTTTGTGGAACATGCGCTATGTTCGGCGTCTCGCTTGTACTTGTAGATACTTCTTGTGAACTGCAAACCATGCATTGCAGATGACATCGACATATTCACCATGCCATAGATGAATAAATAGACGAGGATCTTTGTCTGGTAAACATACTAAGAGCAGAGCGTATGCATATTTACCTTTGGCCTTGTCGGTTTGTTAATGTCTAGGATGACTGACTTCTCATGGCCATGCCACTAGTCCAACTTTTTCTGATGCAAGTATGTGCAGATGAACATCATGACTAAACAAGCGTATGCATTGTATACTGTCCATCAGAAGGACTAAATAAGCATAAAATTGTATGCATATGAATTTTTAACTGGAAAAATGTGTAACAGTAAACAGGGTGTGAGGGCGGGGCACCACGACCATTCTGTATATCGCGGACCCCCGAAAACCAGGGGAGCAATCTTGAACCCGCCAGCGTGGCACCTGCAATCGACAAAGTGGGTAAGTATGGAAATAAGGTAGAAGCGCGGCCATAGATGTGAAACCATTAGTCCGCCAACCAGCGCACCAAGGCATTTTCAGAAAGACCACTAAGCAGATCAATTAGAAAACAAAAGGGATAATAGAAAATGGAAAAAGTAGAAATAGGGAGGACATAAAGGGCCATTGATGCCAATGCATAGTTTTTAAGTCTAATATTATATGCCCCCACCCGGTTTGTATATTTAATTTACCAGTACAGTTGGTATACCCTTTAGAAGATTGTACCACATAACCCTCTGCTGTTGCACAGAACAATTCATCTTCCTGTCCAACCAACCTATTTCTTCCAAGGTACCAATTCCGAATATGCAATGCACATGAAGGCAAGTTTGTATGAAGACAGACATGTAAAAGAAAGAGAAAGAGGTCTAATTATTCCAATGTAACAACAAACAAAATACGCAAAATATATTATATTTGAAGGAAGTAAAGAAGGGGAAAAAAAATAAAAATAAAAAAAGGTGCAAAGCAGCAGAACAAGCACAACAAATATACAGATAGTAAATGAAAAAATGAACACTGGAATATGAAATAAGAGCACATGTATCCACTTCTGTAATTCCTCGGCTACATTCCTGCCAAAGAGTTCATCGTCGTCTCTGTCCATTCTGTTTGTTTAAATGTAGCAATGCAACAAAAACACAACAGACATGAAGTAGGTTAGTATGTAGGAATGCATGTAATGAAGATACAATAAACTAGGTGAACACATATACAGATAATAAATGAAATACAAAACAACGCAATATGAAATAACAATACAAGCATGCACCTTTCTATATCCTCTTTAAGCGATGCAGTCAAGACTCCATCCTTTTTTTCAGCTATTCTGTTTGTTTGAATGTGGGAACGCACAAAATACAATGAACATGAATGGAAGATGGTATGCACCGAACAACAAGTAATATGTACATACAATAAAAGAGATTCAACGAACAGTATAAAATATAGGCAGAAACATGAACCTTTGCGCTTCTCCATTCATAGCTGTGAATGTGTAATTTCTTTTTCCTTACCCAAAATATATTACAAGCCACAAAATATTACGAAATTGCATGGCCGTAGCTAAACGATTTATGGTTTTCCATGGAAAAGTATCCAAATATGCTTCCACCGATGGAAATACATGTTCTTTATCCTCTACATAGACTGTTGTGCCCACAATACAAGATTTTGGTTTTCCATGGCAAACTAACCAGATATACTTCCAGACATGGAACTATAATTTTGTAGAATATTTGTTGCACATATCATATCTCAAGTACAGGACAGATTCTATCGTGGGCACATTAGTCTGTGTAAAGGAAAAAGAGCATGTATTTTCATATAGGCACATTTGACCATATATGGTTTATAAACGCAACCTGCATATGCTTTATTTTAACAAAAAAACAACAGATATTGCAATTGCACATGTACTTCTCGAAGTATTTTTCATGCAACTATTTTCTTTCATGCCAGCACTGAAGCAGCAACAAAATCTCATAGAAGAACAAATATCGACCTCGCCAAATAGGGAAAATAACAGAACTGCATGTGTACTCGTGGGTGCAGGGGTTGAACACCGTAAAGCGTCCAAAAAACAATAATAATCCAAAAAAAAAAAAAAAACATCTCCAACCACCAGCGCAGGACCCCAACCCTGCAAAGTGGAATCAAACAAAAGAAAACGACAAGCACCAAACCAACGAGAAAGAATGAACATGATCAACTACATCCCCACGGCCCCAAAGCGTAAACCCGAGCCAAAGAAACAAAGCCAACAACCCACGAACCAATGAACCAGTGAACAAGAAACAACCACCGAATCAGTAAACAACATATGTATGTCCAACGATTACGAAACTGCAACCGAAGCACATAAGGAATCAGAAACATACGACAAGCATGCCAGTAGAAATAAGCAAACATTCTTACTTCCAAACTGCAAACACTGAACAACAAACAAGGAACAAAAAATGAAACTGTGGAATGGAAACTTACTCTGAAACGATGAAAGGAAAAAGCACAGGTCGAATTGTGAACCAAACAACAACAAGCAGCAATCGATGAACCAACGAAGAAGAAGCACTCGCCGAACCAATAAACAATGTATGTAGCTTCAATGATCACGAAATTGCATTACAAAGATAGAAGAAGGATGAAACATAGAATTCCTATTCAACTGGCAGTGGACAACAATATTGTGCAAAATCACTGCAACATTGTGTCACATACCCACTACAATGTCATAAAATTTTCGTTTTTCCTCAAGGGACAGAATCCTCGAAGTCCTATGGGGGTCTAATGCAGACTAGTTCTTCCCTGTTCACCTCCTTGTGATCGTGGGTTAGGACCACAGGCCACACAAACCAGGCGCCTTTTCGTGTTTCGCAACTCAGCGATACAATTGAGTCCGTTCTTGAAGGTAGAATGGCGAGGGGGCTTCAGAATGAAACCCTGGCCGTAGATCTGGGCATGTATATTTTGGCCGTCTAGATCTACCCACCGCTTAACGACAAGGCACTAGCTCCCTTTCTTTAGTCCCTAGTTCGATAGGACCACATACGCGCCTAAATGCAGGCGCCTTTCACAACTCGCGACCTCGCGAGTCGTGAGTCGAAGACCCTCGAATTTTCTTCACAAATCACCGATACTCGAGATCATGAAATGGGTATAGTTTCCTTCTGTCAGCACCCTCTGCACATGACCGTCGGCTAGGCTAAACTCTAGCTCCTCTCGCTATTCGTCGCTTCGTGAGTTCAACGGTTGAACTCTCGTTCCTCCCTTATGCAATCCTCCGAGACTTGAAGGTCAGCGAAGGTTGACCTTCCCTTCGCACTGCTCGCAACTCGCCCCTTCGCGAGTTGTAGCGTCAAATCTTGGCACCTTCCCTTCACGAACCCTCGAGAAGCGATATTTAATCTTCCCTCTCGCGTTCTCGCTACTCGCGACTTCGTAAGTCCAAGGTTTGAGCTCTCATGCCCTTCTCCCGTGAATCCCCGAGACACGAGAAGTCAACAGAGCATTGACTCCCTTCTCTAGGCGATGCGTGTCCACTCGTCAATCACACGGGCCCCACCTTGAAGTTTTTCCATGTGTTCTCTTGTGCTCGACTCTCGGCACCTCGCTGGTCACGGCTTGGAGCACCCAACCTTTGGGCTCTTACCTTGTGAACCTCCGAGTTCATGAGATCCCTGGATCTCTGCCACCTGTTCTCCTCGGATGGACGGTTTAGATTCTCTCGTGGCTTCGCCACTCATGACTTGGAACATCCAACCTTTGGGCTCTTACCTTGCGAACCTTCGAGTTCGCGAGATCCCTGGATCTCTGCCACCTGTCCTCCTCGGATGGACGGTTTAGATTGTCTCGTGGCTTCACCACTCGCGACTTGGAACATCCAACCTTTGGGCTCTTACCTTGCGAACCTCCGATTTCACGAGATCCCTGGATCTCTGCCACCTGTCCTCCTCGGATGGACAATTTACATTCTTTTGCCCCTATTCACGAGGGCTTAACCCTCATCTATCTCCTTATAGATCTAACGACTGTCAGGTTTTCTAGCTAAGATCTGACGGTTCAAATCGGTCCCGATGCCGCACCCCTTCCCACTGTTCCTTGGACGTGGAAAAACCAACGGTCCAGATGTTCTCATGGAGCCTGGGGGTCTACGATTCCAATCTCCTCGCTATTCACGAAGATAGAGGAAAAAGGGTTAAGGCAATTAGCACCCTCGTTTATTCCTTCGATTTTAACGGTCATGAGTGACCGTAGATCTCCCAACAGGATCTCATCCGTTGATCAATACTTATCCCTATGCTGCTACTTCGGGATTTTATGAGGGTCATTCCTCTTCGCACAGGGTTGTTAAGACTTGCACATTCAAGTCCTTTTTCCAGATTCTTAGTAAACCTTTCCAAGGAGGGAACCTCTGCGAAGAGGTCTATTTCGGGGCATTCCTGGAGATAGATAAGGGGAAACAAATTCCTGAGAACAGACTGGAAGTCTGACTTGGTTCAACTTATGCATAATTAGATTCATTTATCAACATAAGCCATGTGTGGTTTTTCTGTTATAAGCATATACAACTATTAGTACTGATCAAAATACCACATAGACCTTCTTATAATGAAAACATTCACAATTTCACAGCTTATGAGCATAATTATCAGAATACATATAATTCCAGATGCCAGAGGCAAAACACTTATTAGAAATAACACCAGGGTTAAGCAACTACTGAGAGGGGTGCCCGTTTCCACCCAACCGTAGGCTTAGCGACTCCTAGTAGATTTACCACTAGCCACCCCTGAGCTGAGACCACGATGCTGTGAGACTGCGTCTCTGTTTGCCAGTGACCAGGAGCGAAGGTTGCAATCCTTCCTCTCTGCTATCACTCACTCTGCATGTTTCCAGAGTTCTCCCCTCGCGTCTTCCCCCTAATCGCTTCTACCCCATGCCTTACCCTCTTGCGAGGTTGCGTGTGGCACGATTACCCTCGCGCTGGTCAGGCCTAACGGCTCTATGGATGGGCGGTTCACCTCCCATCCCTCATTAAACCATCTACCTACCAGCCTACGAGACATTTAATTCAGGGCCAGCGAGCCGCTTTTGGTTCTCCGGGCCAGTGGAGTCCAAATACGATATTAATTCTCGGTGGAAGTTAACGCCACCTTTCCAGGTGCCTTCCACTGCCATCGTGGTCTCTTTTTCTGCACATCCCCTCTCAGCAGTTCTGCAATAAAATTCATAATGTTATTCACACTCATTGACCTTTTCTTCAAGGTCCAATTACATCACATTGTTAGAATATATAAGATGGTGTACTCGTTTTACCACGACAATACCCTCATCTCCCAACCACAGGCCGAAGCCTCCCTCCAAGCACCTTAACCTTGACCTGAGAATTCCTCCGGAAGCAAACCCTAGGCTAGATAGCCAAACAAAGAGCAGCGCATCTCTCCCCAAGGATAGCGCATCACAAAAAGCTGATCAGATAGTCCAAACCCTAGCCAAGAGATATCCAAGCCAAATACTAAAACTTGCTGCTGCTGCAGCTGCACCTGCAACCCTCCTCCAAACCTACGCACCAGCTGCAACTGCAGTGCGTACCAACTGGGAAAACTGCAGTCCAGAGATGTGACAAATGAGAAACTGGCGCCCTGTATTTATAGTAATCCTGCCAGTTTACTGGGGCCGACTTCTCCTTCTGGGTATGTGTCTGTTCAGTATATTATTATTAATTATGGCCAACTTCTTCTCTTGGAGGCTGATAGCTTAATATAAATTATATTCTTGAGCCGACAAGGCTTCTAGGGTTATTAGCCAATTCATTACGTTTTCTCTTGCTTCCCGGAGTCTTCTATTCTCGTCAGGTTCACATGTAGAGGTAAATACCTCCCACAACCACCATAATATTAACACTCCCTCCTAGCTAGAGAGGTATTTACAGGTAATGGACTTGAGCACAAAACACACCATTTACCCTGTAGCATCAATATAGTCATCTAGACTATTTCATGATAAGATCATGAGCATCACCAATACTATCAGCTGCATCATCTCTCGAAACCATACTTCATCTGAGTAATATGATGCTGAATAAGTCACTTTCACCATAGAGTGATACAAGAGGAGTAAAAGCTCTGAACTGTTTTCCATCTGGAAAATCTCTGTTCATCATTCATCTGAATGATCATCATCTCCAATACACTGCTAATAGTCTTCAAGGCAACAATAGAATGGTCTTGAGCACAACAGACCATTCAACTGGTAGCACCACGAGCACCTGTCATTATTATCCGACGGGATAATCTCCTATGACAACTGGTACAATATAAATTTATAGAACACACCTGTGTCTATTCCTGTAGTACACAACTACAATCCAGTGGTTAACTACCACATCAAGTAACACACAAGTACTTGATCAGCAACAGTGAAACATATTCACCACAGTAGTTCTCATCTACTGTCATATAGTCTTCATAACAAACATCTGAGAGCATCCTGCACAGAAACAATGTTATGATAAAAACTGCATCATCTGGGCCAATCTTTCACTCACGTCTGTGAGATCTGAAAGAATGTATGCCACCACAGTAGTCTTCATCTACATAGAAACAATGTTATGATAAAACTGAAACATCTGGGCCAATCTTTCACTCACATCTGTGAGATTTGAAAGAGTGTCTGCCCTCAGTATAGAATATCAACAATAATCATCTGGGCCAATCTTTCACTCACATCTGTGAGATCTGAAAGAATGTCTGCCCTCAATATAGAATATCAATAATAATCATCTGGGCCAATCTTTCACTCACATCTGTGAGATCTGAAAGAATGTCTGCCCTCAACAT
>ML784454.1:256068-273551 GCA_009831015.1 Picea engelmannii | reverse complement strand
CTTTATTCTTAGCAAGGATGAGGTCAATCCTTGTCTTCCATGCTCTGAAGTTGGAGGCTCCTTCTAGCTTGTTCTCAGACTTCATAGAGTTCGTCATGGCTTGCTTGACTTGGTCAAACCCTAGATTTGACCAGAAATCCAAATTTCACGTCTTGACCTTCAGAGAGTTCCAGGAGATGCGCTGGGCTAGGGCGCACTGATCTATCCGGAGATTAGGTCAATCTCATCAATTAAGGTGCCTCAACAAGAGGTTTAGGGTTTCTGCAACTGCTTCTGCTGGTAACCCTAGCTGCAGTGCTTTTGGAAGCTGCTCCTACTAGTAACCCTAGCGGCAATTCCTCAACGAGCTCAATATCTAGCGGCTATGTTTCCTTCCAGCGTTTTAGGCTGATTGAAGGGGTGTGGTCCCATAACCTGTTAGAATATATAAGATGGTGTACTTGTTTTACCACGACGATACCCTCGTCTCCCAACCACAGGCCGAAGCCTCCCTCCGAGCACCTTAACCTTGACCTGAGAATTCCTCCGGAAGCAAACCCTAGGCTAGATAGCCAAACAAAGAGAAACACATCTCTCCCCAAGGATAACGCATCACAAAAAGCTAATCAGATAGTCCAAACCCTAGCCAAGAGATATCCAAGCCAAATACTGAAACTTGCTGCTATTGCAGCTGCACCTACAACCCTCCTCCAAACCTGCGCACCAGCTGCAACTACAGTGCACACCAACTGGGAAAACTACAGTCTTGAGATGTGACAAATGAGAAACTGGTGCCCTGCATTTATAGTAATCCTGCCAGTTTACTGGGGCCGACTTCTCCTTCTGGGTATGTGTCTGTTCAGTACATTATTATTAATTCTGGTCGACTTCTTCTCTTGGAGGCTAATAGCTTAATATAAATTATATTCTTGAGCCGACAAGGCTTCTAGGGTTATTAGCCAATTCATTACGGTTTCTCTTGCTTCTCAGAGTCTTCTATTCTCACTAGGTTCACATGTAGAGGTAAATACCTCCCGCAGCTACCATAATATTAACACACATATTCACATTTACAAGTTTTCCATAGTTCTTGGCCAGTCTAGTTATTTTTACAAACTGGGGGAAGCAGGGTGTTACACATTGTATGGAAAATTTTGAGGAAAAATGTACTCCGAGAAACGTATTTAGATAAACATTTAAGGCTGTCAAGATGTGCAAGGACCTTGTGGTATGAAAACATTTAAGCTGTTAGGCCTGTTGGAGGACCTCGTATCATGTAAACATTTAATCTGTTAGGCCTATTCAAGCACCTCAAAAAAAGTGTCAATACATTTCAATACAAATACATGCGGCAAGGACGTTATAAACTATGGAATTCTCGATCACTACAAAGCTTGGATATCTAAACATTTCAATATGATTAGTACAAATAAAAACTTACGGATATATTCACCTAGCAGAAAATGCTGAGACAAACATTCAAACTAATGCTAGCATTAATCCACCTTCAAGCAATACATAGGAAAATTATATGATTCAAAAAGACTGTATACGATAAAAAAAGTTTGGATATGCTACCATATAAAAAATTGGGAATAGCGAAGCCGACAATAAGACCTCCGATCTCTTATCCAATCAGATCAGTACACATATGGTACTTTTTATTATATAAAAATCTATGTTTTTTGTTCTCTAGCTCCAACAATACATATTATGCAAATATTTGTGGTCAAAGGACAAACTAATATGTAGTCAATGAATTATCGATCGCTATGTCCCTCTATGCCTACGACAGGGACTAATAACAAAGTTATAATAAGTTTTATTAAAGTTTTTCCAACAATTAAATTGAAAATCAGTGAATCCTACAACATTTTTTTGTGAAATATGTAAGCCTCAAATTATGAGGCATTTGATTTCTCATTCCATAACTTTTTGTAATTTTTTATTCTTAGATCAATTATTTATAATTACAATCATGCCATATAACCCAACAAGTCACACAATTCTTAATTGATTTTTTATTTTCCTATATGCATTAATATGAGTATATACATATGATGTGTAATATTTGAAATAAAACTCCATATACATAAAGATGCATCATTTTACCAAAAACATAGAATTAATTGATAAAGAGTGTGAAGAGGACTATTCATGGTCATTGGAGATGGGTAATAGATGAATTACTTTGAACTTTTTGAACTGTAATGCATTTGATTTCCCAGTCCGTAACTTTTTGTAAGTTTTTTCACAATAATAGTTATGTTTTATATTATAAATAGAGTTGCACCCGAGTTGGACAACTATGTAATACAAAAAATAGGTTTAGATGGCCTTACCCATTAGTAAAATAAGTGAGACTATTTATCTAAAGAGTACCTACTCTTATAGTTTTTATTCCATCTTTGTATGATGTGGCAAGTATTCTACCTTACAGACTGGTTAAAAAAAAAGGTTCAAGAAAAAAATTAAAAACATGTAAAAATATCTAGAATCAATGTCCATGAAGGATTGCTTCAAGCATATTCTCCTATGGCTCTGCTTCATCTTCATCCTCACACTTCTCATTCTCAGGGTTGGCCAGATGATGGGCCTCAACTGTGCCATGTTCTAGTTCCAAGATATCATGATTGCACATGCCCTTTTTACTCTCTAAGGCTAATGAGTATGAGAGAAGCTTGAATCCATAGGGGGAAGAAGAATGGATTTAGAAGGAGTGCCTATATGAGTGATAATTCTTCTGATCATTTGTTATAGATATGTTACCTAGACACTGAATTCTTCATTCTTTCTTTCATAGATTGTCATGAATACATTTACTTCCATTTTCCATTCGAGAATTACCAAGATGTGCTTAGAAAATTCCACTACACACTTTTTACATACACAATTATCCTCCTATACTTGATTGGAGAAATCATCCTTCCAGTAATTCCATCTACCTTTTGAATTTATTATGTTGCAATGGACTTTTGTAGTATCCTTATTGCACCTCTTCAAACCCCTCTTCACATCCTCAAGCTCATAGATCACACAACAACCACTCCAACAATGGCAGTGCACCATCACCCAAATTAACAGAACGATAATGAGGTGAATAACCAAAGCTAGAACTAGATAGAGTACCACAAACATTACCAAAACCACAACTATGAAAAACCATGTACAAAGCACCACCTAAATTTCCACCGGGGAATACCAAAGCCTCTAGGTGGACCTTAGACTAGTGCATAATCAACTTGAATGATCTCGATTCTAATATGAGAATCCCACTCTCTGTATCAAAATCTAGAGAGCTTAACCCAAAGTTGGACAACACATCATTGTGCTCCAAGAACCAACTAGGGGCATCACCTTTTCAAATGCTTGAGCTCAAATGAGGGACTTGGATCTATAGAGATGTTTATAAATATTCCTGATGGGTAGTGCACACCAAACCCCGATTTGTCCCACATTGAAACCATTGTTCTCTTCAATAACCCCTAGTTTAGAGTGATAAACAAGGCATTAATGTATGAGCATTGGTGGTATAACTCTCCATTTCGTTGATTGTGCATGTCGAGGCATGTGTTAATTCGAGAGGCGTTCTCCTTAAAAACCATACACTTCATGGAAGGGGGAGTGGACCATCGCCCTATTTATACAACAACACCCCTCCTGTACCCTTCAATAACTCTTGTGCTAGAGCGATGGTGATATAACTCTCCATCCCATCGATTTTACATGCCAAGGCATGTGTTAATTTGAGAGGTTATCACCTTAAAAACTATACACATTCTTTGTAGAAGGGGGGAGTAGACCATCTCCCCATTTATACAACACCGCCCCTCTTCCATTCTAACATCAATATTAGCTAGGTCATTGGCATAAGACTTGAGGACATCAATAAAAATAATATTTATCTCATCTCATCTTATCTTATGGTGATTTCGTTCCATTTATGCTTTCTTATATTTTCTATCACATGCAATTATGTGTGCAACTTCATCGGATTATTGCTATATAATATATATATCTCAATGTGTCGTTGTTCTTAAGATTTGGTAGATTAGGGTTTTTCATAGAGCTGTTATGATTTATGTCTTACTTATCTAGTTCTAATTGAGACAATATTTCCTTTTGAATGCTTGAACATTAAAATTTACTTCAAGTAATAAAAATAAATCTAATTGAGGAAATAGTTCCTTGGATTATTTTTTCCAATTTTAATGGAATATATTAAAAATTTACAAAACCCTCAATGTTGATGAAGTCCTTGTAATATATATTTTTTCCAAATTTAATGAAATATGTGCTATTGACTCAATTATTTCATTCCAAGAAATATTAAAACCCAATATGACTTCATACACTTATAATATAGAGATGATGGAAGTGGATGTAACTTGAGATCTTAAGTAGTCAATTAGACCTTGAAGAACCTCATGTAGTTGTTATTGTTAGTTATTTTTTCCCACAAGCTACCAATAATACAATTGAATACATGATGTTTATCAAATCTCATTGATTCCTTACAACTTGCAGTTTCTTTTATAGTGATTTATTCTAGATCCTTCCTTACACTCTATTACCTTACATGTGCTTGGCATGTGTTTTCCCTAAGTTATCTTCCTTTGTGTCCTCTACCTATAGCCTTATCAACCATTTTTCCTCCATTAAAATCTAAAGCATCACATCTACCTTAGTTGTGAGGATGGATTTCTCAAGTCATCTATCTTTGTTTGATAAGATGCTTCCTCTTTTCAATATGCAACAAACATACTCTTTCTTGATCTAAGAATATCACACTGAAGTGTAGCTAGATTACAATACTTAAGCAAGATCCATTTGGGTAAGAAGTCATAGGTAGGGATATCTATTCCACCAAAGTTTCCTAGAACTTTAAAATTGTCGCAATCTCTTGAAATGGCCCACTTATATGGGAAACATGGACAATGAAAAACAAAATATGTCTAAGGGGAATTCAAACCTTGGTGGGGGGATTTCACCAGCCTTAGTTAACCATTGACCTAAGATCCCAATGACAACTCTTTGACCATCTCAAACGCCTTATATATATGACTTGGCTTCAACATCAAAAGGAGGAAAACTCAACAATTGACAACATAACCATGAACATTAACAACCTTTGTCGTATTAATGCGTATAGGATGTCCAATTGTCTTTCGTTAACTAAATACAAGTATATACAACCTTAGTGGGCCTAATGGTTAAGAACATGTGTTTCCTCCTAAGAGGTCACATGTTCAAATCCAGAGGGGGGTAGGGTATGTATACCTCTGTAGACTTTACCAGTAAAATCGTTGGGCGGAGGGGGGTCTCATACACCAATTTTGTGTTTGGCTCGGCCGTGACCTTAAAAATAAATTATTATTATTATTATTATTTATTATAAAGATTTCAACACTTTCAAATTTCAAGTATAAGCCCTTTAAGGTTTTAGGTTTGAATCCAAAGAAGGTTAAGGTATATACACCTCTATAAACTAAGCAAGCAAATCATCACACAAATGGGGTCCCTTGTCCGATAAACAAAGGGGTCTCATACATCAATTTGACGTTTGACCAAGCTATGCCCTTAGATTTTTTTTTAAACAATGGGAATCGATAACTCATTAGAGTGTGATCTAGGCTAGGCCCAGGATCAAACCTATTGGCTATGCCCTTAGATTATTATTATTATTATAAAAAAAAAAAAATCGAAGGAGCGCCTTGTGGGAAACTCTTGGACACTATCTGACACTCACTAACAATACCCAGTACGATTCTATGAGCATTAATTACGACACCTAATCTGGTAAGGACGTCGAATAAGATACACAATAAAAACAATCAACCCAAAAATCAACACCGAAACCTTTTACATAAAGCTCAAAACACTCAATTACTTGACTTAAACCACCAAAATATTATAATGTTTTTATTATATACGTATGAAATTGATTATTGATATGGGTTAATTTCCTACATAGTTTGTCTTATTGTGTTCGATGCATTCTACCCACTTAGTTTGTCTTATTGTATTCGATTGAGTCTTTCTCCTACTTTTAGATTTTTCCACCGAATATATTTCTTTAGTACTTTTACTCTTGCGGTTGATGGTTTTTGTTTTTCCTTCTCATTTTTTTTGAAAACGTGATTGTGTTAATTCGTAGCTTCTAGAATTTAGTTTCATTTTATTCGTTGCTCTTGCGTGCTTGACCGAGAAACTTAGACCTCTCAACATTACAAAACCATTCCTTCACGGCATGTTACTCCAATGAAAATTTAGGAGTGCACCGCATGAATGTATATAATTCAATGATATGGTCACTTTTTCTCTCATCTAATTTTAGTCAGAGTTGGTTTCCCAAGGTTTTAGTATACCATAATTAATCTTCCATTAACAACGAGCACCTTAATCTCAACCATTTTATTTCTACTCACATATGTGTTGGCACACTTCCCTTTGTTCTTAGGGCCCACCTCCGAGATTGCATCCACGCCTCTCAAGGTTCCAAACCCACCTTAACCCAATGTCTTCCTTATACCACTCTTTGAGATCTCATATTCCTGAATGCGTTCTTGTTTAACTCCATGTGTTATATACGGTGCTTCTAATGGGGGAGACCTTGCCTCTACCTCTTTTCTTTCCAAGTGTGTGACATTGAGTTCATTTTTCAGATCTTGTCTTCTTTGGATGCATTTTTGTTTAACTCCATGTGTTACATATGGTGCTTTTAATGGGGAAGGATGATGTTTGCAACACTATTTTTGAAATTATATAAACACTTTTCAATTTTTTATTTTATTTTTGAGATTACATCCAATGAGTGTTTATACTTGAAATTTGAATAAATCTATAAGAAGATAAGTCGTAAAAAAATAGTGTTCTTTATTTCTCTCTAAAATTATTTATCTTTATAGTTATGGTTGACATCATCGTTTTAAATCCTATTGGTTCTTTTAAAGTAGATGTTGATAAAACATTTTTTGTTTTGAGGCCCATTTCTTAACTCCTTTTTAATGAGATTCATCATTGTTGAGACCATTAATGAAGAGGCTTGAGATGAATATTAAATGCCCCAGCCTGTCACCCCCTCCACACTATACACTTGTTCGTCATTACCATATGCATTAAATCAAACAATTAGCTTAAGAGTGGATGCACGAATTGCCCCCCCTACCTTATACTTAACATGTCCTCCTCTAATTGTGAAGCTAAATTGGCAAGATGGTTTGCTCTCTTATTGAGTGATTTTAGGACTTAGTAAATTGAGGTGGAATTGAACTTTGAGGCCACTTTCAAGGCTATTTGGATAGTCCTCCTCAATCTAATAGAGTTTTGGATTGAGAGGTTGTGAAGGTATCTTATTACTATCGACAAGTCTCCTATAATCTTTAGATTATTGATCCATGAAATCTTTGTTCTTTGTAATCCTTGAAAGATAGCTTGGACCTCCACCTCTATATCCAAACATAATTACTTCTTCATTTTTTTTCGGGATTATGGAAGATCCCCGCACCGACCATATTTTAATAATAATAATAATAATTTTTTAAGGTCACGGCTAAGCCACACCAAACTGGTGTATGAGACCCCCTTGTTTATGGGAGAAGGAACCCCCTCCACCCAACGATTTAACTGGTAAAGTCTACAGAGGTATACATACCCTACCCCCCTCTAGATTTAAACTTGTGGCCTCTTAAAAGGAAACACATGTTCTTAACCATTAAACCCACTCATTAATTATGAAAAAAAAGAAAAACACTTTATTTTATAATTTTGTTAGTAATTAAAAATTATGCTTTTTAACTTTATTTCAATTTTTATAAATGATTTTTTTTTCATAAGAAATTATATATTCAATTATTATAATTATAATAGAATAATGATAATATAATTTGAAGTACTAAGTTAACCAGATATCAAATTAATGTATAAATGAACTTGTTTGTAAGAAAAGAGAACCTTCATGTAAGTTTTTCATTATTTTAGTTTATTTAAATGTATATATCTTATTTTTTTGGGATATAAAGTTTAAACCTATAAATTATAAAGATAAAATGCATGTATTTAATAATTTTATTTATATAATTTTTAATATAATAAAAATATAATTTTTTAAAATTTTATTAAATTTAAATATTTTTGTATCTTTTTATTGATTGGGAAAGGTTTTGGGAATTTGAGAATTTTTTGGGAGATTCAACATCAAGGAAATAGGAACTTGAGAACGAGTTTAGAACTTTAAATTAAAATTCTATTTTAGAAACTTGAGAACTAGTTTAGAACTTTAAATTAAAAATCTATTTTTGATATTAATAAGTACCATTTTTTAGTCTTATTAAATTAAAATGCAAATACTTTTATTCATTATTACAAACACTTATTACAAATATCTTTATTAAATTTATTCAAAATATCAATATAAAACAAAAACTAAAAAGTAAATATTATTTCAAAAATTGTTGAAATATATATATTTTAATTATACTCACTTTATAGTTTTGGATATAAACAACTTTTAATGAGTGTATGTTTTCCTTCTAGATCATACTAAAACAAAATTATTATTTAGCTTTATTACAATTAGAACCATGATTCAAATTTACAAAGATGTTCACGGTTTATATGTAAAGTTTAATTTTAAAAAGATGTAAATATATATATGTATTTTGTTTCTCATTTTCTAGTTAAATCTTTGTGGATATTAAAGTTTCATTTGGTTAAATATTTTCATATAATTATTAACACAAATTAAATTAGTAATTTAGATATTATAGTTGTTCCAGAAATATAAAGTTTTAATTTTACATATTTTAATAGACTTCTAAATTGATACTATTAATACCTAAAATAGAATTGAACCGGTTACTCATTAATACTTAAAATAAAATTTAATATATTAAAATTATAAAGGCTAATATACTATATAGCAATTCTAACATACATAAGTATAGTTGACGTGAATTAACCTCTAATTTAATTGAAATAAAATTTAAAATATATAACTATTTAGATATATTGTAATTTAAAATATTTTTTTAATATATAATATTACTTTTCTCAATATTTTTATATATTTTTAATATGTAATATTAGATATATTGTAATTTAATTTTTTTTTAATATATAATATTATCTTTCTCAATATTTTTATAATGTAATATTGTTCCTCCTAATTTAACATTTTTAATTGTAACATAACTTATTTTTATTTAATTTTTTAAATAATATTCTTTATAAATATCAATTTTACATGATCGTATAAATATAAATCTTACAATTTTTCATAACATTAATAAAACTTCCACCATGTTTTATTAAGTAATCCTAATCCAAAATGTAACACTAAAACAAATTGAAAACCCATACATTAATTTGGCTAATCTCATCACCAGTTAGGTAGTTCAAATTAGCTTAAATTAAAAACGACTGATATCAGATTGGCTTTTCTTCAAAGCTCGTGGGTAATGTTTTGGATGTGCTTTTGTGTATTATAGGTTATTAATGGACTCGCGCTAGGGGTGGGAATGTGAAGTTTTACAATGGAGTAAATTTTAGTATTTGAAAGCATAAGTTATAATATATTTAGAATTTTCTATCACCTTGTGTATATATTATGAATTTGAGTTAATTATTTTTATTTTTATTTTAAATTTTTAGAAGTTATAATATATTTAGAATTTTCTATCAACTAGTGTATATATTATGATTTTGAGTTAAATTTTTTTATTTTTTAATTCAAATTCATTTCTATGTTTGTTTTTTAAATTTTGTATTTTTATGTTTGTTTTTTAAATTTTGTAATGTTTAAAGGCTTAACATGTTTTGAATTGGTGGTAGAGAGTCAAGATTTTCATATTTTTTTCATAATTCAAATTTTAAGAACTTTACTTAAAATTTTGATTAAATTCTATTTTTACAAGTTTTTGTGAATCTAAAATAATATGAGAACTTTTGAAAATAAGGGTTGAACTTATGGCATTTGGAGGTGGAAACCTACTGCATGTTCTTTTTAAGGTATGGGTTCTGGTTTACGAGTGGTATATTAATGGGTGATCTAAGCACAATTCTGGGTATTTAACACACAATTTCACATACACTATAAAACACCCATCTCCGTGTTGAACTCCTCCAACCGGGCCACTTGTAATCCCTAATCCCTCTTACGAAGTTAAGGGACAACACCCCTTGTAGGGTCCATTTAGTGAAGATAACACCATGCATACCAAGTTTTAGATCCTATGTGTGCTATGCTTTAGCATATGTGCACACACTTCAACATCAATGCACATACTTCAACATCCAATGGACTAAGTTCCAACACCACACACTCTAGGAAAGCTAACCGAAAGCCAACCAATCATCACTAAGATTGTTATGAAAGTCATCACATGCATGCTAAGAGGACAAAAAGTCATGCAATCATCAACTACAACACTAAAGTTCTTTGCTTTCGACCATTGAATAAACATTATTGTAACTAAAATGCATTTCTATGTATACTATGCATAATATGAAACATAAAGCAAGTTGACATCTAGTTTTTAGTCATCCAGATTTTTCACAAAGCATTGTACAAAAGTAATACAAGCATTGCTTTGTGCACATTTTATTTACTTCATTTATATGTACTTATAACTTAATATGTCCCATGAGTTTTAGTTTTCCTTTTATATATATCTTGAAATTAGTTTAATGAAAATTTACAATAATTATCCTAAGTTCAATTTTCAACCCATTTTTATTTTATATGGCATTAGGGTAAGGTTTCACATATGTGTGAGAGAAAGGTTAGTGGTAGAAGAGTAAGGATGTACATGTGTCTATGTAAGGGCACACATACACACCCTACCCTACCCACTTTATTGAAAAATGAAAGTGTGTAGCAAGGAGGAAATTGCTTGAGGGTGGGAAGTTTTAACCAGGAGTTGCAGGTTTCATGGAGGTTGACCAAGTATTTTTTGAGGTTACTCTCATGATAAGGTTAGGCAAAGGCTTCCAACAGAGGCATTCATGGTCCTCTTTAGGCTTCTTGGTTTTTACTGGTTAGCAGTCTTTTGGCAGTAATGGAGGGTGTTTTATATTTGGCGAGTGTTTTAGACCCTTATCTTCCTCTCTCCTCCCATGTTTTTTTAGTTGTGCTGGATTCCCTCTCTTCCTCCCGCTAACCTTTCTCTCGACACAACTAGCGTAGAAGAGCTTTAATGCTACACTGGTTTCCTGGCTGACAGGCCCTGTAGTGACGAGCACTCAGTCTTCACTTCCTTTATTACTAACTGACCCTCTTTAAGTTTTACTTACCTGATGAGATAGTTCTTCTGACGGTTAACAATCTCCTTCTGAGGTGGAAAACGTTTAAGGTTGTGTGGAAACTTTTGTATGGATAGTGAGGTTAGCGCACTCTTGGGTGCGGTTGACGAGGAGCCTTGGGAGCAGGCAGGTTTCCTTTCCTCGGTGGATGAGCTATGTAGGAGTAAAGGAAACATGTGCTCACTTAATGGGAGATTTAATGTGCCACTAACACACTTGACAGAGTTACCACTACCCACAACCTTTGGTTCTAAGCATTTCCACCAGTCAAATAGAGTGTCGGGATTTTTCACACAATATGGAAGCATCCATTCTTCCTGGTGCAGTCTCTACGGTTTTTTCAGTTGACTGTGAAGATAAGGCAAAGGAAGACCAAGGAAATGGGTACAAGGTTGAAGACTTGAAGACTACCTCAAATTCTCAGGAAGCGGAGGTTTAGGGGGGCTGCTCGAAAGGAAAGCGGGGAAGTTTGAAGTGTCCTGCACGAGTGTAGAAGCCCAAGTACAAAACATTAAATGGTTTTGGGAATGGACGTGGGCCTTGAAGAGTCGTGAAATCTTGCACTATGTGCTCTGGTGGGAAGGTTGACATACCAATATTTATGCAATATGACCATTGCAGAGTGGATGCACTGTACTTGGGAACCTCTGCTGGGTTATTCTCCGGTATTACTGACCCTGCCGAGAGGGTGGTTCGACTTTGTGTTTAATAGTCTGGAAGATTTAGCACGTATCTTAGACAAGTTCCGGGACTTTGAGGGTGGTAGTTTGATGTTGAAGAGGTGGCGGATAAGGTTTGACCCATCAATGAAGTATTTTAGCTACCACCACCTTTGGGTCCTTCTTCCAGGCCTACCTCTCTAGTTGTGGAACGTCAAAGCCTTGGAGGTAATTGGCAATGTTTTACATCATTTTATCAAGGTTGATGAATTAGAATTACAGTCTTCAGACAAGAGGATGGAAAAGGTACTAGTGGAAGTGGACATCCATGCAGGAGTTATGGAAACACTGGAAATTGAGTGGAGGGGTTACCTACTTGTTCAAAGATTAGACTATTTGGGCATCCCATTTCGTTGTACGCTCTGTAGGAGAACTGGACACCTTCGGAAGGATTTTCATCAAGTTTTCAGGTTTACAGTCGAGGAGGAATCCTTAGAGGACATGCCAACTGACTGTTACTCCTCTGGGATGGACGCACAGGAGCCGAGAGATTTTTCGGGTGCGAGGGATGTGGAAATTCCAAATTCTCCAGATAACACCTTCATAGGTAAGCTAAAACACTAATGTCCATCTCTGTATTTCACCGTATCTGCGTGGGAAAGAGACCACCTAGATAGTTTTTTCCATTTGAATTCGTTACACTCGTCCGTGACTGTTAAGAGTAAGGATTTTGAGACTGTACCAGAGACATCAGACTCGTTAGATGCTCAGAATGATCCCTTACCTTTGATTGTATCTACTCAAGAGATGAGTAAAAGTGAACTAACCGAGCCATTGATGGTGGAAGATTCACTCTTTGTCCCAGGTTATGGAGAACCTGTCTCTAGTGACCAATCCTTGGATAGGATGATTATGACTTTGGTTCCTACCTTCAGAGAGGCTTCTAGCCCTATTCCAATTCTGACCTTCTTGGGGAAGGAAGTTGTGGTAAGTGATAGGTTTAGTGGTGTTTCTAGTGCACCTGCATGTGATGGGGTTTCTAATGGAAAGGAACTTCCATGGTTGTGGGGATTGGGGCTTGAATTATCACCTATCAAAACTATAAGTGCCCACAAAAAGACGGGGACGCACCTTTCCTTTTCAGCTAACAAGCTTTCTTCCAACAATGATTAGGGGGTGCTTAGAGGCATGAAATCCCTTGCAAGGGATAAATCATGATCATCCTCTCTCTCAATATCAGAGGGGTAGGAGGACCCCTAAAATTGGCCTCCATGCGTAGACTTGTCACACAAACTTTACCTAATATAATTTTCCTACAAGAGACCCTGGTGGACGAGGAGAAGGCAAGGAATTTTATGTACGCGCTCAGAATGAAGTGGATGACTTGTGTTGTTAGTTCTGTGGGGAAGTCGGGTGGCCTCATGGTGTCTTGGGATCCCAATTTATTTGAATTATTGCCTATCCTAAGTTGCGGTGGTATTTTTTTTCAGGTTCCAGCTTAGCAGATAAAAGGAATATTTCCCTTATGAATGTTTACGACCCTTTTATAGACCGTAAGCTCTTCTGGGAAAAAGTGGATGGAAGAGGTTTGTTAGCTCATGGTGATTTGATAATGGCCGAGGACATGAATTTTACGATTAATTCAGAAGAGGTATGGGGTACAACAACTTTGGTAGACTATTTGGCGGTCTTTTTCAAGGATTTATTTTTATAAATCAAGTTAGTTGATGTGGCCCCTGCCAAGTTGGTTCCTACGTGGTGTAATGGTATATTTGGAGATTATGGAATTGCTAAAAGACTTGACAGAATCTATGTTGCGTAGGATCTTATTTCACTAACTATGAGATACAGGTCATGGGTGGAATATCCTTATCTATCAGATCATGCTCCAGTCTTACTTCAACTAGGCATTGGGATGCTGACGATTGCACACCCTTTTAAGTTAAATCTAGCATGGTTGCATGAAGATTATTTTGTTGCTATGGTCTGCGAAGTGTGGACCGATTCAAAGTTTCAACAAGTTGTGGGGGTGCAAAGGAGATTAGTTGGGAAGCTTTTACATCTAAAAAATCAGGTTAAGTTATGGTCCAAAGAAAAATGATTATAGGATAAGTTAGAATTGGAAACTCTTGAAGTTGAATTATATGCTCACTATAATAAGAAGAACCAAGGAATGCACAATGCAGAATTTGATCAACGATTGATGTTTTTAGAGTTCGAGCGTAAACAAATTCTGCTGGACGAGGAAGAACGATGGCGAAAAAAAAGCAGGGCCATTTGGATAAAACGTGGAGATAAGAATACATAATTCTTCCATCGTTTTTGCAAGCTACAGAAGGAACAAAAAACACATTTGGGAGATAAAGGATGAAGCAGGTCCGTTCATACAGCCTAGGAGGCCCTAAAGGATGAAGCAACATCTTTCTTTTAGGATACATGACATAATTACATTGGGGAATAGATAGCTACAATAAGGTTATTTCCAAGGTTAGTTATCGAGGAAGAAGTTGAAAATCTTGAAAAGTCTTGTACCAATGAGGAAATTTTAGAGGTACTAAAAGGTTTTACAAAGGACAAAAGTCCAGGACCAGATGGGTGGACTGTCGATTTTTTTTTTTTATACTTTTACGAGTTGGTTGGGCAGGACTTGCTTGATGTTGTGGAGGTGACTAGGCTCTGAGGTGAGGTTATCAGATCGATCAATTCAACTTTCATAGCATTGATTCCGAAAGTAAACAGTCCCAACTCTTTTAACGACTTCCTTCCAATTTCTCTGTGCAATTTATGTTACAAGATTATTGCAAAAGTAATAGCTAGGTGACTCAGGACTATTCTCTCTTGCACTTTGTCTGAGGAACAATTGGGTTTTCTGAAGGGAAGACAGATTTTAGATGCCATAGACACTGCTCAAGAGTGTCTGCACATTATAAAGGCAAAAAAACTACAAGTAATTATCCTGAAGCTAGATTTGAAAAAGGCCTATGACTGCACAAGTTGGGATTTTCTACGGCTAATGCTCCTTCAATGTGGTTTCAGACTTCTTACCACAAATTGGATCATGGGTTGTGTTACCTCAACAACATATTCCATTTTGATCAATGGTGAGGTAACTAAGTTCTTCCAAAGTGGTAGAGGGTTAAGACAAGGTTGTCCACTGTCACCTCTCCTGTTTATTCTTGTGATGGAAGGACTTAGTCTTTCTCTTAAAAAAATACAAGCGGAAGGAAATTTGACTGGGATAAAGGTTTCTAGGATTATTAAGATATTTCATCTTCTCTTGTGAATGGTGTTCTAATAATGTCAAAAGATTCGATCCTAGAATGGCAGGAAATCAACAAAATCCTTAATGTTTTTTGCTGTGCGACGGGTTTGATGATTAACGTCCAAAAGTCTTCTTTTCTTCACTTCAGAGTTCAACAAGACACTCTAGATGCCTTAAAAGCCTTATTTCATTACAACTTCATGAATCTTTCAGAAGGCTTTAGATACTTGGGTTTTTATTTAAAACCTGATAGTTACAAGTCGAAGGATTGGTAATGGCTCATTACGAAGTTCGAGAATTGAATAATTCACTGGTGCAATTGGTGGATTTCCCTGGGGGGTCAATATGTGCTGATAAAAGAAGTTTTAGAGATTCATCCAGTCTATTGGATGGCTTTGGCTCACATTCCGACATCAATACTAAATCAGATCTGCAAGTTGGTTTTTTCCTTTCTTTGGTCAGGCAACAAGCAAAAACAGAGCTACCATTTATGCAAGTGGGAGACCATTACGAAGCCAAAAAAATTTGGAGGGTGGGGGTTGAGAAACATTTTCTATTTTTATAGGGCTCTGGCGACTAATACTCCGTGGATAGGCTTGATGAAGAATGGTATTTGGCATCGGGTGATAAAGGATAAGTGTTTACCTCATGGTTCTGTGACGACTTGGTTGCGATCGGCTTCCTCCATTACGTCCCATGGATCCCAAACATGGAAAAACATCCTTAATACATTACCTCTGATATTACATTGGCTTGCTTGGAAACCGAGATTGAGAGAATCCATAATTGTTGGGAAGGAAGAAATTCTTGGCTTGGGGAAGGAATCCACTTTTTCCACTGAATTGGTTTTCTTTCTTAATAAAAAAATGTTTATTTCCTTTATCAAGTGAGCCGAGTTCCTCCACAGGGCTCGATCTGCTCCAATTGGTTAGACATCACAGAATTGGGGTTGGAGGGTGATTTAGCAGCAGAATGGGAAAGGTATAGAAGGAACCTGATTGGATCATGGATTCAACTCACTGCAAGATCAGATGAATTAAAATGGACGGATGGTGATAACTCAGGCCAACTCACAGTCAGGAATGTGTATAACGCCCTTTCTTCTAAACTTTGGAAAAAAAAATTTGGTGGCTGGAGGAAAAAACTATGGATTTGGGATTGTCCACAAAAGATCAAGCTCTTCACCTGACTAGTGATTGAAAATAAAATTCTTACTTTTACAAAAAAGAGGTTGGATGGGGCCAGGAATCTGCCATATTTGAAAAGGTAAGACGAAATCTGGTAAACACCTCTTTGTTAACTGTCCATTTACTATTTCAGTTTGGGAAAGGATCAAAATGGCTCTCAAGTTCTCTACAGGTTGGAATGGCCCAAATGTGAGTGAGTGCTTTGGAAACTGGGAAAATCAGAATCATAATTTCCCAACATTGCCAACCTTTATTTGTTGGTTTATTTGGCTTGAATGAAACTTGGCTATCTTCGAGTCAGGGACTCCCCCCATTCAGAAGATAAATTTTCTTTCTTTAGGAGTAGTGGGCAGTCACAAGACAAATGATTTTTTTTATTCTACCAGATGTTCATTCTTTGCAATTCCTGAAGATAAAATCATTAGGTGGTTTGATGGGGCAACTTAGAGGAATGGAGATCAAAGTGGCGTAGGAGGAGTCATTAAGATCAAGGATCACACAATTTATAAATGGACTTTAAATTGTGAAAGAGGAACAAATACAAGAGCAGAACTTATGGGAGTTTGGGCTTCTCTAACCCTGGCATATAGGCTTTCAATTACATATGTTCTTGTTCTAGGGGATTCAAAAATAGTCATTGACTGGCTTAATAGGAAAGGTACTCTACAGGTTGTTTCCATAGACTACTGGAAGGACATGATTAATGAGCTCATCAAGTGCTTCACGAACATATCCTTTGCTCATGCATATAGAGAAGAGAATCAAGAGGCAGACAACTTATCAAAACAAGCCCTTACAATGCATCTAGGGAGCATAACATATAATGAGTGGGAAGACAGCCATGAGGACCCGATTCTTTTTTTAAAGATGCGCTAGAATTTTTTTGGGGGGAGTTTATATATTTTGGTTTCTTGTTATGATGGGTGGTCCCATATCTTCAGCCTACAACTATGTATGAAAGTCTCATTACTTTTTGAAAAGTGTTTTTTTGGGTCCTTAAGGATAAGTCGTCAATACTGTAAGGAAATTGATTTTTTTTTATATAATTATGTCTATGTATTGGTCCATGAAAACAAAATAAACTATTAATATAAT
>ML784454.1:240182-255930 GCA_009831015.1 Picea engelmannii | reverse complement strand
AAAATCCCAAATTTTTAACATTAATGAAACTTCTGAAAGCATTTTGTCTTTCATTAAAATAAAAAAAATATATACAAGAATACATTTACATCATCATCAATTATCATCCCTTCCATTCAAAATATATATATATATACATCATCATCCCTTCTATTGAATATATATATATCTGAGAAGTCCCCAATTTTTAACCTTTAAAAAAAAATAAAAAAAAATACATTAATGAGGCTTTTGCACGCATCTTTCTTTGGAAGCCTTCGTGCTTACATTTTATGACGTCCTCGACAATACCGGTTTCAGTTGTAAAAAGTATTAATATCCGATTTGCCAAAGCAATAAAATAAAATAGAATATATCTGCTTTATCCATTTTGGTAGGTACGGTGAATGAAAATCCCTCAATTTAATTAAAAGAATGAGAATAATGAATTTCCTTACAACGAGCGACAAGTCAAATTTCACAATAACGAAATTAGCTAATTCCATGATCGGCCAAGTCCAAGAAACCCATCCATATCCATCGTAGATTGAGGAGACCATCGGATCTCCATACCTAACTTTGGAATGACGTTCACAACTGAACCTCTGCTAACCAGTCTCTCCCTTACAATATGATCTTCACCTGCCATACGCGACGGAGATCCCAAGCAACATTCTGTGGAGTTCTTGGGCCGCTGAGAAGAACGGGCTGTGATCGGAGTTGAGGCTGAGAACTCTGTGAGGTGGGTTCATCTTGATCATGGTGTCCTGAACCCCAACAGGGAAGGCTCGGTCCTTTGTAGTCTTTATGTAAACTCTCTGAACACGCCCATATCCTTTATCTGTAACATTCTCTGCCTTTGCTCGGCTCAGAGCAGAAGGAACAGGCCTCAACAAGGTGCACGCCAATTGAATATCCTGCTGCCCAAAATATAATCTGTTATGTGTATATGATCATGGCCTGGTTTTTGTGTATAAATCTCAACATATTTGAATAATCTGTGTATAAACATTGAGATTATCCATCTCAGGTCTTCAATCCAAAGCTTCAGGTAACAATTTCATTTTGCCCCCTAAATTTCAGAGTTGAGATTAGAACCCAAAAAATCTACTTATTACATACCAACCTGTGACGGGCTGGTGTTATAGAGAATCTCTCTGCATGAATCTTTGGAGAACAGATTGATGGAATATATGGAATCCTTGCTCCATATCCACTGGGTTTCTTTCTGTTATGAACCAGGAAAAAAATATCAGAATTCATGACATGGGTATGAATGGAATTAACAGTTTTCTGACAAGACTCAAAGCCATGGGAATTTGAAACAGGTATTCAGAATTCATGACATTGAAAAGGATTCATGATCAAGTCTGAAAAGACTCACCGTGTTCATATGTTGTTCCAGAGATTCGAATCCCTCCGGGAGCATGAGGGCTGCCAAGTAAACTGCCACAGCAATCTTAGATGCAAAAATCTCGGAGGCATAGGCCAAACACATGCCTCCCAGGCCATGACCCACCAGAATCACCTGTGTTTCATCAGAAATTCAAAGTTGGATTCGATTGTATTTTGATTTCATCAGAAATTCAAAGTTGGATTCAATTGTATTTTGAATCTGTGATACCTTTTCTGAATCTGAAATTGAACGGAGGGCGTCCAGAAGGGGCTCTGAGTATTGCTGTAAGGAGGAGATGTGATCGGGGTGGGTGGGATGGAGACCTGACGCTGCGAGATCGAATACAATGGCGGTGTGGCCTGATTTTTGCAGGAGATCAGCAATTTTATACCAACACCAGGCCCCGTGGCCTCCCTCGTGAACGAGAACGAAGTTGGTGGGTTTCTTGTTCACATGGGCCGCGGGGTCTCCGAGCCTCTGCAAGATGGCTTTTCTTGTCCGAGCGAACACTGGATTCATGGGCGTGGACTGCTCAGGATCCATTTTCCATGCATACAACAGCCAATGGAATATGGAATGAAAGGAAGGATTTATTCAAATGGTGGACAAATTAAGTAAGTTGTGACACCCAAGTTTGACACACCTGCATATATATATATTTTGTCGGAAGAAGCATGTAAAGTATAAGGAAACCGGCTTGTGCCCATTTATTTTGAATGGCAGACAAAATGGAACACTTGTCTTCAATGTCAAATTACTCCATTAATAAGTTTTTTATTTTCCTATGTTTGATAACGAAGAAAAGAAGTAGGTCAATGTAACTTAAAATACAGTCCGGGCTGACAAACTGTGGAGTGACAAAGCAACTCCCTGCAACTAAAAGGGTGAAGTAACAATAAGTTAAAGTTTCAAAAATATAAATTTAGATATAATATGATGAAGGGTGATAGATAATTATCATTATAAGTTTTCCAAAAATATAAATTTAGATATAATATGGTGAAGTGTGATACATCATTATCATTATAAGTAGTGCAAAATGAGAAAGGGAAGGAGGAATCTCAAAAACCACATCATTCATAAATAGAGGTGGGAGCAAAAAGGTGAAGAAGATGTTTTTGATGTCATTGTTATAAAAAAAGAATTTGATGTTTCATGATGTCTTAGGGAGGAGTTTAGGGCATAGAGGACTTAACTATGAAACATTCATAGGGAATCAAGAATGATTTAGAGATTTTTCTTACATCCATGGTTGTCCAAAAGATTTGGTGATAGACTAGTTGTAACGGATTTTTGTGATGACTTGGTATACTTAAGTCGCTCTAGTACTTGTAGTTGTGCAACATTGCCTTGCCTTGGCTACAACGGTTTGACCACACTGCACCTACTACAACCAGACTACACCTCTCCACTCAAGGTCTGCCCATAACTTCGCCTTGAGCTACAACAAGTTAGATACACCAAGTCCTTATCAACTTAAGTTATTCAACAAGTACACTAGGTGTAGGCCCAACCATGGCCTCAAACGTTTCACAACAATACAACACTTAGTCAAATCACAAGTATGCAATGAACATGAACATTCAAATACACAAAACATCGACACAAGTACACACGATATGGGAACGAGCGACACTCAAGACAAGTGCCTAACACCCTTATTCATACATGAATAATAATGTTATATATGATACAAGATACAATGAGGGGAGCTTGACCACTACTGCAACTCAATTACAACAATACAAGAAATTTCAAGGCGCACTACCTCCACCTAGACAACCCCATAAAAATTGTATCGATAAAACCCCGTCGCATCCGCATGCTTGCCTCCTGCAGGTCCTTTTCACAATCTCATTTGCTTAGCCAACTTGGACGACCTGCAATGCCAACCCCAAAAGAAAACACTGTAGATCTCTTCACTGACTCTTGCTTGCTTGATGTCTCTTTCTTCGCTTGATTGATGTCTTGGCTTGGTGTGGCCTATCCATACTCATATGCGTCTTTCCCAACACCTGACAAGTTGCATTGCTTGGAGTCGTCGCAAGTCGACTCGTCTGTCATGCACGCTGGTCCACATGAGTCACCCCAAGTGTGTCTCGTCGTATGATCGACTGAGTCATCCTTAACAAGGTTACTCCTATTGATGTTTGTAGCACCAGACATGTACTTTCTCACAGGTCTAAGTGTTTAGATGTGTGGAATTCATCCACAACCTTTTACCTTAGTAATTTACTTTAATTAAAGGAATTATTAAAGTAAAGAGCTTTTATTAATTAATTGAGTTTAATTTAATGAAATGATAAAGTTATTAGCATTAGTGAATTAAATGAATCTTAGCCATTGATCTCAAGTGAGTTGAGATCTAATCTCAGACAGGTACTTTTAGACAGGTCTAAGTGTCTAGACATGCAGAAGTCGTCCACCTTGTTAAGTTTTAATGCTTAGCACATGCATATGTAGTTTATTTCATTTTAGCATGAACTAAACCATAAACAATGACTGCAACAACACAATAAGACTAGCCGCAGTAAACCAAGATCACAAGAATAATAACCATGCACAAAAGAACACAAGAAGTATCCTAAGAAAACCCTTCTCAATCAAGGGAAAAACCCAACAATCCTTTACTATACTTCCAAGAGAAGATCCACCATCCACCACCAAACCTAACACACAATAGGGTGCTGCTATGACTCAAAAAACTAGCTCCTACAGAACTGCGAATTACAGTCCTTAGAATTTCAGACCTCAACTTCTGAAATTATGAGATAACAAGTGAGTGTGTTCCATAATGGGGATCCACTCTTATTTATACAAAACTTATCACATCAAATGATGTGTCTATTGGCACAATAGGGCCAACCTGTACAATTTAATAATATAATTAATAATTATACAATATTAATTATCTTTCACATGGTGGGGCCGACTTGTACCCTTCACAACATAATTAGGGTTTTACCAAAGTCTCACTCTCTAACAATATAGCAAGGGATGTCTCACATTCTCTAGTGCTCAGCCACTAGGGACATGTCCACTTGTGCTCATCCACAGGGATGTCACACTCAACAGATTACTCAACTGAGTCCACATGAGTACCATCTGGAGCACCATCTCAAGCCAAATCAACTAAGTCCATAGGATTACAAGGAAGGATACCATCTCAAGACGACTCAACTCAGTCCAGAGGAGTACAAGGCAGGATACCATATCAAGTCCTCTCAACTCAGTCTCGAAGGAGTAGACAAGAGACCACACATCATAACAAGTCAGTCCAGAGTCTGACGCACACCCAACACATGGGCACATCATCTCAACTTAGTCCAGAGGAGAACGACACACCCATCACATGGGCCCCTCACAGATAGACTCATCTCAATCTAAAGGAGAATGACTCGGAGAATGTCAGACGATGCTGCAATCATCAACACTCCCTCTCAGCTAGGGAGACATTCTCCACCAGGTCAAGTCTCTCACGAAAGTACTCGAGCTTTGTCCAAGCAAGCGGTTTTGTGAAGACATCTGCAACCTGCTCGTGTGTAGACAGGTATTGCACATGTACTTCTTTCCTCTGCACCATATCTCAATGTGTTTTGATTTATCATGAAACACATGATTCTCGGAGAGCTTCACACAACTTTGGTTATCACAATGGATAATGGTGGAATCCATCTCATGACCAAATAAATCTGCAAGGATCTTGCGAAGCCTCACTGCTTCGTGGACTGCCACACATAATGCAATGTACTCTGCTTCTGTGATACTCAAAGCCACATAAATCTGTTTCCTACTGCACCAAGAAATCATGACAAACCCCAAGGTAAAACAACAACCGAATGTGCTCTTCCGGTCCACTCCGCTCCCTGCCCAATATGCATCGACATATCCCTGCAATCTCATGTCTACACGGGAGGCATATCTCAGGCCATAACCAACCGTGCCTTGTAGATATCTCAACACATGCTTCGTTGCTATCCAGTGTGTCTATCTCGACTGACTCATAAACTAACTGAGTACACTCACTGTATAACATATATCAAGTCTGGTGTTAACCAGATACATCCATGATCCAATCAACTGTCTGTAAAGATGTGGATCAATTTTGCCTGAATTAGAAGAAGCCTCATTCATCTTCTTCAAATTTATCACCATCGGTGTAGGCATGGATTTGTAGTCTGTCATACCAAATCTCTTCAATATATCGACTGCATATTTTCCTTGACTAAGGAAAATCTCATCAGTCCTCTGCCATACTTCTAATCCAAGAAGTAGTGCATCATACCATGGTACTTCATCTCAAATTTAGAAGCCAATTCATGCTTTCATTCAATAATAAGGCTTTCTGAACCGGTGAGGAATAAGTTATTATAGATAGGAACTGTATTTGGGCAATAGGATAAAATGTCTCCTCATAATCTATTCCCTCCACATGAGAGAATCTTCTAGCCACAAATCTTGCTTTGTACTTCTCGACACTTCCATTAGCTGTATGTTTGATCTTATAGATCCACTTGGAAGTCACCACATACTTCCCTTTCGGTCTCAGAACAATATCCCACACATCATTCTTCATGATGTACTGATACTCTTCTGTCATGGCACCTTGCCACACCTACTGGCCTATTGCTTATCCATGAAAAGAAGGCTCAGTATCAATGATGTGGCTCATAGCTCGAAAATCTTTGTGGTCTCTTGCTCTCTCAGAATGTATCACCAGGAACTGCATGTCTCTCTGCCTCCAACAGAGTCTGTCGAGCATATGCAAGCCTTTCCTAGCCTACTATAATGTCTTTGGGAATCATCAGTGGGAGCTACGGGATCAACTGGATCAACTGAATTAGTAAATGTCTGCCTTTGAACTACTGAAGCGGGAGAAGGTATTGTCTCTTCCTTATTCTCAAATAGTTTGACTTCCTTTGATTCAAGTGACTCCCTGTGAAGTCAGAAGGATAAACATCTTCCTTTTCTGGTTTTTCTACTCTGGAGACATCCCATATCTTCTCAGGTCCTCTACTACCTCTACAGTACTTTGCTAGCCTCCCGTACTAGGATAATAACCAAGATGACCTCCCATAGGGATAACAATCAAAATGGCCTCATGTACTAGGATAATAACCAACCAAATAAAAATTGGACTCCCGTACCAGGGATCATGGCCCTTCAATAATGAAAATAAAAAAATCTGGTCTCATGTACAAGGATAATAACCAAGATGGCATCCCATAGGGATAACAACCAAAATGGCCTCCTATACTAGCATAATAACCAAGATGGCCTCCCGAAGGGATAACAACCAAAATGGCCTCCTGTACGAGAATAATAACCAAGACGGCCTCTCGAAGGGATAATGACCAACCAAACAAAAAATTTGGACTCCCGCACCAGGGATAATGGTCCAAGTCACGAGGGCTCCCACACCAGGGATAATACCCTTTTATTTTTATCAAAAGTAAGATACTATAGAGTAATGATAAAATCAATTAAGGAAAGTAGTACAAGACTTACCTTAATCTGCAATCATGCTTGATATTGCTTTTGGTCTTCCCGAGAAGACCGAGGTAGAGAAGAACTCCTCGTTGTTCTTGCTTGCATTCCTTGATTTCTTTTGGGGTGGCTAAAGTTGCTTCCCTTGCACATCACTAGCTGCAATCCTAGTCTCATAGTGACAAGGGCTTGAATCGTTTCACATCACTAGCTGCAAGTCTAGTCTCCTAGTGACAAGGGATGCAAGTCTAGTCTCTTTGATGTGCACTAGAGCTTCCATATAGCCCATGCTCAAAAGTCACCTCAAGGATCAATCTTGAAACAAGTTTTCAGAAAATTTTACCTCAAAATAAAAAGTCTTCAAACTTAGATCTGCCTTTGTTCAAATTCTAGGACAGGTCTAGAATTTGTTGCATAATTTGTCTCAGGACTGCCATAAAATAGGCCTAAAACATTCGCTAAATATTGCACGTAGATATATCTAAAATATGTATAAAAATATCCCTCAAAATTGCCTCAAATCCCCTCAGATCTGCCTTAGAATGGCCTTAGAACAAGCCTTAGAACAATCTTAAAACATATCCACAATACCCTGAAATATAGGTGCAAAACAGACCTGGATTCTTATCTTATCTTGCCTTGGATTTTATTCTTCGTCTTGCCTCAACTCTGTGCTTAAACTACCTCAAATATTCGCCTAAGTCCTGCACCAAGTAGATCCTAGAAAAAAACTTCAGATCTGCCCTTAATCTGCCTCAAAGACTACCTCAAATCTGCCTTATCTCAACCACATAATAGACCTCGGATCCACCACAAAATTGCCTCAGAAAAATTGCCTTGCATCTTCAAAAAACTCACCTTGCATCCTCAGAAAATTACCATAGATTTGGCTTGTAATTGATATCAGAATTTATTCCTAAGATTCACTTTAGATCTGCACCTCAGATCCACCCTTAGTCTACCTTAAATTCTGTCACTTTGCTGCCTCATATATCAACCTCAATTGTTGTTATAGGTGTGCCCACTCTGCTGTTCAAGTACATAAATATATGCTACTATAGGTGTGCCTAGATTGACCTCAGAATTATCCCTTCGTTGTCTCAAAATATGCCCCTTCACTGCTTCAAAAGGTACCCTTTCATTGCCTAAAAATATGCCCCTTCTCTGCCTCATAAAGTACCCCTTTGCTACCTCAGAAAGTGTTGCAATAGGTCTGACATTTTTGGTTTTAAGTCTATTGTTTAGGACTCCTTCTAGCTGCAACAACCCTAGAGGAGTCTCCCCATGCTGCGGTCTCCTTTAAGACCTTAAACAAGTCTCGACCTAGGCTAATATGTCTGCGGCCAGCCTTTAAATTTCACCACAGATTTAAGGGAGAGGTCTGGCCTTCCTTTTCTACCAATGACAAGGGTTTAGCATCCCTCAAAGTGTCCACACCTGCCTTCATTGACTGTGCAAAAATTCATCTTCAAGAACTACTCTGATACCATGTTAAGTTTCAATGCTTAGCACATACAGATGTAGTTTATTTCATTTTATCATGAACTGAACCATAAACAATGACTACAACAACACAATAAGACTAGCTGAAGTAAACCAAGATGACAAGAAGAATAACCATGCGCAAAAGAACAAAAGAAGTATCATGGGAAAACCCTTCTCAATCAAGGGAAAAACCCAACAATCCTTTGCTATACTTCCAAGAAAAGATCCACCATCCACCACCAAACCTAGCACACAATAGGGTGCTGCTATGACTGAGAAAACTAGCTCCTAGAGAACTGCAAATTGCAATCCTCAAAATTTCAGACCTCAACTTCTGAAATTATGAGATAACAAGTGAGTGTGATCCACAATGGGGATCCACTCTCGTTTATACAAAACTTATCACATCAAATGATGTGTCTATTGACATAATAAGGCCGATCTATACAACTTAATAATATAATTAATAATTACACAATATTAATTATCTTTCACATGGTGGGGCCGACTTGTACCCTTCACAACATAATTAGGGTTTTACCAAAGTCTCACTCTCTGACAATATAGAAAGGGATCTCTCACATCCTCTAGTGCTTAGCCAACTAGGGACATGTCCACCTGTGCTCATCCACAGGGACGTCACACTCAACATATTACTCAATTGAGTCCAGAGGAGTACCATCTAGAGGACCATCTCAAGACGACTCAACTAAGTCCATAGGAGTACAAGGCATGAGACCATCTCAAGCCGACTCAACTCAGTCCAGAGGAGTACAAAGCAGGATACCATCTCAAGTCATATCAACTCATTCCGGAGGTGTAGACAAGAGACCACACGTCATAACAACTCAGTCCAGAGTCTGACGCACACCCATCACATGGGAACACCCAACACATAGGCACACATCATCTCAACTAAGTCTAGAGGAGAAAGACACACCCATCACATGGGGCCCTCACAGATTGACTCAACTTAGTCTAGAGGAGAACGACCTGGAGAATGTCACATGATGCCGCAATCATCAACACACCTTAGTAATTTACTTTAATTAAAGGAATTGTTAAAGTAAAGTGCTTTTATTATTTAATTGAGTTTAATTTAATGAAATTCTAAAGTTATTAGCATTAGTGAATTAAATGAATCTTAGTCATTGATTTCAAGTGGGTTGAGATCTAATCTTAACCATTAATCACTTTGGAGAGGTGAAGTAGAAACATATCCACTTGAAGAGAAAAGAAGGACTTTTTCTCAAGTGCTTGAGTCACGAAGGGTTGCGATTCAAGGGGATATCAATAAAGGTGAAGAAGGACTTTCATATAGAGAGCAATTCCAAAGGAGGAAAGTGCAGGGAGTGCAACAAGGAGAAGAAACCCAACAACTAGAAATTGAAGGATGGATTTATGGCTAGAAGATCTGAGGTACCAATGGATAAATTTAGTGTAGATTTTAGGTACTGGCGGGTACATCTAATATATCTGAGGTACCAGGGGACAAATCTAGTGGATCTGAGGTACCAACAAACAAATCTGCATATTTGAGGTACCAACGGGCAGATCTAGTGTAGATCTGAGGTACCAGAAAATAGATCTAGTGCAGATCTAAGGTACTTGCAGATAGATCTAGTAGATTTGAGGTACCGACATGCTGGTCTAGTATATCTAAGGTACCCGTAGATAGATCTAGCAGATTTGAGGTACCAACATGCAGGTCTAGCAGATCTAAGGTACTAGCAGACAGATCTAGTGCATATATGAGGTATTAGCATGAAGATATAACATATATGAGGTACTAGTGGACATATCTAGTGTAGATCTGAGGCATTAGCGGGAATATCTAGCAGATCTGAGGTACCAGTAGTTAGATCTAGCAAATATGAGGTACTAGTGGATAGATCTAGTGCAGAGCTAGGGTACCAGTGGGCAGATCTAGTGCATATATGAAGTATCAATAGGAAGATCTAGCATATATGAGTTACTGGTGGGAAGAACTTACAGATCTAAGGACTAATAGGAAGATCTAATGCAGATCTCAATGTCCAACAGGTAGATTAGGGACATATCAACATAGGGTTTCTTCAAGGCCTAAGTTGCAAGGTTTACTGTATTTGTATTTTTCCTCAGTGGGCCATTTTCCTAGTAAGGGAACCCTTGTAATATTAGAGTCGTGATTAATGAAGATTTGATTTGAAGGGCATAATTTCTGTGTGCATGTGTGAAGTTTGGTTTCCATATTTTTCTTCCAGTGTTTTATTTCCAACCAGTATATTTTTTTTTCAGTGTGCTGTAATTTTTTTTTCAGCAAGAAAAAGCACAAGGTAGTAATTTATCTAGGTGCTAGGATAGTGAGATTATTCAACAATCCCATACATGAGTCATCTCATCCATGCCCAAGTCATCCAACCATCTATGCCCAAGTGTGTCCAAGGTCCACATGCCTACAATACTGTCATCCATAAGTCATGCCTAAGGAATGTGTGCCCAAGGGAGTGTTCCCAACAAGTGTGGTCAATGATTGCGATCCCCGACAACTTGTGCTTGAAGGCACCTCTACCACCCATCATAATATCCATGTGTAGATATCCCAACTCAACCAGTCCATATAAGTCTTATCACTCCAACTCATCAAGTGAAGAGCCAAGTCCTCCCCACTCCTAAGTGCATCCAACTTGCCTCATCCACATCACATACTATCTATCCATAGGAGCGCTTAAGTCTCCACAGTTCGTCTACAAAGTGCCTAGTTAGTATGTAGGGGTTCCCAAGGAAACTTTTCCATGATGTCTTGCCAAGGCAACCCCAAAATGTCTGTCTTTCCTTCGAGCCAAGGAATCTTATCTGTCTGAATTGCTCATCCACGATAGTGCAACGGAGGTGCCCTACACCCCTATAGGAGAGGGTCTTACATCCTACCCCACTAAAATTTGTTGCCGCCCTCGACAAAATTCTCAAGAAACTTCCTGAACTCGTGCATATGTCTGCAACCAAGTTTGATAGAAAACTCAAATTTCGTGCCAATGACTCCAACTCCAAGCCAATGACTACTGAAAACCTCAAATTTCTATAACTCAACACAACTATCTACAATAGGAACCCAACTCTATCCTTAATTCTTCAAGTTGTTTTTGCTCCACTACCGTGGCCATACGGTGATGCTGCCACTGTCTCTTATAACTGCTTCCATCTGTGCTTCCCTTGGGAAGATTTCCAAAATGTCCAAGTGTTGGACCATCTTGACCTACTACTGCATCCATACTTCAACACCTCCATTCATTCTTCAATACACTATATCCCCTTAAGTATTTAACGAATTGGGTGATCAGTCCAACTGCCACATTCAATTGTAAAATCCCCTTATTACTGCTGATATGTTTTTTTGTTTATTCAAATTTCAGATCTATTCTTTCAGACAATTTCACAATAGATCCATAATACTTTTGGCACACAAATGGAGATTTTATTTCATTCAACATAAAAAGTAGCGATCACATTTAATTGCAAATGATAAAAATAAAAAAATATCAGCAAATGAAATATGACATATTCATTCTTTTGACCTGTAAATGTCCTTAGATAATTGCAACCCCTTTTATACTAAGACGACCCACTTTTTAGATGGTATGAGTTGCTGAGAAAGACCATGACCCAAAGGAAGAGTGGAGATAATGATGGTAGCTCGATCTATAGTTAAATGGCCCTCTTTAGAGACACCATGAACAATAAAGGATGGCATGACCCCCTCTTCAATACTCTCACAAGTTGCAAAAAGTGGTATGACTCTCTTCTGAAACCTCCACGAGCTGCAAATACAAGCACAACCCCTTCTAAGATCAACAAATTAATGGTACAGCCTCCATAAAAGCACCCATGATTCTGAAAATGCCCCACGATTTTCCAAAATGATGCATCTTCCTTCTTCAACAATGAATCCTGGTGAAATATTTGAATGATCTCTCCAACTTGACTGGCTATGGTGGATTAATCTCACCACCAAAACCAATTTCTCAAGGGTTTCAATCCCAGAGCTAAAAAAGAGCTTCAAGAGCTCTCCAAATTGATTTTGAGAAAATGATCACGAATGATGAGAATGAGCTCCAATTGGACTCTATATACTCTTTTTCCTTTTCCGCTCTAATAATTAATTATAAGGTGGTTTTATAAAATCTCCCTTTATTATTTCCCCAAAGTCACTTTATATCACCTTTTAATTTAATTATTCAATATCACCTTTAAATGTTTCTTTTTCACCAAGCAACATTTAATAACTAAATTAATTAATTCCCTTTCTCTGACTATATCCTATGGGAATTAAATAGGCTATTAAGTCCTCTTGGAATGATCAATAAGAAAGGGATATTACAATCTTCCCTTCTCGAGATTGCTTGTCCTCAAGCAACTGCAAGCTAGAGTGCTGCAAAATATGTTCTCCTTCCCATGTAACATTCTCCGCTGGAAAATCTCTCCACCCGATAAGATATTTTTTGATTACTCCGTTTCTCAATTTCCTCTCCCTGACATCCAAAATATCCTCAGTAACCAACACCAACTTCCCCTCCTCATCTAGCGGGGGTAACTTTGTTGAAGAAGTGACATGTTGTCCTAGTGCCTTCTTGAGGCATGATACATGAAAAAAATAATGAATCTTGCTCCCCTATGGTAGCTCGAGATCATAAGCTACTTCCCCAACTCACCGTATTACCTTGTAGGGACCATAAAAGCATGGTTTCAACTTTTATGCGCCACTTTGCTTTAGTGAAGGTTGTCTATAGGGTTGCAACCTCAATAATACCAAGCCTCCTACCTCAAAATTGTGCTCAACCCTATGTTTATTTGCATACATATTTTGTCGATTCTAGGCAGCCTGCAGGTTATCCTTAAGGGTCTTGAGGATATCTTGGCTCTCTTGTATCCAATCCTTGGCTTTGGGAGCCCTGCCATACCTAAATGCCAAATCCACAAATGAAGGAGCATCATATCCATATAATGCTCTGAATGGGGTCATACCAATGGATACATGGTAAGTGGTATTGTAACAATGTTCTCCCAGATGTAACTACTTAATCCATGTCTTCTATTGTCTTGACAGATAGTTATGCAGATAACTCTCAATTCATTTGTTCACAATTTCCATCTGGCCATCCGTCTGAGGGTGATAAATAGTACTAGGATTAACCTCTGTGCCGACCAATTTGAACAACTCCTACCAAAATGCATTGAGAAATATGTTGTCTTGATCACTTACAATGTACTTAGGAAACCCATGGAGTCTAAACTCCTCCCTGAAAAATAGATCTGCCACTTGTGATGCCTTATACTCTGATAAAATTGCGAATAAGTGAGTGAATTTGGTCAACCGATCAACAACTACATAAATTCAATCCCTGCCATGCACCTTCGGTAGAATCGCGATGAAATCCATCGACACACTCTCCCACTTTTGTTCAAGAATCAAGAAAGGCTACAGTAATCCTGCTGGATGAGTATGCTCTGACTTGTTCTACTGACAAGTCATGCATTTCCTCACATGTCACAACACATCGTCCTTGAGGCCCTTCCATCATAACCTCTCTCTAATCTTCTTGTAGGTTTTGAAGTATCCAGGGTGCCCTGAAAATGGTGTATCATGAATAACCCTCATAATCTTCTCCTTAAGTGTGGACACGTGAACTACATATATTTGATTCTTGTAGAAGATAATGTCATTCACGACTCTGTACCCGTCAGTGTGAATGTGACCATCCATCAACTCACAAGCAAACTTATTCTTTGAATATTCAACCAGAAGGTTGGACTTCTAATCAGCTGAAACCTATGTAAGGGAACATGCAGTCGGTTTCTTGGAAAGGGAATCAACACCAATATTTTTCGTTCGCTTCACATATTCAATGTCAAAATTGTAAACCTATATATTGCTGACCCACTTATGTTGTCTCTCATTCATATCCTTCTGTTCCAGGAAATACCACATAATGTTGTGGTCAATCTTAACCACAAACCTTCAACCTACCAAATAATGTCTGAACTTCTCCAAGGCATGTATAACAACGAGCATCTCCTTGTCGTATATGGAGTAGAGTCTCTCTGGTCCCTTGAGCTTCTGAATCTCAAATTCTATAGGATTTTTTTTCTACATCAAGACAACTCCTATACCCTCACATGAAGCATCACACTCAAGCACAAAGGGATGAGTGAAATCAGGAAGTGGCAATACTGGACAAGTGCTCATCACCTCCTTAAGCTTGCCGAATGCCTTCTGATATTCCCCTATCCATATAAATTCTCCCTTCTTCGTGAGATTTTTCAGGGGTGTACCCAACTATGAAAAACCCTTAACAAAGCGTCTATAGTAAGTGCACAATCTATAAAACCCTTTGTAAGGGTCTTAGGTGGTGGCCAATCCAATATGTGGCCTATATCTTCTCTTGATGCACCTGCACACCCTGCACACTGATCACATGGCCTAAATACAAAATCTTTGTCACGCCAAATTCACATTTAGACTCCTTGGAATATAATGACTGCTCCCCCATAATGTTAAATACCTCGTCTAATTGCCTCAAATGATCCTCCCATGTCCTATTGTATATAAGGAGATCATCAAAGAACACTAAAATAAACTTCCACCACTGTTTGTTGAAAATGTGGTTCATGCAAGACTGAAAAGTAGCAGGCACGTTGGTCAAACTAAAAAGCAGGAACAAGAAATCATAATGCCCATAATGGCACCTGAAAGCAGTCTTGTGAATATCTTGCTCCCTAACCCTAATTTGGTGATATACTGATCAAAGATCAATCTTCGAGAAATAGACCACCGCATGCAATTCATCCAACAACTCATCGATACTGGGAATAGGATATACATTTTTGATAGTCTTTTTAAGGCCCGATAGTCAATACACATCCTCATAGTTCCATCCTTCTTCTTGACCAATACCATTGAAGAAGCGAACGGACTGGAACTGGGTCTGATATGCCCCAAATCTAAAAAATCCTTGATGATCTTCTTTATTTCATCCTTGAACTTCTTCGAGTGCTTGTAAGGAGTAGTTATCACTAGTTTGGTCCCTTCTTATAATTCAATGGTGTGCTTGAAGCCTCTGTCAGGAGGTCTCCCTAGAGGAATATCTCCAAAAAATCGATCATGTTTTCCAAACAATGATTGAATGTCTACATGATAAAGTTGGATGCTATCTAAATACTTCTTAGATGTAATCAAACACTCCGCTGCACAAGCTAAATCTTTGTGCCTGAATATGATTTGGATCCGGATTTATGTAGGAACACAATGAAATACAGAAATACACATAAATGTAGAGATGCAGCGGAAATAAGACTTCATTTCATTAATAACAAATGACTGAAATATGCTTACAGACAGAATGGAAATAAACTAGCTAGGGCGCT
>ML784454.1:184002-203779 GCA_009831015.1 Picea engelmannii | reverse complement strand
TTTAGGATTTATTTGTATTGGACTGATAATTTTGTATTAAAACTTCCTAACAATTTTCTTACCTTACAAATACAGATAGCTGGAAAAGTCGTTGGGTGCAATCTGATTGGAAAAAGGATGAAAGCTTGGCTGGAGATTGGGTGCACACGGTAGGGAAATGGAATGGGGATCCAAATAAAAAAACATAAGTATAAACAAAATAAAAAAACGTGAAAATACACACCCTTGTGACAAAACAGATTTGCTTCCAAGTCTGTAGTTTTTGTCCTACAATTTAAATAAATATCTTTAAGGAATTTAAAGATGAAGGACCAGGTAACTAGTAAATACCTATCAAGATGTTTGCAAAGTTGAAACCCTGGTAATTATTCACCACCAAAGCCTCGCGCGACACCTTCCGAGTTTCTTTTGCTCTGAACAGGCGGCTCCACGGACCACTAGGCTAATAACTGTAACAAATTTTTCTTTGAACAGGCGGCTCCACCACTAGCATCTCTTGCCCTCTTTCCATTCGGTCGAGGGGAAATAAACACGAAAATTCAATATATGTAAACCGGGCCTTGGCGATTTAGAGATTTTATGGATTGTCACTAGATAGTAGACTCTGTAGTTCTCACGAATGAACCAGACAAGTAACAAAGCTATGATTTTAACCCTGGGCACTGGGCAGATGCCATACAATTTATACCAGGTGGGAGGGCCAAAATGTAGCTACCCAGTGCCCATACCACAAAATCTGGGCGAATTAAACCATAAACCCCGATTTTACCAAATGGCAAGGTGAAGAAGCTATCAAAAATTCCCATACTTCTAGAAATTTGGCTAATGGAAGCTTGTCCCTCCAAATTTCAAGGGCGAAATATAATTTTTTTTCCTCTATCTCTCCTAAAAACAAGGGCTAACCCTATACACGATTTTTCCCCTAAAACAGATTATGGGCTAATGATATAAGTTTAAAAAAATCACTTTAATACAAAAAATTCGCCCAATAAAAAATTGGAAGCCCCTAAATTTTGCCCATGAGCAAAATTTCGCCCCTAAAATCATCTATGGTACAACCCTCTTAAATCACCCACGAATTGCAATAGGTGGCACAACCCCTCTTAAAGCACCCACAAGTTGCAATATATGGTACGTCCCCTCCCTTAAAACACCCATGAGCTGCAATAGGTGGTACAACCCTCTTCTGAAACCTCCATGAGATTCAAATACAAGTACGACCCCTTCTGATATCAACAAATTAATGGCATGGCCTCCATAAAAGCATCCACAATTCTGAAAATGCTCCACAATTTGCCAAAATGATACCAACGAAAGATGATCTCTCCAAATCGATTTTGAGAAGATGATCATGAATGATGAGAATGAGCTCCAATTGCACTTTATATGCCCTTTTTCCTTTTTCGCTATAATAATTAATTATAAGGTGACTTTATAAGATCTCCATTTATTATTTCCCCAAAGTCACTTTATATCACCTTTTAATTCAGCTGTTCAATATCACCTTTAAATGTTTTTTTTTTTTCCAAAAAACATTAAATAACTAAATTGATTCCCTTGCACTTACTATAGCCCATGGGAATTAAATAGGCTATTAAGTCCTCCTGGAATGATCACTCGGAAAGGGACATTACACCAATCGTGAGCATGCATGTACCTATGTTCAAAATGAGTCTTTATGTCTACACTTTGGTCATTCTATCAAACCTCAATGAAATAAGGCAAAGTCTCCCCCTTTTCCCACAGATTCTAGGTCACTCCTACAACTCAACATACCAAATAATGCCAAATTTCCTACCACAACCCAACATCTACTGACTTTGTCACAGCAGGGGAGGGTCACCACCTTCCCCTATAATTCTAAGTTGTCTTCGCAATAAACTTTCCATGGCACCTTCTCCCAAGGTGCCCAAGGCTATAATGCCTGCTCCTAGGCAGTGAACCAACTCACGATTCTCTAGCGATAAGAGAGTGCCCAGTAGCTTCCAAGGCTACTAACATACATGATATCAAAAAATTTCTCCATGCACTAGTACTTAAAAACCAACTTCACTTCTTGTTACATACAACCCAACTCTTCCAATTATTATACAATCAACTCATGGTCATATATTCCATGGATCTCCTACAAAACTTCACAATGTCTATAGGGTCTCGGTCCTCATCTCCCATTGCCTTCACGTTTGAATGTAAGTCCTATTGGGTGAGTTCCTACATGTGCTGCTTGGACCCAACACTTAGATCTTTTACATTAAGCATGTTTTCCGACCAATCTGCCTCCTATTGTTTATGACTCCATGGGAAACAAGGTGCCTCCTGGTCTATCCACTGTCCAATGACCTTTAATATAGTTGCTAGTGCAATTTCTTTCTTGTCTTCAACTCTTTGATTATGATCCTACAAGTTTCACAACCGTTGAGACTTCTCCAAGACTACCTTCATTGAAGCCGCTATTGTTGTCAATCTACATTGTGTTTGGCTCAAGCCACCCTTGGTTCCCAAGGATGCTATGCCCAAAACAATCTCTCATTTCTATGCGATGACATGAGGTCTATTTGTGGGTCCAATATCCGCCTCAATCAATCTCACCATTGACATTCTAGGCATCCATCCCAACTTTCTCCTAGTCACCATAGGCACACTCAACATTTTGGCTTTGTTCAAAAACACCAAGCTACTTTCATGCAGTACTAGGATTTCCTTGGAAATATTGAGAAAATCCTGTCCCAAGACCACTGCATGGTCATCCAACGAAGTCACCATCAAGTCCAAGCTAGCAAACCAATTCCCAAGTTTCAAAGGTGTGGAGCAAATCAACCCTACTACTGACTTTACTGCTAAGTTGACCACCTTGAATGTGGCCATGCTACTCTCAGGCTTATGATGGAGCAATGTAGTAGTACACTCACTCATGAAGTATGGGTTGCACCAATGTACATCAAGGCTACCACCTTCAACCCACTGACTATTTGTTCCACAAAATAGAGTTCGTTCTCCTCTTCATCTTGCAAAGAATGTCCATGACCTATTGCCATAGACTTTCCTAGACAAGGTATCAAGGCATTCAACTCTTTCGTCATATCCTTTGAAGAATGCTACACTTGGGTCACCACACCCAACACTACGAGCTTCTTCTCTGTTGACTTCACTTGGACTTCTTCCAATTTGGTCAACTTTTCCTTCAAGGGACAATTTTCCATGAACTAACAAAGATAACAAGCAATAGACTTACCTCCAGCTCCAGGAAATCTGAATTGCTTCTTTGTTGCGATGTTGTGGTTGTGTTGGGTGTCCTCTTTCTTTAGCGACCCCCACCTCAGAAACATCTAAGCCTATGTTTGGTTTAACAAGGCCTTCAAATTCTAGATCCAAGCTTCCCTCCATGCGTTGAATTAATCCAGCTTCCCTATGTGAACTTGGCTCAAGTGGTGAACCTCCTATTACCATTATTCCAAGCTAGAGGCCATGACATTTAACTTGGTTTTCCAAGACTCATCTTCCGTGCTCTCCATGATGTAACTCATGACTAGGGCGATTGTCTCAGTACATCTCAATTTCATCTAATTCTCAAGTTCTGGGTCGGCTAGCTGCCTCAAGATTGCAACGTGCCTACGTCAACTCTCCTTCACCATGTTGTTCTCTCATGCCTTGGATGGCTATTTCACCAAAGCACCAAGCCCACACACCTTTTCCAGTCGTCAAGACAATTTGTTTCCAAATTTCCCAACTTGTCGAAAGTCTGCGACACCATTCCAAGTTTTCCTAGAAGGCTTGCACGACTCTCATGAGGGTCTCAACAATACTTGGCACGCAGGTGTTTGCAGTGAAGGGTGCCTGAATTGATCCGAGTCAAGTCTTTTTCCACCATCGTAAGAGTGCAATTCCCAATTTCACCAAAATTAGCTTTGATCCTAACAGTCACAAAAGTGACAGTGGTGAAGAGCACCAAACTGCCACAAAGATAACTCAAAATCTGTGACCAACTATCACACAACTTTGATGCCACCTGTCACGAACCTACAATCTGCCCATAATTTTTCGTGACGACTTTGTGCAACCAAGTCGCTTCATCACCTCCTGTCGTGTGACACTGCTACAACTAGACTACGCCTCTTCACTCAAGGTTTCCCCACAACTTCGCCTTCAATCTTTAATACCTACAAAAACAGTTTGGTGTGTCTTTTTCCTAGCAATCCGTCGACTCTGATACCATGTAAATGTGTATGAACCTACACAAATAAGATCTAGCTAGCAAAAGACATACACAATTTGCAGAAAAATGAGAAGACGAGAGAAAAATTGGAGAGAAAAGAATAGAATTGTATTAATCATATTCCACACTCAAAGAGTGAATAATTTACAATAGATATAGGCTACATGAGTAACTAATGCACCATAGTAGTGATCTAGAGAGATCTAGACACTCACTGACAAAGATTGGAGTGAAATGCCACCTAGTCCTAGTTAACAGATCCATGCAATCATCAGTTAACTGAGACACATGTGTGGAAGTGAGAGAGACACCTAGACACTCACTGATAGATGTTGGAGTGAACTGCCACCTAGTCCTAGTTAACTAATCCATGCAATCATCAGTTAACTGAGACACATGTGTGAAAGTGAGAGAGACACCTGCAACTGTTAGAAGTGTCTTAGGTTTCTATGTGCCACTTCTTGCCACCTACAAACAAGATGGGAGGAAAGGAGGAAGTGGTTTTCCCAATATGGCTTGTTTAGGGACATCCCCATAATATTTAATCCCTATGAACTAAAACATCCCTTTTAAAAAAATCCAAGCATCTTTGGTCTAGATGCAGGAAGAAGGCAATGAGGGAACCCCTCAACTCTTAGTAGAGGTAATAAAACCTTCGTTTGTTCTCACACTGAATGGAATGTGTGAAGATGAGGCATTCCTATGGCTCAATCTTTTGTAGGTGACACAACTAACAAATCCTCTCTGACTATGAAATGTGGTGATCTCTCTCAATCCAAGGCTAGTGAGACGAAACCATGAACTAACCAAATGGAATCCTAAGGCTATACATCTAATGTCTTTAAGTATATGTAGGTATGAAAATAATGTTTAAGGTTGAGCCATAAACATTTTCTAGATGATGATTGTAGGAAATGGGCATTTAAAATGGATCATACGCTATAACAAGAGAATATGAACTTTCAAATGATGACAAACTCCCAACATGGGCGAGGGGATGCACGGGGATGATTCTCATCGATCATGAAGGATTTAAGATTATCATATTTACATGAAACTTGGCGTTATTCTGAGACAAGGAAGAGGCGAGCTCACAACAATCCAAGGCTTGAACTCCTTGATTTGATGATCATCATCATAATAATAAAAGCATTGATATTTGAGCATCCTCCTTATAGGTCTCCACTCGAAGGCATTTTTCAACACCATTCTTTCATTTTGTTGTGAGTTATGTTCTCTTGTGAACTAATGCATCTTTTCAATAATATTTGTAGTGAGTTATGTTCTCTTGTGAACTAATGCATCTTTTCAATACTATTTGTACTGGTTTATTTTTCATTAGCGGGACCTTTATCCATCTCTTCCTGGAATCTCTGCCATAGCGTGTTTCCAATTTGTTGTTTCTTTGATCCTCTCCTAATAACAGTACCATATATACGTGAATCCATCAATGAATCCAGGGTTTCAACACAAGGTTCGTCAGGAAATCTTACAGCTGGGGTATTTAGGAATCTCAGATGTAACAATGGAGTGCTCATAGTAATCTTCTCAAGGCTCTTGAGTAGTTTTCTTTTACAGGAAATATCACTTACAAGCATACAACTTGATTCTTGTCATAAAAATGCAGCTCTCTCAAGGTTACTTTTATACACAGCATGACTAGATCTCTTTCCAGTACCAAGCTCTCTCTTGCTATCCAAAAATCTGCTTCTAAAAATTGCCCCGTTTTCCTATTTGAATTTCCTTTTCTTTTATGTGATGACTCACACTTTCCAAATTGAATATATTTTTTTTAGAGGAATTCAAATATATGGCTGTTTTCTTCAAATTCTGCCGAATAATATTAACCTACTTCTAAAGGCGTTCCTTCCTCGTGGTCCCTTTCTATATAAGTCAAAAGGCATTTGCATGTCACAATTGACGAAATGACTAACAAACGAACGCTCGATTCTGAAAGCATGCTTGGGGTATGGAAGAAATCCCACGAGAGCACCATGTTCATTCTAATCCCATGAACTATCGTGGGTATGGAAGAAAGAGCAGGGGAGCACCATGTTCAATTCTATCCCGTGAAGACTGGGTTCAGTTGTAATTAGGAGGGGAGATAAGAACTGTGCCACCCCTCAATTATTTCATAATTCAAAAATCGATGCCAAAAATTTATGGTGAGTCACATAAAATGCTTACCGAAGGCTACATGCCTGTGGGAGCAAATGCGAGATCCATTCGAGCCTTAATGATTTGTACTCTCATGCACGCATTTATAGGAGGGTATTTATGGAAATCAGGGATAGAGATATTTCCCCACATTTGGCTCTAAGATCTCTTCATTTGATACGACCATTCAATTCTCCTCTGTCAATAGGAATTATTACTCGTCATTCTCGCAGCGTTTCTTTGCATATATTTTGTTTGTTTTCTCTTCTGTTCTCCAGCTTGATTTCTTTGGTATCAGAGATTTATCTCAGCTTTTTCGGTCTTCGAATATCCTCAATGGCCATTTTGAACCCGATTGGAGAATCGGGTCAGCAGAGACCACAGCCATAAAGTCAATGGTGGACTTTTTCACAAAGTCAAAGTCAACGGTAGACTTTGTGACTAAGCGACCAGAATCTACAATCTGGTTACGGTCAGGGGTTTGGAATGAATCGTTTCCCCTGCTTCCCAATGACTGCGGGAGATGTGAGGGAAGGTGGTCCCCGTGTGAATGCTTGCTCTGTCGAATTCAGGATAAGACAGCGAGGCCGATAAAGCCAAGGACTGCCTCTATGTTGAAGCAACAAAACATATCCTGACCATTCGTGAATAGGTAAAGGAAACAAGTTCAGCGCCTACCATTCTCGGGGTCTTATCACAGAATTGGAGGGCCCTCTCTCTTGTTAGAGAGCGTTTCTTAAGAGTCGATCGACACCACCAAACAAGAGACTGCAACTCCCGTGTGGAAGTGATTTTAATCCCCTAATTTTTTTACATTATATGATGATTTCAATCCCCTAGTTTTGTTATATTAGGTTTTTGTTTGTTTCAAGGGAAATTTATCCGATACTTCCCCACCTTGTGGATGATATGAGGTGCTATATCGCAACCCCAGGGACACAAGGCTTAAACCTGTGACCTCTCCCCGAACCGAGAGAGTATATGCATGTCTCACCAAGTGCGCTATCCCATGGGGCTTTACGTTTTTGTTTGTTACTGTTAGAATAGTTGATAAGGAGTATTCTTGCCTCATTCAATTGTCTCTATTAGTTGTCCTCTTCTTTTCGTAGAAATGTCGTCTAGAAATGTCTTGAGTTGTATAGTTAATCATTTTATTCTTTGATACAGATATCCGTAATGGTAAATTAAAAAAAGTAATATGACCTGTAAATTTTTAAGAGGAAATACATGTTCTTAACCATTAGGCCCACTCAAGCTATACATGTATTTGGAAGAAATCTAGAAGGAGACAAGTAATTCACCAAACTCCTTTTTGACAATCAACATTTTTTTTTTATAAGCTATCTAATTATATTAATATGGACAAAAATACAAAGGCAACATTACAATTGATTTGTTACCTGCTTTCTTTCTATGAGGCTTGAATGACAACAATGCTGTTGAGTTTTGAGACTAATTTCTCTGGCATTATAAAAAAGAAAACAATTGCTTGAGCTAGGCTTTCTCTCTTGCTTATGATATTTCTAAGTAGTGATTGCCATATGCCTAGAAGACTGGCTACACAATTTATACAAAAAATAATTAATTAAAGGATTTAACATAGAACATTTACTGGGGGAGGAGTGGCATTAGCCTCTAGCACATGGAGGATGTCTTCTAAGGGTTCTTCAAACGGATTCCTGTAGTGCTTGTTGCCAGAATGGTGAGCTTTTTATCCAGATCCTTTATCTGCAATTGAAGATATTCCATCTGCATCAGAAGGTCGTTGAGAACTGCCTGTTTTGAGAGATCTTTCCAACAAGGATTTTATGTGCCACTAGAGATCAATAGTTCTGTAGTACTTCATCTCTCTCGATTTGGACAACCCTATGTCTGGAATCGATGCTAGCATCTCCGCGTCCACTTTATTGTCAGGGGTTCCTTGTTTGGCCTAACACACATTTTCCTCCAGAGCCTCCAAGGTTTCCCTGGTTGGAGGAGGGGATTGAGCGTAATAAGTTTTCACTGATCTAATAACATCTTGGTGAGTCCTTGGGAGAAGCAGGTGTGAAGAGGGATGGGGACCTCTATTGTTGGCTCTGCCCCTTTCCATTGTGAAGTCGCTGGATAAGCAGTTGCATAGGCTTTGAAGAGTTCCTTCTCTCCAATACATGATGCAATTAGTTCTCTGAATGACAACCTCGAAGCAAGAACCCTTCGTGCTCGACTCTTTTCGTGCTCGACAAATAATTTATGCACCGAGGATGAACTTCGAGAGAGGGATGGTAGCTCGATTTTGTACCTCCACCATTAAACCTGACTGAATGCTATAATTGCCTGGTGAGCTATTGCCTGCACTTTCCAATTAAGGGAAGCCACCATTGCTAACTATGATCTAGTACATCCAGAGTCGAGGCTTGTGATTCTATGACGTTTAAGTTGCTTCGAATAATTGCAGACATGATTTAGGTCCTCTCTAGTTCGATCACATTGAAGGTTAGAGTTGGTCGTTTAATGGCCCATTTATTGTCGCTAGGTGTCCTCATGAGGTTGCACGAGGGTTGAGCTAGCTACCATCTGGCTTGAGGCTAGAGAGAACACGTGGCCTCTACTTAACATCTGAATTGGGGCTTGTAATCCATTTGAGAAATGAGATTGCAATCTTGAACTAGGCTTGCTGATTCATTGCAGTCCCAAATCATATCCCCCTTGTTCAGTTGATTCACTGCTCCTTCATTGGCTAGCATGTCTGCCAGTTTGTTTTTCGAGCATTTGACATGTGAGGGGATGATAACTTCTATGATGGTTAGATGGTATTGGAGTCTTTCCAATCCTCCTTCTAGCCTCCAACTCGATGAAATATTTCCTATTGGAGAGCTATGTAACATTTTTCTCAAGGAGAAAATAATGATGAGAGAATTTCCTTCCACTATTAGCTTGTTGATTCCTTCCCTGATTTCTATTAAGAGTCCTTAGTCTAATGCACTAAGTTTTGATTCATTATTAGTGGCAGTTCCTGTTCCTTCTAGACTCTTAGGAAATTTCCTTTGTGATCTCGAAAGACTCCTCCCAGACCCGCCAGACCTGGGTTCCCTTTGGACGCTCTATCAAAGTTTAATTTGACAAATCCTGCAGGCGGGGGAGACTAGCCTGAAGGAGAATAAGGGTTTGTGTGGGGTAACCTAGAAATTAAGAGTTGGGAGTTTCGATTTAATCCCAAGGATTGCAAAATGATGACGTCCTCTTGAGTGCAGAGATAGTCTTGATTAGACCATAACTTGGTTAGAATTGTTTCTCTTATGCATTTTTCGATTTGAAGCTAGAGATAGTCATTATTTTTGCTGGTGTTTTTAAATATTCTTTGGTTTCTTTCCTTCCAAACCCCCCATACAAGGAAGCCAGAAAGAAGATTCCAAGCTATTGATAGCACGAGATTGGAGAAGTCCATGGTATTCCACTGATTTATGGTAGAAGTTATGCTAGAGAAATCCCGAGATGTTTTCTTGAAGATGGTTGCACATCTATCCCATAATGATGAAGCAAATTGGTAGGTGTTTAGAAGGTGCTCCGATGTTTCTCCTTCTTCCTTACACATGGGGAATAATAATGGACCGTTAAAACCTATTTTCAGAAGATTTTCCCAGGTTAATATTTTATTCTTTTTTAGGAGCCATAGAAAGAGTGAGACTCTCGGCCATAAATTTTGCTTCCATCTCTGCTACCGTGAATAGTTGGGAGGCCGATTTTATTGAATATAAATAAGGTTGTATGCTTCTTGAATTAAGAAGTTTCCTTTAGAGGTGTGTCCATAACGAAGTTTTTCCATTCCTTCATGATGTCTGCTTTTTTGAAATTTGAGTTCTCTTCATAACTCTTCCCAAAGGGTTAGATATTCTGGTTGAATTCCTGGTCCATTGGGGATCCAACTTATCCATGGGATAGTCGCTCACTGCTCATCCCAATATTTCCATATCCATGTTTTGTTGGAAGTCTAGTTTTCATTGATGTCAACCATGGCAAACATATGTAGGAGAACACATCAAAATCTCAGGAAGGATAACAATGTTCAGAACGCACGCAGAGTCATAGTTGTCATTGATAGTAACCATGGAAAAGGTATACAGGAAAACACATAAAAAGATCAAAGCTCAGGAGGGCAGTGCATTAGTCAACGTGGAGAAGATCCACACACAAAATAAAAAACACACAACGTTGAGACCTTTGGAAAGGTCGAAGGAAAAAGCTCAGGAGAGATAGCCTTGTGATTGGATAGAGACAGTGCATAGAGGAGCACACTGACACAAAGTTCAGGAGAGAAGATGCGTTTGAATGAAGTAGAAATATAGTTATGCAAATGAGGAATTCCGCGCAAAGGATTGTGGAGTAATCATGACTGCTTGTTTGATTTGTGAAAGCCCATAGACTGATCATAGAGATTGATGTTGGATCATCGGATCAAAATAAGAACACGATCTGACAATAAAGAACGAAGAAACGATGTTGATCATTGGATTAAAATGAAATCATGATCATATGGCTTGGATCTCTTTCTGCGAGTCCGTTGAGAAACCAAACAATGGCTAAGTATCGTATTCTATCTATATCACTTAAAAATTTATAAGTATAGTTCATTATGGAGGTAACAGAAGTTGGGGGTGCATTTTGATGACACCATAGAATATATGCGAGTCCACGAGTTTGACAGTTTGTGAACCCGAGAAAAAATCATTTGATTTTTTTTTAAGTATAGGTTCATCTTTGAGGCTGTGGAAGTTGGGGGTGCATTTTGATGACACCATAGAAGATATGTGAGTCCGTGAGTCCGAGAGTTTGCGAATCTGAGAAAAATCACTCAAAGATTTTTCTAAGAATAGGTTCATCTTGGAGGCTACAAAAGTTGGGCATGGATTTTGATGACACCCGAGAAGACATGTGAGTCCGCAAGTACGAAAGTCTGTGAACCCATCGCATAAAATAATTCTAAGTAAAGGTCCATGTTTAAAATGAATGAGAACCGTCCACTCAACGATTAATTAAATCATAGCCGTCCGATTTGATAGGAAGATCAAAATAACACAGATCATTAGATCTAATCAACGATCTAGAAAGCAACACGTGGTACATTCCGGAAGGTGACACATGTCAAGGCTCATTTGGCATATAAAATATACAAAAGTCATGAATCAAGGTGACACGTGGCAGCCATGCAGCCAGTGCGACGCCAATAGATACACGTCAGCATGGACACATGGGATTTAGTTAATTGGAAGTGTTAAAAAAACAGCGAGAATCCCGCCAGTCATTAGATCCATGAGAGTCAAATATCAACCGTTGGATTAAGCCTTTGGTTCTTAGACTAAGGGCATATGATGAATAATATTCACAGGGAGTTCTTATACGTACTTCGGGAAGTATTACTCCAGAAGAAGGACAAAGTCTGGAGGGCTTGGTTCCAACACCGGTCTCATGATAAAGGTATAAGGGAGAAAAAAGAGGCACTATGAGCAGTGCTTAATGGATAAGCTCGTGGTTTTGAGCCCATGATCATTTGAACATTGAGTTGAAGAAAGCGCCTTTGCAAAATTCAATTTCTGTAAACAGTTAAGAGCCTGTGGAGTAATTTAACAAGATTAACACCATAACAATACAAAGAGACGATAAAAGATCGAATTTGATCTGTTGGAGAATTGAGGACACAACATAAGCATGGGAAGGATATAAGGAGCCGATCCATACCTGTGATCAACTCATGAGGACAAAATTCGAATCAAGATTAGTCTTCTAATTAATTTGAGAAACTTACACGATAAATTAATGAATAAAAGGAGAAGTTGTTTTATGTTAAAATTAAATGAAGAAGTGCAATGGTTCATGTCAAAAGACACAATGGTTCAATACTATACCTATTGAAATACTATATAAACCAAAAGTTGTGGTGAATCTTAAGTGTCTTCGTGAATAACACACACACACACACACACACACAATGGATTGAATGAAGGTTCATTCTTTATCAGGTTGGTTCCTGCTTACAAGCTGGGTCTTTCTATGAGGGTTGGATTCCTCACTTCTTAGTTGGATCTGAGAACTACAAGCTGGGACTTGCATCTGAGAGTTGGATCTCTCTTATTCGGTTGGTGCTGAGTAGTTTGACGATTGGAATCATATGTACTTATTCAAGTTTAATAATAGATGATATTCATTATTCTTTATACAATTTTTGTTATATATATTTATGAATAAGTAATTGAAATACATATATGTTATTCATATAATTTAAGTAATTTGAGAAAGTGTGAGAATTGTTCAAAATTTTAAGACACTGATTCACCCCCCCTTAGTGTAAGTGTGTGTTTCAACATGTTTTACCTTGAATGGTTAGTTGGTCTTGAAGAGGAGTGAGATTTCCCTTTTGTCACCATGCTAGAAGTTATTGCCAAGCGTCATCCCAGAAAAGGGTGTGTTGGCGCATAGGGGGTAGACCCAGGGTTAATCATTCAAATAACAACAAAACCCTTAGACACCAGCCCTTTCGACATTACCTGCAGAGCAAGTGAAGTCTCACCTGAGGCATCTAGAGGGGCTGTAGGAACCAAGGTTCTGCAGTGATGAGGGGAAGTGAGGCATTCTTCATGTCCTTTCTACCTTTCACTCATGTGTACAGTTCCCATTACTTAATAGTTACTTTATCATTAAACATAAGCTTGTTACGAGGAAAATATCTCTATGGCTAGGGGTAAACCACAATAGATGGAAATGATTGCAGAAATAAACTCTAATATCATGTATGCTACATAAAAAAATATGTTAGCAAGACAAGATAAAAGTTCTACCTCATCCAAACGTTCAATGAAGTCCAATGTGGAGCACTTGACTCAAAGCAATACACCTGCAACTAGTCCTCAACAACCAAGAAACACAAGCATATGGTGATAATGTATAAATTTAGCACATTCAATAGCATAATCCATCAACATTCATAACAAATATGCCCATGGAATAACAATTCAAATATTTGCAAGATATTAATTGGACGAGAAAATAGTATTTCTATTAAAATGTAATCAACAGAAGTGAATGAATTACAAACTTCTGTGTCAGCACGGTTCGGAACCGAGAAACTAAGTCCCTTCTAGCTGGGCCTCCACCACTTCAATCCTATACCAAAGTAAAGCTCATATAAGAGAGACAATGGAGTTCTCAATCAAGTAGGAAAGAGCTTGGGGGATGAACAATGTGTTTTGACTTAAAAGGACAAAGGGATGCAAACTCAATATGAAGTGAATAATTTCTCCAGAGTAACTTTGTTCTCAAAGTTGAATTCTTCTCCTCTTTTCCATAGCTTGGATTTGGCCCATTTATATCCTTCAAGTGGAACTAAAGTCCTAAGTCATAACGTTTCCAGTATATGGAAGGTCAAGGATCATGGATCTCGTGGCGTGACATGGAAACCTGACACCATTTTTTAATTTTGAGCAAAACACCCGATGTATGCGGGCTGTAGTGGTGAAACCTGCGTATAGGCATGCTATAAATAGGTAGGGCGCATATATGTGGAAAAATAATGTTTTTAGCTCTGAGATTTGCAAAAAGGGACTTCAAGTTTGCATAGGGAAACAAAACAAGGCCTTCTGAGCAAATTTGCATATGGCGAGGAAAATCTTTCTATAACAAACCTATGCACAATATTATAACATGATATATGACTAAAACATTCATCATCGTAGTCAAGCATTACCATTATTGTAAAATAACATTAAATGACATAACAGGCAAACACATTAGAACACACAAGTTTAACGTGGTTCACCGAACATGGGCTATGTCCACAACAACTGGCTTCTGTTTTTATTCATTGATGATTATCTTACAACTACACATTGCTCTACAAAATATGAAATAGTCACATTACCCAAACCTGCCTAGCCATTTTGCTATAGTGCGAGTTCACTCCTCAGTCATACCTCATACTTCTTCCTTTGCTAGACTCCCTTACCCAAAAAGAACTAGGAACTTCTCATATGTCGAACCAATTTTCCCAAAATCCCTTTACATATTTATACATAAAAATAAGGATAAATCCATTAGAAAAGTGGATAAAGTGTCCCACAAAACCCAACAATTTATAACAATTTTCCACCTTTTGCATGCCGCTCCGTAACACATCCTTCTGTTGCGCTCTTTGACTCCTTTAAGTCCACTGCCGTTACGCACTCTGGTCAATATTCTTACTGCCTTTTATTCTTTGACTTCCTTTTGGTGTAGATCCCAAAACTTATCCAAAATGCCTCTCCAATAGGCCCCCAACACTCACCTGTGGCTCGTCCCGAGCCACTCAGGCCTTCTTCCAATGCGCCATTTATGCTTCAAAGGTTTCCTTTGTTGTTGTGACCTTTTCCTTGACCTCTAGTTCCTTCTACAAAATTTGGTCTACTATTTCAGCAGTAACGCGAGCTTGCACCTTCTCGACACCTTCCTCCGTTGTCTATTTGATGATTTCTTGAGTTGTTGTTAAGGTCGTTGTCACTCTATATGATTCTTCTTTTAATACTTCTATCTATTGTGTGCAAGCCTGTTTCTCTTCCCTTAGATGATTCATTTCAAAATACAATTTTCGGTTCTTGTTCATCGCAGTTACCACCTCTGCTGGTGGTAATGTGCCCAACGTTGTTTGTAATTTCTACACCATTCCCTGTGCAGTTTGAATATTTTGGCTTATCTCCTGTTGTACCCTGTCTTCACTCAATTGTGTCCAAAAACCCATAGCCTCTATATACAGTTACTTACACTCTACTTCTAGAATCTTTATACTGTCCATCAATGTTGTCATAATTTTCTTCCTCGTCTCCCTCTCTTCATGTGGAGTGCTTGGTGTCACACGTGATTCTAGATCAACTATGTGTGAGAAGAAGCCTTGAATGGATTCACTCATCTTTGTGACCTGATATTCCACCAGAGCCTCCTTCATGGCTTTTACCTCTAGGATTTCTTGATATACTTGCTCGAATTCCTGCTCCATTTGTTTTACTTTCTGTGCGGCCTCATCGCGCTCCAGTTTCACTTTGTTGTACTCTGTCTCTAATACAACATTTTCTACTGTAATATTTACTAGCTCATTGGATGTCTTCTCAATGTGTACATTAAACTCTTGTGTTTTGCTCATCTGTAGCTCCTGCAATACATCCATTGGTAGTTGTGATAACACTAGGTCTATGTGACCTAAAGCCCTGTCCCGTTCTTGCATTTATGTCGTGGGGAACTCGACTGCCCCTATTGCTAGCTTAATCAACCTTCGTTCTCCCATGACTACCAAGGAATGGGAGATTGCTGGTCCTGCCTCTCTAGTCTTGGTAGTGCTGGTTGTTGGTTCATCCTCTGTCTGTTGCCCTGGTGCGATGTTTGCGACTTCTAATAGTTGTCACAATTCTGCCATCTGTGCCTACACATGTTTGTTCATCTCTTCGCGTTTTTGTGTTGTGCTTTGAAATGCGTAGTCAATGACTTCTTTTAATTGGTCACCTATCTTCTCAAAATATTCTTCTGTTAGTGCTTGAATAACCATTTCCTTAACAACTTTGCGCTTGGGAAGTTGTTGTCTGGGTCTCCTTATCTTTGGCTCTTTTCTCTTTTTGTCATTGCGCCGTGCTGGCTGTGGCGTTGGCTCCTATGGGACCTTCCCTTTGTCCTGTTCATCTTCTTCTTCTTCCTCCTCATCGACATCATATATTTTCGGGTTTGGATGCGATTATGGATCTCTCTCTGTGGTTGGAATCACCCACTCCTTTTCCCAATAAAGCATAATGTTTTGCATCTCCTCTTCTGGTCAATTGATATTGTGTTGTTAGCCACTGTTGATTTGGGTCCTTCTTTGCCTGAACGTACATGTGGTGACGCCCTACCTTAAAACATGCCACTTCCTTGTATGCCTCAACCACTCGAGGTTGTATGCGCGATGTTCCTTCTATACTCATCCTAATAATTTCCCTGTAGATATAAAATGCGACATTAGTGTCCATCTGGCACATCTTATGTGTAGTGTACCAAAGGTTATGATAGCGCATGGCTAAGCAAGGTTTCTCCTTGACACCTAAAAACTAACCGTCGTTTGGTTCCCTCCAAGATGATAGCGTGATTAGGATCAATAACCAAGAGTAGTGGAATTCTATCCCCTTGTCCCGTGCTTCCTTGCAGTCAACAAAAAATGGTCACTTCTTCATTTCCTCAACAATTTATAGGCTAAGGCTTGCGTTGCAAACCTTACCATTGGGTCGCATATGCTATTGACATACAAACCGTGCTTTCCACAGAATGTATGAACTTTTTCTTTCATTCTCTCAACGAGATCCTTCTCATTCTTCTTGTCAAATAATAATGGTGGAGGGTCCTGCCCCTATGATGGAAGACTTGTAATGCACACTATTAAATCAATATAAATGGATACTGGTCTGTCAAGCCATAATATGCTCCGTGCACACAACTTAGCAGCATTTTCACACACGTGTTGATATCTTGGCTCCGTCCAAAATGTGGTATATCGAACAGGTTTATAAGACTTGCTTTCTGCAACCCCCTAGCCCACACCTGTGGTTCTATGACGATCATGTGGGTCTCATAACTAATGGATTTCTTCAGAAATTTACTAGGTATGAGCTATGGAAACTTATTTTCATCCGTGATATCATGGTCAACATATTTCAGAGCTGGTATCATACCTAACATATCCCCTTCCACTATGACTCCCTCTGGAATCGGTGACTCAACTAATGGGTACCTTTCTTCCTTCAATAAATGGACCTGTTCCGCTAATGGATTTCTCAGCGGTATATAATCCCTAACGAATCTTTCAGCTAAGGACGATGCCTTCCATGTTTCTTATACTACCAGCGGCGTTGTAGGCTAGTTGCATGGTTTCTTCGATACTGAGGATGATGTTGCTGTTGCCTTAGGCGCCATCTTCCTCTGCGACACTGGTCTCAACTTCCAACTAGTTCTGGAACTCTGTTCTGGACTTTGGCTTTGTAAGTTTGGATCTTCGATTGTGTAATCTTCAACTCTCTATGTAAGATTTGGCGAACAATAATCTTCCCTCGTTGGTGCTTTGCATTCTTTTATACTGCATTTCTAGTTGTAGTTTCCCTTTGTGCCTAAACTCTCCATCTAATCCACTAATGGTTTTCATTCATTACCTTCTTTTACTACTCCATCACTTTGTATCTTTGGTGAATTCACTGTTCGATTTTTCAATCAGTCAACATATTTTTCATTTAATGTTAAGCATCGCCACTACTTCACCACCATGATAACTCTTTATTACATGTCCCATCATGGATTTTGTTAAATTCTTTTAGCTGCCATATGCGCAATATCGTCTCTCTATGCAATCTCTTCATTCTTCGCAATATTGTTTCCTTCGTCTGTGTGTCCTTTTACTTAATTTTCTTTCATATGTGATAGTTTCCTAGTTTTCCTCTTTACTTACTAACCTAAACTTCTTTGCTTCCTCAACTTCTGACCTATTCCCTTAACCCATTTCTTGTTTTTTTCATGTTTTACCTTCTTTTCTTTCTTTTTTCTGCCTTTACTTCCTATATTACACTATGATATAAATTTAACCTCCGCAAATCCTCTAGTGTGCGGAAGGATGACCGTCCTTATACAGTTTCAGCTGGCTCCCATTCACTAGTCCTTCCATGACTTGTCCATCCAATTTCTCTAACTGAACAACACCTGTGTCAGTCACATATTTGATCAAGTATGGACCTAGCGAGTGCGTCTTGAAATTTCCTGGGTGCTATAAGAACTTACTGTCATAAAGTAGTACTAGGTCTCCTGTCTGGAACTTCTTCTGCTTGATGTGTCTATTGTGCCATGTATTTTCTCGTGCTTTCTGTACTTGCTAATGGAATCCTGTAATAAACCCATCTTCCTCTAGCACTGGTAACTATGATAGACTTTCTTCTACTGCGACAGAATCCGTAAGGTCTGTCATTGTAGCAATGCATAGACTCAGTACAAGAAACTCTGTGGGAATCACTGCTTCCTGACCATATGCTAATCTAAAGGGTGTTTGTCCTGTCAACTTCTTGCATGTAGTTCTGTAATCCCAAAAAATTGTAGGGATCCCTAAATCCAAGTCATCTTGCCCTACGTTGCACACCTTGGTCAATGCATTCTCCAGTATTTTGTTGAAGGCCTCCACAGTTCCATTTGCTTGTGGGTGATATGGAGTTCTCTTTTGATACTATATATGGAACTCTTCTGTCAATGTCGCAATTGTCTTGTTCAAAAAGTGAGTTCCCTGGTCACTCATAAGTACTTTAGGACACCCAAACCTTGTAACTATGTTCTTAAACAAGAACTGTGCAACTGTCTCTGCGCTGCAATCTGTAACTAGTTATGCTTTTGCCCATCTTGTCAAGTAGTCGGTCATGGTAATTATGTATTCGACTCATGTTCTTCTCATTGGTGGGTTAACTAGATCAACACAATTCACTTCCTATTTGTCAAACACCTGCAAGGTAACTTGTGGATTTAAGGGCATCTCATCCCTTTACGATGGCCTTCCTACTCTCTGGAAAACGTCGTATCTCTGGAAATATTCCTTCGTGTCCTTATGGAGGGTAGGCCATTATAGCCCTGTGCACAAGATCTTTTGTGCTATCGCATTTCTTGCATTATGTCCTCCTACAATTCCATCACGTGCCTCTGCTAAGATCATGGGTCTTTCGTGTTCTAGCACACATCATCGTAGTATCCCATATATGCCTAACGTATACAAGTTTCTTGCGATCAACTGATAATATGCTGCTTTAACCACTAGTTGTTTCTCTTGGGCTACTATCATATCAGATGGAGCCACTCCTGTGTTCAAGTATTGGACAATTTCTGCAAAATGGTCATCTACCAATTGGAACATAGTTACCAACTTAATGAGAACCCTACAGAGTTCTCATGTTTTTGGGGGTCAAGATTTTTACCCCGTTTTTAAAAATGGTGCTACCGGTAGCACCCCCCCTCCCTTTTTTGATATTTTAAATTTTCTAATACATAATGTTTCCACTTTTTTTTTTTTAAATGCTTGTTTTTTCATCTATTTTCAAATTGTTCATTTTTTTTTTCAACGATGTTTTTTCATCTATTTTCAAACTTTTCTATTTTTTTTTTGTTCAATGGTGTTTTTAATCATGTTTCCATGCTTCATCTAATGTTAAAAATGTTGTACACCATTTTTGTTTTTAAATTAATATTTTTCATATAATTATCTGTCCTTAATTAATTTATGGTTCCATACTTTTTAAATATAGTGGAAAATATCATTTTTAACACATTTTTTTAGCTTTACTTCAATACATAGAAAATAATTGTAGTTAAATAACACTATTTTTAAATATTTAGAAAAAAAATAATTCATTTTTTTTGAGATCAATT
>ML784454.1:149223-169636 GCA_009831015.1 Picea engelmannii | reverse complement strand
GATGTAAGAAGACCTAATAGAAGCTTCTGCTTCTAGAAGGATCTTCCTCTAGATGCTTCTCTTAATAGACATATTTAGTATAAATAAGGGTCGAGGGTATGAGAACCCTAGCTGGGAGATTATTGTAACAGAGCACTGCTCGATTGGAGGTTGCCCCCTCGAAGAGGCCTGTGAACATTGCTTTCTAAATCAAAGTTCTATTTCTATTGCTATTGTTATATCATTTATGTGTATTGTGAAGATTATGTTGGATATTTTACTGTTATTCTGCCATTTCTAGCATTTTATTTCTGTTCTGCATATTTTATATATCTGGTATCTTGCATTTTGAATGAAGGATGATAGAAATCCTGCGAAGGCGAATTCCCAGAGAAGTTTATCTCTAATTAATCACTTTTATGTTTTAATTAATCATGCTTTAAATACTATATTAGCCTTAAGTACTTCAGAAGTTCGGTATTCAGGGGTTTTGGATGAAGGATGATAGAAATCCTCCGAAGGACGAATTCCTAGAGTAAACATTCGAACCATTATATATATTTCGGGGCTTCGGAACTCTGGGGCTTCAGAACTCCAGAGCTCTGGAGATCCTAGAGTTTATTTGTTTAAAAGTGTGGTTCATACTTCGATGGTTAGGCATTCGAGAGTTTTGGATGTAACACAAGAGAAATCTCCCGAAGACCGAATTCGCAGAGTGATTAATTAATACTTAATCATGATTAATTACAGTTGTTAAATGTTTTATTTTCTCTTTGAAACACTTTTGCTTTTTTGTGATATCCAATACTCCGACACTTTGATACTTCGACGATTGTGAACTCAATATTTGTTTAAACTCTCGAAAGGAGATATCCTGGAGTGATATGGCAGAGATGGCATCATTCTTAGTGACATGTCAAGAAAGGAGGGATGACACGTGTCACTTGAAATCATGCAAATAATCTGACAAAAATGTTAAAAATAAGTGCCACATGTCAGCCCAAGGAAATATTTAATGACATGTGTCATGTGAGTCATCCATAAGTCCTTTTTAGAAATTATCATGAGGAATTTTCTTCGGGACTTCGAGACTTCGTAGATTCAGGGTTTTTGTTGTTTATATTTCTTGAAACTCTCGAAGCGCGAAGCTTTTAAGTGACCCTTAAAGGTTTTCTTTTAAAACTCATGCATCTTTTATATTATGGAGATCAAAAGAACCGTTTGATAAACATAGTGAAAGTCATCGATGGGAGACAATGTAAGCACCTTATTAATATATAAATAGAAAGGATTTATTTAATTAAAAGGAATTTTCCTAAGTTTTTTTGGTGAAATTTTATTCTTAAGAGGTAAAAAGAAAAGAATAAAAGTTCAAAATTCTAAGTGTTCTAACATAGGATCCATCTCGAGATTGTGGCTCCCTGTGAGGCATGAAAGAACAGTAGACCATGTTCCTTTATGGGTAAATGGTGTCATTATTTCTTTTCTTTTTTGAAAGACATTTTCTGGTTTTATTTAAGAATTAATCATACATAGAAAAAATGAACTCATCCAAATCCAAAATCTTTAAAACACACTTAATGATTGATCTCAATTTAGGCTAATAAATATTTTCCTTTCTTAAAATTGATTTTGGAATTGTTTAAGATAATCAAAGTAATTTTAACTAAAATATTAGGCTTTGACCAACTTTGTTCACTTCAAGGTTAAGCAAGTGTAACATATTTATTTAGGGAATCCCTAGTTGGTTCAGGATGTAAACATCACTGGAAAGAGAACTAGATAACAAAGTATGATATATAGATATGTATGACAACCTTACATATATCATAGATATTTCTTCACTGCCAACGACCCTATTCAATACCTCGGTGAAGTTATCTACTTCTCCCATTCAATTTCCTTTCACCACTTCAATTAACGATTTTGCATTTCATTGAGATGAGGGCAATCAATATATGAATTTCCTTTCATCATCTCTTTTTGACAAGATGGGGGAAATCGAGTTGTGAATTTCCTTACACCATATGTCTTGGATTTTAACATTTTGAAGTGGGGGCAATCAATTTGTATGTAACATACAAGGGATGCTATCTGTTTAAAATCTTTAAAATGAAAAAGAAGGTCTGTCTACAATTTTGAGAATACTTTGAAACTATCTTTCTTCTAATTTTCAATACACCTTTGCCTATATGAGTTTTTTTTGGGAATTTCAATCATTTCAGGGATTAACCTTGAGTGAGTTTTTCAGTTTAAAATCTGATATCAGAGCTAAAATTATCAGGATTAGCCTAGACATACTTTTTCAATTAAAATAAAAGGAACGTAAAATTTTTCGCCTAATCTTGTTTTGACAATATGCTTTTGAGTTTTCAGAGTCGGGTTGAGTCTCTTTATTTCTATGAAGACTAAAAGGATGAGAAAGGAGAAAGAAAATATGGAGTGGAAAGAACTTGGGAAGAGGCAAAACTAACCAAATCAAGGATTCAAAGGATCTGAATAAAAAATGTCCTAATCCCACACAAGTTTTTGTATTAAGTTCAGACTTCTTTCGAGCTTACTTATTATCATTATTTTTTATTTTTATACCAGATATGGATTTAGAATTTATGAGCATGACACTTTGAGTTATATTTTTCTACATCTCCAATTTTTAGATCAGGTGATAACATTATCATGAGAAAAAATTCCTTTGCATTTATTTCAATCAATTTTTAAATTTTATTCTAACTATAAAGAAGAATAGGAACTCATACCTTATTTTTCTTTTGAATTTTCGACAAGGAGTATTATTTATTTATCACCTACTTTTAGAGAAACCAAAAAGACGAAAAGACGAGTGTCAAGTTTTTCTTGAGCCTCATCTCCTGCTCAACAATATCTATTCTGCAAATGAAATACAAAATATTAGATAATCCTGTAGAATAGATATGATACGTGATGAAGATGCTTTTTATTTCAGTAGTCCTCAAGAAAATTTTAATATATTCTCTGTATTATCTTGATTAGCTACTAAATGAATTTTATTTTTACAATGCAATTTGTTTTTCTTTTTTTAAATTTATTTTCAAAATGAAGTCAAATAATCATAATTTTATTGAAAATATTTACAACAATTTATCAAATCACTCAAATAATTTTCAAAAAGAAAATCCAAAAATTTACTACTACATGAAATGTTTTAGATTACGCCCATTGATAGGGGCCTCAAGAATCTCTCCATTAAGATTTTCGAGCAAGAATGAGTTTTTTCCCTCAGCAACTGCAATTCTGAAGGGTCCAAACCATAGATGAACAATTTTCCCATGTTTCCCCACATCTTCCTTTCTAGCTTCCCATTTAAAATTTAAATCGCTAGGAAGAAAATCCTTGTCTTTAGCTTTCTGTTGGCACAAGGGTAGACCCAGGGTTCAACGCTTCAATAGAACACCAACAAAACCCTAACTACCATCTCTTTCGGCAACACCTGCAAAGCATATGAAGTCTCACCCGAGGTAGAGGCAGAGGGGGTTGCACGACTCAAGTGTCTACAACCTAGCTGGGACATAGATCTGTGATCACAATACTTAACAGAGCACTTAGAAATTAGAATTCATTAGTCTTTCACCCTTATTCACATCACATTTAAAATCCTAATTATAGAACAACGCAATATTCAACAAGATCTAACACATCCAAGCACTTAACACATAGAAATAGATCAAATCTAACATTCATTCACATCACTAAGCACTAAAATACTACATCAGATGCATCTAACATACATAAAGATTCAGTACTAAGCATAAATCACATCAATAACACACATAAATCACAACACAGGATATACGTGGTTCACCCCCAGCGTGGGGCTACGTCCACAAAATCTTCGTCTTATTTATTATCTTCTTTCAATCTTCTTACATGCACAGAGCCTCAAAACCAACTCCGCATAGGACAAGATATCTGCACGCGCCTCGCCAAATCCTCCTTCCCTGAGTCAATTTCAAGAACAAAGCCTCTTACAATCACTTGCACTTAGCTCTACAAGTTCTCAACACACAATATGCACAAAGCCTTTACAATCACGTAGATCAAACTCTAGCACTTAGCACCTTCAGACTAGTAACTACTTCTCAAATCACCTAGATACTTATTTATATATTACAAAAGGGGCCTAAACATGGGTGAACCCATGGGCGGACATTCCATATCCGTTACATAAACCCTAAACCCAAAAATCCCGCAAAAGAGGGTGAGGTCCCGCGATCTCCACTTCGCCTAGGAGCTCCGTCTTCGACCTACCTTCCGAAGTCCCAAAAGTGGTCAAACATGACCAAGGTTCTCTAAAACTTGGATGAGGGCCAAAAGTTCCCCAACACTCACCTATGACTCGTCCCGAGTCACTATGATCTAGGCAACTCCACTTCGAAGGCCTCGAGCTTGGATCCAGTTTCCTCAACTTGCTACTTTGCGAGAGACTCCTGCTCAAAAAACTCTTGAATTATTTTCTCGGCGATATGTCCTTCCAAGAGTTTTCCTATTGTGGTGACCAATTGTTCCAGTTGTGTGCCTTGTCCTTCGATATCCTCAAAAAGTTTGTAGGATTCATCCTGTACCGGCTGAAGCCTTTGGGTCACTTCCATGTCTTTACTCTGGATGGCATGGACCTGCTGCTGAACTGCGTGCTGTTCTTGTGACCTTTTCATCTTCTCAACTTTTGAAAGTACCGTCAACTATGCTTGCACTGTCGCTGCTTGTTTCTTTTCTTCCTAGCGCTATGACTCTGATGTCTTTAGTTCTGGGTCCTCTGCAAGGCATTCATAAGTTTGCGCAATTCAATTGCTTAATTTCTTTCATTCGGAGGCCAATGCCTTTATTCTTTCTACTGTGCTCCTGACATCTTCTTCTCTTTGGTCTCACACTTCCTGCAGAGTGCTTGGCACTGCTTGTAGTTCTAGTTCTGCCACTCTTGCTTGAAGCTACTGAATAGCTTCAATGAGATTCTCCACTTGACTCTCCACTATGTCTTCTTTTATCTGTGCGAGGTCCGACACAGAGCGAAGTTCTCTCGTGACTGCTTCTTTAACTCCAATCTTCTCCACAAGTAGCTGTTCTCTTTCCTTTTGGAGCTGCACTTTATCCTTTTCAAACTTCGCCTGGAGGCCGTCTTTCTCTTACTGTGCAACCCGACGTTGCTATAAGGATACCTCCTTTTCTTTCTTTAATGCCTCTGTGGCCTGCTCCTTTTCCTCCTGGACCCGACGAAGGCGAGCCTCTGTTGAATTTGCTAACTTGCATAGCTGGGCAAGATCGTATCCTTCTTCTATACCCTGTGATGATGATGGCACAGTAGACACTACACAGATCAAATGGATAGCCCGCTGTACCCCTTTGAGATCCGCCTCGATCCTGCCATATATTTCCTCTTGTTTGGCTTCGCTTCGCTGCAAAATATCCTCTGAGGTATCTTATACAATGATGATGATGAGATCAATATCATCTACCGTAAGTATATTCTATAATTGAGGCTTATCCGCACGGATCTTCTTCCGTGCTGATGGTTTATTTGGCGAAACCTTTCTTTTCTTCGATGTCTCGACCTCTGCAAGGGGATCTTTAGGCGATGTCACTTCGCCATGTTCCTTTTTGTTATCTTTCCCTTCATTCTCTTCTTGGTCTACTTTGTCATCTCCTCCTCCTCCAGGTAAATCTGCTGTTGTTTCCACTGATGCGCTGTTCACTTCTTGTACTTCTTCCTTCTTCTGATGCTGGGTCCATCATACTCTTCTCGAGTGACTACAGGACTTCCGATGAGGTCGGGGTCGCAGAGTTCTGTCTATTCGACCGGTACAAGGAACTCTACAGGCCATTCCTTGGTTATTTCTTCCATGTCCTCCTCTGTGAGTTTGCAATAGGACTAGAGCTCTTCCTTATGTTCACCCCCATGCACAGTGATGTAAATGAAATGCCTATCTGCGCGAAACTTCATAAGTCGCTTGAACCTATGCAAAGTATTTGGCATCATGCGAGGGAAAGATTCAATGGTTCTCTTCAGTTGTAAATAATATGTGTGGAACACTGCATTGGATTGCCATTGTTTTTCCATGTCGCTCGAATACCAGAGCGTAGTGAAATTCACGACCATTGGTTCAGACGACTCAATTTCAGGGAAGGTCGCTCCTTCCGACATATCCCAAGCGATGAAGGCAATGAGAATCATCAACCAACTAAAATGAAACTCGTAGCCCTGGTCCTGTGCTTCGCGACAATATTGCTCCAACTGGTTGACGAGGTAGCTCGACTAGTTCATTTGCATCACTTTGATGCATTTTCTTACGAGGTCGATGACGAACCCCGTGACCTGCTTGGGTCTATTCTTACTGATGATCTTACCAGTGATCAACTGGAAAGCTAGGCACACTGCACCATTTTGGATGGAGGCTACCTTGTAACCCCACTTCCCTTTCTCTACATCACCGTAAGTGTCTTTTATTCACTGCGCCAAGGTGCGATCTATAACCTTCCATGGGAAAAAATACTAAGGATTGGGTCCTTGCATGCTCAATCCAGTGATCCGATGGATCAACGCTGGATCTACGATGATGCACCTATCCAACCACAGATAACCACCATGGTAGCATGACATGAGGAGTTCAACAAACACGTTAACCTCCTGATGTCTATCAAAGTGTGGTATCTTCATCACATTCAGGATGGTGGACCTCGCGACGTCCATGGTCCATGATTGGGGGATTATATTCGACTTATTCCCTGTTTCCTTTGTCAAATACTTGTGTGGTGCGGGCATTCCATAGTTCTTGCAGTGTCCCAAGTTGAAGTCACTGATATTTAGCGTCATAATCTGTCCTAATTGTAGTCCAACTGCGTGTATCCCCTTTGGGAGGTACGCAGTGATCAATGTATAGTCAAAGTCCCTCGGGGCAGTGTCACGAATAACCGTGCCAGCCAGAGGCGGGATATAGTCAGGCATGACTGACGAGATGAGCTTCACATTTTCGAAGTCATCACGATGCTTACTTCTTTTCTCTGTTGCAACTAAGGATGGCCCAGATCGATGTGCAGTTGATGGGGAGGCTTGAAATCCTCTCGTCGATGAGGCCTATGCTCCTGCGGACATGACCTTCTCCGCCATGAGGTCAATCAAAATCTCTTCGAAAAACTTCTCTACTGCGCTGTGTTCATCCGACATACACGCTCGTGATCAGATATCTCAGGTCGGCGAAAAAACAATCGAGGTAAGAAGAACAGTTGGAGAGGTCTCAATAAGAACTACACGAAAAAAATTAGTTCTCTATAGGCTCAGATAATCACAATTTGCAAAATTTTCCTTAGTGCAACATTTGATGGGATAAATAAACAATGTCTTAACAAACTCCTCCAATGGGAAGGAATTCCTCAATCAATCCAATTCCATCCGTTATGGTGTGGTCCCAATGGTCTAATGGCGAACGTTCTGACAATAACTGCGTTTCTATCCATTCTGGAGCGTCGTTATAACGGTCGGGATGCCTCCAATGGTCATATTGCTTCACCGTGGTGAAGTGCCAGTCGATGCTATTCTACTATTCCGATGAGGTTCAATTTTTGCAAACTATCCTTCTACAAAGTCCTCTCTGGAACCTCCTGCAAATTTTCTAGCTTTTCTTTTTTCTTACTGAGAATTTTTTCTTTCTTCCCTGTGATCCGTGTCTCTGGATTCCTCTTTCCATTCTTGTTCTTATCATTTCTTAGCATAGTAACTTCACATTGTTGAGGATATTTCACAAGGTTCGAGGATAATACTTTTTCTCTTACTATTTCTGGAGTAGGTTCTCTACTCTCCTGCATGGATAGGTTCTTTAAGCCTTCTTGCATTCTTTCAACTTTGACAACCAGGTTTCTGGCCATCATTTGCTTCAACTTGTCCTCTTGTTCTTATATTAGTCTTGCTATTTTCCTAGCCACGAAATCCTTTAATTCTTGTTTTTTCTATTTTATAGCTTCCTCTTTTGCTTTCCTTCGGATTTGATCTTTCTCAATCCAGGTCCCTCCTAACAAAAGTGCAAAAGGAGTGCTGTTCTCAACAAAGTTAACGACCTCAAATTCTTTGTCTATCGATGTTCCATGAGAAATCACAAGTACATCAGTAAGTCTTCGACATAGGGTTATCATCTTTCCTTTAAAAAATCCTATTTTTCCCAATGAAGGAATCATAGCAAGATTTCCTAAGATTTCCCAAGTACTTTCTGTCATGATGTTGACCTATGTTTCTCCATCCAATACACAGTCTATGTCGAAGTCTCCTATTCTTGTTTCTATGCACTGCTTCTTCTTTAACATCTCTGGTAAACTGATGTCTCTGTGATCATTCAATGTTTATTTCATCTGCAGTAATATAGTCTCTGATTCTTTCTGGTTCTTTAGTATATTCTTAGTCTCTTGACCTTCTTCATGGTTTTCTTGTATCATGTTCATATTTTCAAATTTAGAAATCATTCTAGGGAAATCTAAAACTTCATGTCTAGTAGCCTTACAACAAAGGAAAATAGGACCTCTACCAGGGAATTCCCTAGCAATATGTCCCGGTCTTCTATAACTATAACAAAGAGCCAATCCTCTCTTTCTTTTAAACGATCCCCAACCTTTCCTGTACTGCGCACTAGGATCACAACGATGAACTTGCAAAAAATTCTTTCTAGGATCCTGCATCCAGTTGTTATTCCAAAAATTCTTTCTATGCATAGAAATAATATATCTTTCACTATTTCTATCAGATCTATTAATATCATATATTCTTTCTTCTAGCTGTGCCCTAGTTTTCAGACTAGGACAAAATCTATCAAGCATACCTAGATTCATTCTTTCAAAACAAAAATTTCCACTTATCTTACCTTTATCAGAGAAAAAAGATTTAAAATCTTACCTCTTTTCTTCAGATCCGATTCCCTTCTTAGCACAGAGCTTCAAAAGTCAAGTAGAATACTGCGCACTACAACAACATATCTACACACAAATCTTTCTTCTTTTCTTCAGTTCCCAGCAATCACAGTTTCAGGTCTCAAGAACAGAACCATTTGTTGGCACAGGGGCATACCTAGAGTTCAACTCTTCAACAACGCACCAACAAAACCCTAAATACTGACCCTTTCGACAACACCTGCAATGCAGATGAAGTCTCACCCGAGGTAGAGGCAGGGGGGTTGTAGGACTCAAGTGTCTACAACCTAGTTGGGACACAGATTTGTGATCACAATACTTAACAAATCACTTATCCATTAACATCCATTAGTATTTAACCCTTATTCACATTGCGGTTAAAACCCTAATTACATAACAACGCAATATTCAACAAGATCTAACACATCCAAGCACTTAGCACATAGAAACAAATCAAATCTAGCATTCATTCATATCACTAAGCACTAAGCTACTACATCAGATGCATCTAACATGCATAAAGATTCAATTCTAAGAATAAATCACATCAATAACACAAAGAAATCACAACACATGATATACGTGGTTCACCCCCAGCATGGGGCTACGCCCACCAACTCTTTGTCTTCTTTATTATATTATTTCAATCTTATTACATGCACAGAGCCTCAAAACCAACTCTGCATAAGACAAGATATTTGTGCACACCTCGCTAGATCCTCCTTCCCCGAGTTAGTTCCAAGCACAAAGCCTCTTACAATCACTTGCACTTAGCTCTGAAAGTTATCAACACACAATATGCACAAAGCCTTTACAATCACGTAGATCAAACTCTAGCACTTAGCACCTTCAAACTAGTAACTACTTCTCACATCACCTAGCTACTTATTTATATATTACAAAAGGGGCCTAAACATGGGTAAACCCATGGGCCGACATCCCATACTCGTTACATAAGCCTTAACCCAAAATGCCCGCAAAAGGGGGTGAGGTGCCACGATCTCCGCTTTGCCTGGGCGCTCCGTCTTCAACCTGCCTGTCGAAGTCCAAAAAGTGGTCAAACATGACCAAGGTTCTCCAAAATTTGGTCGAGGGCCAACACTTTATTATAAAAAAGGGCTTTCATGTTATCCTGGTATTTTTGGATCTTATCATCCACTTTGATTATATTTTGCTGTACTTCGATGATTTGATTTATTCTTCTCGTAATATCGTTCGGCTCTTCATTCACATCATGATAGAGTTTCATCATAGGAAGAGCAAGATTAATAGGAAGAATAACATTGGTACCATACACTAATTGGAATGGAGACATACCTATAGATTTTCTGGTGCCAATTCTGTTTTCCCATAAGACATATTTTAAGTGTATATGCCAAGCTTTTTTGTTTTCTGTCAAAACCTTCTTGATTATCGTCATCAAACTCTTATTAGATGATTCTTCCAACCCATTTACTTGAGGATAGTAGGCTGTAGAATGACCTAAGATAATATTGTATCTTTGAAAAAAATTGATCATTGCAATAGATTTAAAATCCCGAGCATTATCAGTGACTATTTTCCTAGGACAACCAAATCTTGCTAGGATGTTTTCTTCCAATTTTTTTATCACTATTGAATCTGTAGCATTCTGAGTTGGAATGCCTTCAACCCATTTCGTAAAATAATCAGTAGAGGTCAAAATCCATCTGTTTTGAGCACTTGATTGTGGATGAATTTTTCCAGTGAAATCTAAACCCGATTGTTGGAAAGGAGCTTCAACTTTTACTAGAATTAAAGGTAATGCGGGAAGATTTTGCTTACCGGCAATAGTTGGCATGAATTGCAGGTTCTAACCCTTGTATTTACATCGGTGAATAATTTTGGCCAATAATATCCCGCCCTTATAATTTTATAAGTTGTTGCTCTCCAGGCATGATGTCCTCCGCATACTCCTTCATGAAATTCGTCAATGACACCTTCTGTTTCAGATTCTATAAGGAAATATAAAAAGAAACACAAAGAATCTTTCTAGTATAATTTGCCATCAATAATGCAATACTTAATTGCATGTAACTTTAAATTTCTTTCCTTAGAAGGAGTTATACCATTCATACATTGAAAAGTAAGGAGATATGAAACAATGTCACTGTACCAAGATGAGGAGGAAAACTTATCTTCAATTTGAATAATAAGCGCTTGATCATTAGTTTCCTCTATATCTAAGAGAGAATCATGAGACTTGAAGTTATTTATTCCAAGAGATTTGAAATTTGATTCGGATAACAACCTTTCCAGACCTTAACCTTTCACTAGTTTGGTTGGTTTAACTTCTAAATCAAACTCTTGAATTTTAGCCAACCATTTACCTCTTTTTCCATCACTGTCTGGTTGAACCAAGATATCTTTAATTGCATTTGTTGGTACATAAGAAATTATGTTTGAGTGCAAGACATATGTTCGGAAATCTTTGAGAGCTTTCACCATCCCATAAGATTGTTTTTCAAGAATGTCGTATCTTAGCTCTGCATCTTTGAGGCTTTTTCTAAAAAAGGCTATCAGTTGTTCGAATCCCTCTTCATTTTTATGAAGGAGCACTGGTACAATAGTATATTCAGATGCAAAGGAGAAAATTAAGAACTCTTTTGTATAGTCGGGACTTGTCAATATTGGTGCTTATCCTATGGCTTTCTTAACATGTTCGAAAGATGCTTTTTCTTTTGCAGTCCATTTTACCTCGCTGTCCTTTTTTAGCACATTGTTACTGGTGAATCCTCCTGAAGACAAGAAGATTCCATCTTGGTCTCTAGACCCCTAAGACCAAGACAGAAAGGGTGCTATCATTGGTCACTGACATCCTTTTAGATCTAATTAAGCTAATATATGGAGAGGAAGAAGAAAAGTGTACCTTTTTAATGGCATTTTTCCTCGCACAGTCCAAGTTGAGATTCAATCCTAAGCTCCTCGATAGGTCATGTAGAAAAAATAAAGATACAACAATCTTCCTATTTTACTTATATTAGCTCAAATACAGATCTATCTACTGAAGACAAGTTCATGTGGAACAAACATAAACTTGAAAGAAACAGACCAAGCATGTATGTATATTAATGAGAACAAATGAAGAATACTTACAATCCTCTAATGAAGGTACAATAGCTTCTTCCATCTCTCCTTGTCCAATCCCTTTGCTCAAGTAATCTACTCTAATTATGCTTCAATGGAATCTCACTTATGGGATCATAAGTTTGGTGTAATTCTTAATCTCTATCTTTGTATTGTATGTTGCCTATGAGATCATAGGTTTCATACCTCCAATATTTTCATGTATCTTTCACCATGAAAAGGCCTCCTTATATAAGCTTGGAGAGGCCCAACCACTTGAGATATATTTGGGATAAGTTGAGGATCCCTCTCCTTCAGTTGTGGATATTCCCTAAGATCATGCCTTGAACTCATATTCGAATCCAACCAACTTCAGAGATTGAGGGGATTCTTCCCTGATTTATCTCAACAAACCAAAATTCACTCAGGAAGGGTAGCGCTCCCCAAAAACGGTGCATAGAGCATTTCAACGCTCTCCCAAAGAAGGATAGGAAGCGCCGACTCTCCCTGATAGTGGGTAGGGGAGCGCTGCCTTCCAAACATCATTTTTAAGTAGTTTTTTCAGTGGCAAAAGGCTTGTACTCCTTGTCAAGTGATTTCTCCTCTTCAAAAACAGTCTTTGAGGTGTCTTAAGTGTCCTTATGATGTCGTTAGAGGCACGACATAGGCAAGATGGCAGTATGATGTTTGCGACACTTGTAACACTTGTGGTCAAGATGTGACACTTGCAGAAAAAATGTGACACTTACAACACTTGTAATGACGACATTTGCGACACTATTGAAGTGAGTAATTTTGATTTGTAACACACATTTGTAATCAATTTGATTATTTCATCAAAATTAGGAATAAATCTCCTCAAAAAATTGATTTTCCCTAAAAAAGATTGAATATATTTTCTATTTCTAGGAATATTAATTAAATCAATAGCTTCAACTCATTTAGGATCAACCTTAATTCCATCCTTTGATACTATATGCCCTAAAAGTTTACCTTCTTGCATGGCAAAGTGTGATTTTTTTGGGTTTAGAGACAAACTGAACTTTCTGCATTTATAAAAAGTTTGTCTAAGGTGCACCAAATGTTCTTCATCAGAGTAAAAAAAACTGTCAGATCATCCAGATAAATAAGAACAAACTTATCCCTCTCACCAACGAATGCGATATCCATTTCTCTATGAAAAGTTTCTCCTGCATTCATTAAACCAAAAGGCAATTTATCATACATAAAAGTTCCCCATGGAGTAGTAAATGCAGTCTTTTCTTTATCATATTCATGAACAACAATCTGATTGTATCCCAAGAAACCATCGATCATAGAAATTATGTTATCCCCAACCACCTTCTCTAAAAAATGATCCATTTTTGGGAGGGGGTAATTATCTTTAAGAGAAGACCGATTTAGATTCCTAAAATCAACACAGAGTCTTATCTCTCTGTTTTTCTTCCTAACAGGGACCAGATTGGCCACCCATTCAAAGTATCTTAGGGGAACAATGTTTTTGCATCAAGGACTTTTTTAACCTCGTTTTCTATTACTGGCAGAAGGATTGGGTTTATCTGTCTAAGCTTTTTCTTGAAAGACTTAATACCATGTTTTAAGGGAATCTTATGCTCAATAAAAAAAGTATCATAGGTTTTTAAATCTTCATAAGACCATGCAAACAAATCTTTATATTTTTTAAGTCACTCAACATATCTACTCTTTATTTGAGTCAGAAGATATTTGGATATTTTAACCAGCTTGGGATTTTCATTTGTTCCTACGTTACAATATTCAACTTCTTCAGGTTGAGGTTGCAAAGTAGACTTTAAAGGTATATCATTTTAGTCAAACAACCTTTCTAGAGGGATAATACCTTTGGAAATTTGATTGTTTTTAAGTAAAAACATTCGGTGATTTGCAATTTTATCTTGGAACTTTTCTGGATTTTCTCCTTCCTACATAATCCAAGAAGGATCATTCTAATTTTCTTGATCAATGTGGTTCTCAAAAAACTCATCTACCATTTCCAAGAACTGCTTGATTTGTTCATCATCTTCAAACACTCTCCAGTGTTGAACATTGTTTGAAATTGAAGGTTTATGTCTCATTTCATTATGATACTTCAACTTCAAAACAATAGGTGGTACTAAAGTTGCAACAACTTTGGCTAAGGAGTCAACTTGTTGATTATGCACTATGGGAATAGAGTGAATGTTAAAATACTAGAAGAAATTTTCTATGAGATCCCAAGCACAATTTCTATAAGACCTCAGTCTCGGATGCTTAGCCTGGTATTGTTGTTTTATTTGTTTTACAATTAGCTCAACATAACCATAAACTATCAAATGTTTGATTTTTAGTTTTCTTGCAACTTCTAATCCTAAAACTAAAGCTTCATATTCACACATATTTTTGGTATAATCGATATCCCATTGTAATCTATAAGAAAAAAGGATGTAATACTCATCAGCTGGTGCCACAAATAAAACTCCAGCTTCTGCTCCTTCGCAAGATGAAGCACCATCAAAGAACATTTTCCGCATCCTGCCTCTAAAATTTATATTTTTTCTTTGAAAATTCTATTTTTTGATTTTCTTCTTCTATACATTCTTCAAAATCATCGTCTATGGATAATATATAATTTCCTAGATCTTGATCAATGACATAGATTGGATAGTTATTAGGGTTTTGGGGGTCACTTACAGTATAAGCTATTCTAGTTTCTTTGTACATTCGAGTAAATTGTCCACCGAAAAATGGAATTGTAGCATACATCATGTCTAATTGGACCGATCCTCTTAACTTGGCACCCCAAGATATTGATAAAAGCATGCCATATTTGGCAGGAACGTCAAAAACAACCACATCCATAATAATACTTTTTCACAGGAACTTGAGCAAGATTTACAACTAAATCTTTAATCATACCCAAACACTTAACCTTTCTAGAATCAAAAGAGTATAGATCTTGATAAGGTCTAGTAATTTGAAGGCCCAGTTTTTCCATGATAATATTAGGCATCAAATTATGCGAAGCTCCTGAGTCTAACATGCAATTGTGTAATAAACGATCGTGAACAGTCAGTGTAATATAGAAAGGAGCAACAAAATGTTTACTATTCTTAATGTGTGGTCCAAACATGATTGCAAGTTTCTCATCCTGCAAGTTGATAACATCGGATTGACATTCAACATTAGAAACACTTATTTCTTTTGCGATTTTATTTTTATAGATCAGATTTCTAGCAAGTTCAACTAGAGGCATTGAAATTTTATTTTTATTCAATTCATTTTCTAGATTGAAAGTCCCAAATGATTTTTTAATTTCCCTGGTCTGAAATTCGACTTCTTTATTTTCTGGATTCTTAGTCTGTACTGATTTCGTTTCAACTTTCTTTATTCGGGAAGCTTGCATTTCAGTTGATGGTTTTGTTATTGTTGCCTCATTTTCTTTGTTTCGTGATAAAATATTTTTTGGTGGAGTAGTTATATAACTTTTTTCTCTTGGCCTCAAATCATATTTATGTTGGAGCTCGACCATTATTGAATCAACAAGACCTTTGTATTTAGAGTCTCCCAAATTGTTGATATTTTCATCATCATAAAAGAAAGATTCCAGATCCAATGATTTCTCATAATCCTGTTTGGTTAGGTGAGTCTCAAGATCATCATCACTAAGGTTGTTTAGATCTTCATCTAATTCTTCATAATCTTGCACCTCATCTCCCTCTATGCTATTCTCAGTTTTTATTTGCCTTTGTTGTATCTGAGGATTTATGTTAGGATTTCCCCTGAAATGATTTCTAGAGTATGGATTAGGTTTGAATTTTTCCATTTCCATCCTGGAAATTTTGTTTGATAAATATTTAATAATTTTTTCCATCTCATCCATTTTTTCTTTTGAAGAATTTTTTCCTGAGCCAGAGGGCCCTACTTGTTCTTTAAAATGCATGGGTTCTCTTGTTCCCATCTCAATTTTAGTTTTCAACTTTCCGGGTGCCATCATATTGTATTCAACATCTATAGCATCATCTTGCATCCCTGCTAAAGTAGTGGCTCTTCTTTCTCTCAAAAGTAGAGAAAAATAAGAATCAAAAGCCCCTGCAAAAGAGACTTTTGTAGCTGGCTAAGAAGGTTTAACTTCAACCAAGATTTTATGATAAATTTTATTAAATCTTTGAATTAAATCTAGGACTGTTTCAAATTTTTTCTTTATCAAGGCTCCGAATTCGGTTAATTAATATAGATGATCTTTTTTCTTACCATGTTTCCTTAAGAAGGAAGTTTCTAGATCATTATATGATGGTATAGAGTCCATTGTAAGTCCTCTAAACCAAGTTCTTACCTATCCTTCAAAATTTTGTACTAAAAACATCATGTAAACATGTTCGTGCTCAATACCAAGGATAATATGAATTGGTCAAAAAATGCTATATGCTCTGTTGCTGTCAAATCCCCTTCACCCGTGAATTTAGGGAGGTTCTTCATGTAATTGTCAGGTAAATCATGTAGGATAACAGGAAGAGCCAAGGGATCATATCTAGCAATGACTTTGGAAAATATCCTTGGAGGTTGAATTGGTATATTTCCTTGTCCACCAACCCATCCACCTCCGACACCTCCAACACCAGCCATTGAAAGTCTAGGAGAAGAAATTCAAGGACTAAATAGGAGATTATCAAAAACTTCAAAAGACCGATCTACTGAAATTTTGACTACTTCGGGACGGTGTGAACGAAGTTTAGATAGATGATCATAAGGTGATGAAAGATCTAAATGTGGGTGATAAAGATAAATTGAACTCGGTCTCTCATATTTACCAGATGTATAAATAGGAAACAAAATAGGGGATGAATCTGAGTATAAAAAGTAATCTTCAGGGTTTTTGGAAACATAAACTTTTACTTCGGGAAGAGAAAGAATCAACTGTGTACAAATGATAGTAGGGATTGAAAAGGATTCTTTGTTTTCGTTGGTAACAGTATATATCAACGAGATAGGGGTGGTCTAGATAATTTCAATTTTTACTTTAGGAATAATTCCTTCTGGAGTTTCTAATTTAACTTCAGATTTACTTGTTGATACTTCTGCAGAATGAACTTGTTTATATTTTTCTTTAAGACTTATTTCTTTAGCGGAAATCCTAACATTAACTTGCGTAACCTTAGGTTGGTAGATATTACCCACTGATGTAGAAGTTTGTTTGAGATATCCCTTCGGTTTCAACAACTTTTTGGGATCTGAAACTGGCGTAGTTTGCTTTTCGTCTGGGTTTTTCCTGGTATTTTTTTGATCGAATGCCAGCTTTGCCTACAATGGAGTCGCTAGGTGAAATACAAAGTGAGCCTTATCTACGTATTTAATCTTTGTTCACCATCAAATACCAAAATTTAACTTTGTCGTTCTCCCAGGGAAAAATGATTTTGTTACTCCGTCCCCGGCAACGACGCCAAAAATATGTTGTTCCTGAGAATGATTATAGGCTCGAAGAATAATGTCAGGCATCAAATATTTAAATGAAATATTTTATAAGTTCTTTCTTTGACCTTCAAGTTTATGAGAAATAGCTTAAGTGAAATTTATGATAAGACAATACAGAGGCAATATCTCGTTATCTGAGTGGTAAATTTAATTTCAAATGATGAAGAAATGATTGACAAAACTGTTAAAATAAAGCAAGTTATCAATTATAGATAAGTCTTACCTCATTTGTAGTACAAGAAAAATAGAATATGTACCCTTGAAAGAAGATTAATAATGCAACAATTCACACAAATCACAGGTCTTGTTTTTACTCACAGTAAGAATAGAGGAAAAACTGTAAATGAATGAACTTCTGATATATTAAGATTACAATAGATGTTTTACTAAATTGTAATCATTCACTCTTCAAGAACTACGGAAGGAATCTAATAAGAGATGGAAACAAATGAAAAAAAAATAACTCAAATGAAACAAAACTTAGAATCTCTGTCTGCACTTGTATTAATATTCAAAAAGTTCTCTCTTTTAAATTAAGCTAGAATCCACCAGGAATAGATCTAAAATCTATCTATTTATACAAAAATTGTCTCAACTAAAAGTAGTTGGACTCTCCACAATATCTGCTCTAAATATAGAATACAATCCGAATGGAAAAACATAATGCATATATTGTTGAGTTATGGTTTTATGTGTCGACGCTTCATATGCTCCTAGATGCACTTACTTTCCTTTGTTCATTGAACTGGGTACACATATCCATCAAGGCTACCACACATATCGAAGGTTCAACATTCTCGTTCAATTCAAAGGAAAACACATTCTTGTGTACTAGTGGCAGCTTCTCCTGGATCTTCTTTACTTCCTAGGCTATAATTTGACACTGTAAATATGGCTTCACCAACAACTCATTAATCTTGAGCAAATCAATTTTGATTCATCTGTTGGATGACATATTGAATATTTTCCTTATTCATTTCTATTTCAATCTTCCCTAGTGCCTCTGAGAAATCATTTCCTTCAAATTAAACCAATTTTGTTTCTACAGAAGATAGTGTATCTAGACAAGCCTCCTTTGCCTCTCTAACAAGCTTCTTACTTTTTCACAGCTTTGCGTGGCGCCATAATCCTCACGGAAATGAAATTAAGCTTCCTGTAACAAGAGAAGTCTGTAAGCTCTTAATTACTGAATGAAAAATTCTAACTGCAAATGGTAAAATGACTTAAGATTCAAAACGTTTTATTCATAAATTCTACCAATCTTTTACTAACAGAGAGATTATTAAAAATCTAATGGAATTTATTACCTGGAAAATCACGATATTTACTCAAATATTTAACTTTAGCCAATCATAAATGTCATTAATACTTCGACGGTTCGACGTTCATAGGTTTTGAATGAAGGATGATAGAAATCCTACGAAGGCTGAATTCTCAGAGAAGTTTATCTCTAATTAATCCCTTTTATGTTTTAATTAATCATGCTTTAAATACTATATTAGCCTTAAGTACTTTGGAAGTTCAGTATTCAAGGGTTTTGGATGAAGGATGATAGAAATCCTTCGAAGGCCGAATTCCCAGAGTAAACGTTCGAACTGTTATATATATTTCAGGGTTTCGGAATTTCGGAGCTCCGGAGCTCTGAGAGTTTGTTTTTTTAAAAGTGCGGTTCGTACTTCGACGGTTTGATGTTTGGGAGTTTTGGATGTAGCACAAGAGAAATCTCTTGAAGACTGAATTTGTAGAGTGATTAATTAATACTTAATCATGATTAATTAAAGTTGTTAAATGTTTTATTATATCTTTGAAACACTTTTACTTTTTTGTGATATACAATACTCTGACACTTTGATACTTCGACGGTTGTGAACTCAATATTTGTTTAAACTCGCAAAAGGAAATCTCCTGGAGTGACGTGGTAGAGATGAATCCATTGCTAGTGATGTGTCAAGAAAGGAGCGCTGACACATTTCACTTGAAATCGTGCGAATAATCTTACACAAATGTTAAAAATAAGTGCCACTTTTCAGCCCAAGGAAATATTTAATGAGACATGTCCTATGACTCATCCGTAAGTCCTTTTTAGAAATTATCATTAGGAACTGTCTTTGGGACTTCAGGACTTTGTAGATTCAGGGTTTTTGTTGTTTAGATTTCTTGAAACTCTTGAAGCGCGAAGCTCCGAAGTGACCGTTAAATGATTTCTTTTAAAACTCAGACAACTTTTATATTACGGAGATTACGAGAACCGTTTGATCAACTTAGTGAAACTCATCGACGTGCGACAATGAAAGCGCCTTCTTAATATATAACGAGCAAGGATTTATTTAATTAAAAGGCAATTTCCTAAGTTTTTTTGGTAAATTTTTATTCCTAAGAGGTAAAAACAAAAGAATAAAAGTTCAAAATTCTAAGTGTTCTAACAGGGTAAATAAAGTTCACTTTAAATTAATGTTTTTTACATGGGTTAAATATGTTCTTACATGGATAAACTATTTGTTTTACATGAATAAACGATTTGTTACATGTGGTGTTTTTCATAAAACCTAATGTGTAATAAGTACTTCCATAATTTTCTCATATCTCCACAAAACTAGAAACATTTGACTTTTCATATATATATATATATATATATTCATTTTATTATTATTTATTTTTCGTTTTAATTTTAGTTTTAGTTTTATTTTCCCTTTTACCCCCTAAGTCCCAGGTTGTACATATTCCTTTTATGTTTCTCATATAATTTATTAATTTATTTTAATTTCATTTAGTTTCTTTTTTAAATTTTAATGTTTTCATTTTCTCCTCACTCATTAAAATTCAATGTAATATCCCATGAGACCTCCCCCGAGTTTCTCCCCATTGGTCCTCACATTTAATTCATGGTAAGTTCTGCGGGAAATTACCATTTAATTCATGGTTTTCATTTTCCGAGAACACTTCCTATCTTCATGGAATCCCATAC